>VXAC01001993.1:25860-83360 GCA_013399225.1 Rhipidura dahli
TTTTTTTGTAATGCAACAATTCCTTTTAGTTAAAATACTACTTAAAAACTCAAAACAATGTAATTTTGTGCATGATCACCATAATAAGAACATGCTATAAATATTGAATAAAATTCTGAGAGGAAACAGCCCTCTTGGTATACAGATCTCTGAGTTATGCCTCCAGGTTTAACAGTAAATTAGGTGAAAAGAAGGGCTGGTTAGCCATTGAAAACAGAATGTTAGGAGTGAGTAGTTTCTAGATCTGGTCCAGTTACCAGTTCATTCTGAACTTCAGAAAAGTGATTTCAACTCTCAATATCTGTAAAATCAGAAATGTGCTTACATTTTCTGTCCTTCTGGGCCCACAGCGGGTTCTTTGAGAAATCCACAACACACTGACATACATGTAAATCACAGCTGTTGAATAACTGTGATCAGCATGGGAATGGACTTGCGGAGACTTGAAGTAATTTGGCCATTAACCACATTCCTGTCAGCTCTCTCCGTCTACTCAGAGACCATTCTGCTTAAAGAGGTTTGAAGAGCATGTTTCAACCAGGGTGCTGGCTCCCAGGGCTGCAGCTGAAGGGCTGTGTGGTCAGCCAGGTGATGTGCTGGTCTACTCTCTTCCAGCCCACCCAAAAGAAGGCTCTGGACAGCTGCAGTCAGCTTCAACCCCTGGCCCCCACCCTGCTTTCCCCCACTGCTTTCAGCTGCCCAATAACTCTATGGTTAAGCTGAAGAGTGAACATACAAAGTTCAGAGAGGCTGAGACTCTCTAACTTTAGCTTAGACATGCCACTGCAGCTTGATGAAGTTTATTTCCTACAGATGACTCCAAAATTTCCAGCTGCAAGATTTCCCTCTCAGCTTTTTTTCCCTAGACAGAACATAACCTACCTATTTTTACCTTTAAAGGCCAAGGAGGAACAACCAAGCAGAAAAAAAAATCTATCCATCCATCCATCCATCCATCCATCCATCCATCCATCCATCCATCCATCCATCCATCCTAACTACAAAGATACCAATTCTGGCTCAGCTTGTTCTCTAGCTGCTAATCATTAGAAGCTATGAGAGTGTATCGGAGAACAACGGCTGCATTTTTTGGCTTTGTAAATTTTCCTAAACATCTGCCATTAGTCACCATCAGAGACAAGAGTCTAGAGGGATGCTGGTATTATCCAGTATGACCATTCTTATATTTTGATATTATGTTCTGATAATTTGGCCTTACACAGCCTCACGAAGCCAAGACATGGTAATATCTGGGCAAAAGGGTATGAATCAAACATTGCTGTCAAGGCCTATTCACTAATATTTTGGAATAAGCACATAATAAAAATGATGAAGAATCCACCCTTCAGCTTGGCTGTTTGCAGCAAATATTATAAGGGTATTAAACTAAACAATGGCTTGTACTCATCTGGCTCTCCAGATGTTTTCTATGACTCTTATTTTCTATCAATCAGTTAACCACGGTTTTTGCTTTCCTTAGCAACGTATTTCCAAATCACAATCAAAGAAACGAACGGCAAATAATAAGGGCTAGATTGTATTTGATTGCTGCTAGTTGCTCATGGGAAAGGAAACTGCAAGAAACACTGCCAATCCTTCACACTGGCAGACCAGCCAGGAACACTTCCAGCCCCCCTGACTGCCCCCACAGTGCGTTCCGTGCCAAAGGGGCTGTGCAGCGGTTGCGCCTGATGGGGAGACCCTATGGCTAGCAGTGGAGGGAGACGTGCCTGACTGCTATATGGGACAGGAGATACAGAATAATTCATTTCTCTTTCCACTCAGCCCTTTATTACAGCCTGCCCAACTCACTCAGAGACACAAGCAGGCTTCAGTCATTTAGAGTTTATCAGTGGGTGTTTTTAGCCTGGCTCCATGAGGAAGCACAGCTCATATAATTGCTCAGTGTGTGTGTGCATGTGTGCGCACAGTTGTCTAAAAACTTTTGTACTTTTGTACCCATTGGGTAATTGTAGCTGAACCTGGCAGAAAGGTAGAGGTTTCAGAGATAATCAAGGTGGTAAGTTTTTGCGAATGTAGAAAACTGAAGAGTTTTTCTACTGATGGAAAGGCTGCAGCCCACGCTTGGTTCTCATTTGACACAGAGAGAATCCACCTGGGAAAGAGACTGGATGTATGTGAAGGAAAGTTTCAGTCAGAGCTTATACCTTATTAGATATAAGGGAATCCACTCTGCAGCCAAGGCTTCTCTCCCCTATGGATTCTCCAGTGTCTGATAAGGGCAGAATTCACAGTGCAGCAATAGTATAATTCATTTAAAATGTCAGTCAGCCATGAAACACTAACTCCATTGGAAACTAGGCTTCCGGAATAATTCTGGTATTCATGGAAATACTTGTTCCCTCACATACTGCAAAGTTCCAGGAGGAATTATGGGTATTTCTCCATTGCTTCCAGTCTCCAAGCTAGTTCTCTCAGAACTATCTCTGCCCAACAGTAGTAGTAGTCTCTCTAGCGCCCACAGCCTCTGGAGGCTTCAGAGAGGAAAGTTGTACTTCACTTCTTCCCTCAGAGCCAGGCTCATCAGGCATAACTTGTCTGAAGAACCTTATTCACAAAAGAGCTCCCCGTTCCCTTTCAGGCTTCAGAAGGGCAAAAAAACAACAAAAAAAAAGGCCAGCTTTCTCAATGGCTTCCTGGCCAGAAAGAATTGCTGGCTGCTGAGCGCTTGTGGAAAAATGCTCTATTGAGAAGCGTAAATGAGAATGGAATCTTTCTGAAAATCTGGGTCCAACAGGGGACTATTGGCACTTGAAAGTTTGGCCCTCATTTCTTTTGAAATACGTAGCTCTTAAATGAGCAAAATCAGAAGTGACTTTTCAAAAGTCTCCTGCCTTCATTTCCCCGTATTCCCAGGTAGCACTGAAAATACTTGTGGTATTGATGTCAGGCATTATGCTCAAACCAGGAAAAGAAGAAAAGGACACATTTCAGTTGTCTGAGTGCTCAGGTTTCCTCTAGATACTGTTTTAATAACAGATTCATTAGGAAATTCCCCAATTATTTGTATTGTCTTCCCATGTTAAAAGACAGAATGTGATTTCTTAATTTCAATATTATTATTGAATAGGGATAGCTATTCCCTGCAGAATGAATGGATTATTCCAACCCACTCAGGGACCAGCATTATTTCTGGCTGCTACATTTCCCTGGGAATGCATACTAATGTCATGATAGGTATTTGACAGTGGTATTAAAAAAGTAAGAAAGGCGAGAGACATATCAAGTAATTCGATTAGTGATAAAGAGCGAGCAGCAGATCAGCACCTGGAGACACATGCGAGTTCCCCCATCAGAGAGAATCCCGTGTAAAAGGTAACAATCCTGACGTCTGATCTTGGCAGAATGTAAGTCAGTGCTGATTTGTCACAGATCTGCATGGGAGCAGGTCTTCAATGATAAAGAAAGCAAAATTTATTTTTCATGTAGCTACATGGTGCTGTTTGACTTCAGTAGGTGTTGCAAATATGTGCTGGGAGTTAGACTCTGGCTCTGGTAAAAGTCAGGGTTGCAGGAGATTGCACTGAGATTGTGGGCAGGACAGATCAGATATTACACAAGCAAGAAGAAAATACAAACCTTGCAGAATTAACATATATTGTCACATTCTATTAAGGTTTTCTGTAGGGCTAGATCAGATTAAATGCATTGAATCACAGTCATCTTACAGCATATGAAAATATTGTCATGGATAGAATTTTTCATTAGTGAATAAAATGCAGAATAATGCACAGTAGACAAAAAAGAGAGAAGATGTAAAGCCAATCAAAGGAAGGGCAGATGTTTAAAAAGTCTTTTGCTATTCAGGATTGTGATCCAACAAAAGCAATTATGTTTCTGCTTTCTCAATTTCAAAACAGCAGAAAAGAGCTTTGAGGTTTTTCCAGTGCTTATGGCCTATCTCCACACCGTTAACTGAACAGAAGGTAACATAATACCAAACATAGCCAAAGGCAACTGATTCCATGCAAAGCTTATAATTTGGGACATCCAGTGAGTTAAAGGGGATTGTAATCAAGAAGGAGATAGATATATATATATTCAAAAATTGCCAAAGAAATCTCTAAGAAGCCTAATTAAATTCTCTTATAAATCTGGAAGAGGAATCATAAAAAGAAAACTAAATCAGTGCCTACAGGTGGAAATTTCACTTAGTAACTGCCCTCTGAACTTAAGAGAAAGACAATGTGTGGAATTTTGTTGAGGAATGGCTGACATGCAACCGCAGAAAAACAATAGACATCAAAATACTCAATATTTTTTTTGCTCAAAATTTTATTGTGTTATTTTTGGATAATTTGGATATTGTGCTATTAATTGATAAATATCTGATGTGTAATTATAATTACTGTCCACCACACTTCTTCTCCAGTATCCCTAGCCATGCACCTAAACAAAAGTAAGTGAGGCTGGATATGGGAATGTTCACTGAATGCAGTATATGTATGGCCCAATATGCAATAGAACGGAGAGGAACATGACAGAATAGCAAGGGAAAAGATTCAGTGCCAGTTATTCTACATTGTGAGAGAAAAACTTTCTTAATAGTACACTACTCTTCCTGTATTACCTGATGCTGGTCTGATGTAAAGAGATGCTGCTTGTTAGTCAGAGTAGCACCCTAACAAAAATGGTGAAGGTCGCATTCCACCCTTTGCAGCAGTCATACAACTTATTAAGACTGTGCCATTGAAAGGGGTCTGCAGTGAGACACAAGCACAGGAAGCCATAGAATAGAAAGTTGTTGAATTCTGTAGAATTTTTGCCGGGGACTTCAGGTGGGCTGAGATTTTTTCCACACAGTTTGTCTTCTCTTTCTCTGACTCTTGTTCTGCTGTGCTGTTCAGACAACACAGAATACTTCCCTCTTCCTTGTCTCCCTCACCAAGGGAGGAGGAGAAGGAGGTATAAAATCTCTTTTTTGCAGGTAAGTGGGTAGAACCTCTAAGGCACCATAAGATGAATCCGGGCACAATCCCAAACAGTTTCTCACATGCCTAAAATACAACTCAGGCAAAATGCAGGTGCATATTGAAGGTTACACGGAAAATCCTGCCAGTCTTGACTAGGTGTCTCCCAGACATGTATGTTGCTGGGTGTCACTTCCTTAGGTGCCCAGTACCATCCCACTATATGTGTCCAGCCACTCCCACCCTCAGCCAGGTCAAGCAAAAATGAGTGTAGCCCTCCTGCAGGCAGAGGAGTTGGGGGCCTGCTTTACTATGTAGCAAAAAGTGCTAAAGTACAATGAAAGTAAGGACAAAGCCTGGAGCAGGACCTGAGGGTTCAGGAGAACAAGACTCTCAGTCTTACCAGAGAAATAAAGAACAAGAGGCACCAATTGCTACCCCAAGACACAGGCTTCTGCCTCATTTTCCTGGTCTCTGTCTGAAGCAAAGTAGTGCTATCTTGTTTTTGTTTGACTTGGGCTGGGTTTAGGGGATTGTTTTGCAACATGTGGCAGAAAAAGCAACAGCCTGCTTGTTTTGCGTTTTGAACTGGCCCTGCTACAGGGTTACATAGTTGAACCATACCTATTTCCTTCCACAGGCTGGGCCTCCCTACTTTATACCCTTTTGGTATGAGAACCTGTTACATTGTTGGGTCAGAACCCAGAACGAGGTTTGCCCCAAAGGTCCACAGGACCGTAAGGCAGTACTACTCTGGCTTTTGACAGAGCCCTCCTTCTTGTTTTCTGGGGCACATGGTGCGAACTAGAAGCTTTTGATCATGAAGGGGTGTAGTTTCATTACTCAGGATCAGCTTACAGCAAAGCAGTTCCCCATCTGGCTTGGAAAAAGGACAAAACAGGCTCACCTCCATCTGTAAAAGACCATGTCAGCATAGTCTCATACACTCTTGGTCTCAGCATTCTCAGCCACTTCCTTTCAAACACGACAACCGCTGTCTGCCCTCTGTGCAATTTCCTGGCAGCTTGAATGCTTTGAGAAACAGAAGTTTTCAGTTCTCTTGGTTTTGAAGGTTCCTTAAGGAGTTATTGAGAAAGAAGAGGTAGCAGTGAAGAGGACCACAACCTACTTCTCACTGAAGTGAGCTGCAGTGCAGTCAAGGACTCTGTAGTTGCAGAGCTAAATAGAGCAAAGGCGAGGCACTGTTTTTACATTGTGTGTAGACAGGGATGGGCCAAACTTCAGGGTTCTCAGTGGGAATACTTATTACCTGCACCACTCATGGCACTCCCTTCTGCTACCTCTGGTTTTATGCTCTGTGCTGTCTGCTGCACAGTGACCCAGATAGCAGAGGAAACAGAAGCACTCTCTCTTCTGTATTCCCATTCCCTCCTATATCCTTCTGATGAAACTACTTCTGTGGCTCATATTCTACTGGCTATTAGCTAAAAGAAGTATCACCATGAACCTCATCCCAAAGGAGTAGAGAGACAAGCCACCTGCCTTCAAATGTGCAACTAAGGTAGCTAAACGCAGAACAGCTTGGTTCAGAAGCAAAGGCACACTTAAATGTAGCTCCAATGTGGAGCAAAACTCCCCTTACTGGGACTTCTTATTGGCTTCAGTGACATACTTAGCTTGCTGTGCCCATGCTTAGGGTATATTTACATGGGTGACTGTAGACAGATATGTCTGCTCCACCTGTGATCCAGGCATTATCGTCCAGGAGATTAGTCTTGTGAGCTTTTGTCCACAACAGCAGCTGTATGGGTACTCACAGGAGCAGGCAGAGGTCTCACTGTACCCATCTTCCAATGGGTACTTTTTAAATGCTAGATTTCCCCAGTCAGTGTCAAGGGAATTTAAGCTTTATCTGCTTGCATGTTGCCTATACCTTAGCCCACGCTTATGATGTAACCCAGGAATTTACTCACTGCTGATATCTAAAGCCAGAATGCCGCTCCCTAGGCTGGATCTTCAAATTGTTGGGCCAGTGGAGAACCTGTGTGGGCAGCCTGTGTGGATACATTTGATTTCTGTTGAGGGCTAGCTGTTAGCACAAGCAGAGTGAGAGCAGTGGCTTGGACTGACCTTTGCCCAGGTTATAATGGGCTATTATAATAGCCATTTAACCTGTGTCCTATGTCCTTGAAAGCCAGGCTGCGTGATGACATGAAGTGAGAGGTCAGAGTATGCATCAAGGAACCTGCTGCTCCTCCAAGGATCAGCAGTCATTCCCCCAGTTACCCAGTGACAGCAGCATCCAAGAATGGCTCTCTGACATGTTTTACTTTTTCCCCTCCCCTCTTATAGCTTGGAAAGCCCTGGGAACCAGGTCTTCTTTCTCTTCCTTGAGGGAACAAAGGTGAATTCTGGGACACTGAAAGGCACCTTGGTTTGTCCCATGCATGGTGTGATATGCTGTCACACTCCAAATGTGCCAGCTGCTCAGAAGCTTGGGCTGAGAGACAGAAGCAAATACCTGAATGGTGGTGTTAAAAAAAAAATACAAAGAAACAGCATGTCAAGGCTCCCCCTCAGCACATACCCTCCACCTCATTGCTGAGATAGGTTGACTCTGTGCCTGTTGCACTCCAGGAAAGGCAGGACCCTGCTTCCTCACCAGCCTGCCTGACAGCTCGCTGAGGACCTGCTCCTACTGACAGTGTAGCAAGGGGCACCAGTTGAGAGGTAGTTTAAAAAGCCATCCCTTACTATCTCTCAGATAATAGCTGGTGCCTTCAAGCAAAGAAACCTGCCAGAGTATGTGCCATCAGGAGAGTCACAGAGCTCATTGGGACAAATCCATAGGCAAACATCCAGTGTACACAGAGCTTTAAGGGTCTTGCTCAGCACTGTGAATTTTGATTCAAGAGCTAAGCACCCCCTTCCAGGTATCACATAGCTGGCTGAGGACTGCTATTAGATGAGCTCTTCTGCTGATCATGGTAAAGAGATGGATGCACTCAGCTGTGTCAAGAAATTCATCCCCTTTCCCCTTTTCCCCTTCCCCACATGTTACAGCCAAATCAGTTCTGCAGTTTGACTCCTTGACTGATTGCTTCCTGACTTCCAGAAAGTGACTCAGCTTAAAAGAGAAGAACCTTCAGAGCTGGTCTTGTCTACATAGCTTCTTGGACTATCGCAGGCAAATTGCACTGGGTAAAGCTCAGAGGAACAGCTAGAGAACTCATTCTAGCTTTCTGTTTCTGGGATTCATGTTGCACTGTAACAGGTTAGCTATTGCCTCCATGAGGGTCTTGAAAAGGGAGGAAAATACAGAAATACCTCAATTGCACCCCTGGTCTGCCCCCACTGGGCTCTTCTAAATGGTGTCTGCAGGAACAGATGGCATAGGAATTGGCTCTGTCAGCTTTGTATGAGATAGGAACTCCCTCGTGCCAAGGGAATCCTTGAATGGGGAGATTCAGCAGCTCCCCAGCTCTTCCAAAGTGGGTCAAAATGATTTAAGAATCTGGCCTGTTGCAGCCTTATTTTTTCTGTAAACCGTACCAAATTGAGGGGGTGATGGGGTGGTGAGAAGATAGAGCATAAAATTTCAAAGAGGATCAAAATATGCCATTTTAACTTTTGTATGTATAAACACGCATAATATGACATTTTGTTTAGACAGTTATTTAAAAAGAAACTTACAATCTTTTTAATTAACACAAATGCAAAGGAATAGGCTATAAATATGAACAAAGGAAGGTAGGAGTTGACAGCACGCAGCCTTCCAGACAATCTTTTTTTCAGTTGTTACAGGGTATAATAAAATTTTGTTTTCCTTTGCAAATTTTCCATAATGTTTATGTTTGTTTTAGGTGACAAATTAACTGTAGGTGACATTTTTTTTTTCCCATGTATCATGTCATGTGTCAGAAGCCCTCACCTTACAGCTAGAGTGGGAACAGTGAATGATATTAAAGGATGAAATAGAAAGGGAAAGCGAGATCGCCATATGGGCAGACCATACCTGAATGGTGGATGTGATGTACCATCTAATTTATGCTGCTGCTGCTAGTAAAACATCTCTGGCTCCAAGACTCATTACCTTACCTTACCTTACCTTACCTCTGCCATTCCACTGCTGCCCACTTCGCTTTACCTCTGCTGCCTGTCTGCCTGACTCCTGAAATGCTAAACAATTTTGATATTTACCTGTTTATGATTAAATTGCAAAATGATCTGTTTAGTTCTGTTCTAAATTAAGGTCTGCATTAAATGTCATAGCATTTATCTTTCATAAAATGAGACAGCAAGGACACTAATTTCCCAGGCACTCAATCACTGCCCGGTGCCACCGGAGAGAATGGCTGTGGCGGCGCATGCCCGCCATTCACAGCCAGCTTGACAGCGCCCAGGCGGAATCATAAAAGTCAATTAATCATTAAAAGCTGTTACCAGCCTGTATTGAACCGCTGTGGCACAAAATGTTAATCAGCCCCACATCAATACCATAAATTCCTGCAAATTGGAGCGGTCGATAGCGCCGAGGCCCAGCAGGTCGATGGGAGGGCGCGAGGCCTCTCCGCCAACATGGTGGCTGGGCAGCCGCCCTGTCCTGTGCTGGCCCGCTGGGGCCGAGCAGGTGCCGATGCATCACTGCCCCTGATGGCTCTGTCAATAACACCGAGCAGGGGAGGGCAGCCCTCACAATTTAATCGCTCCAGGCGCCGTGTGTCGCTGCATATGTGGCAGCTTAAAAGCAGGGCCAGGTCAGTTGCTGCCCAGGGACAGGATGGGGCGGCTGGCGCCGTGTGCCATTAACCCGGGCGCTGCTGCAGGAGGAGTCACCTGGAGCTCCCTGGCTCAGGAAAATGTTCCCTGCTGAGTTATAATGTTACTCATGAATGGTCCTGGAGTTGTTCATTAATCCCCTCTGGGCCCCAGGACAGTGTTTTCCTGCAGCCTCTGGTGCACTGCTGCCAGGCACCATGAAATGGGGCACATAAAGGTGTGGGCAAAAGGGGCAGGTCACTTCTGCCTTGGCACCTGCATAACACTTTTCCCCACATAACTATTGCTGTCATGGAAGTATGAGCAGTACAGGCAAGCTGCCCCTGCAGAACAGAGCTGCCCCTGCGGAGAAGCCACTTTGGGCCTCTCCTTCTCAAGGCAGCCCTGTCTTTCAGTGTTGGTTGCACCGAGACCTCAGGTGGCTTCCCTGCCACCCTCCTCCCCAGGGCCAAGGAGGACTCCTGGCCTTCCCACCCAGACATGCAGAACAGACTGGGACAAGTGTAAGAGCCTCTAGAAGAGAAGTGAGTGCCATGGGAAGGACTATGTCCCAAGGGAGAAGGACTCAGTTCCCGGAGGCCATCCCAGCAATGTCCCTGCTGCCTTCTGCTGCTGCTTCTCCTGGGAGGGGAGAGATCCCTGCCTACCACCCACGGGGCTGCTAAAGGCTCAGCTGAGCCAAATCCATTTATCTCCTCCTACTGTTATTAAATCTGACCTGCGGGGGGAGGGGGGGAGAAATAGCATTTTTAGGATTGCAGGATATTAAGAAACTTCTTTAGAGATGAAAGAAATGCCCGATACCATTACTCTAGGGAAGGATTGTGTTCCACTGGTTTCATTGTCATTTAACGTAGAACATAAAGGTTAATGCTGAATAAAATAATACCCATGTTGATTATTTTAATAGTCTCAAAGTATAACTTCTTCCCTGGACTGCAGTTATCTAATCCATGTGCTGTACATGCACCAGCAGTATTTTGTACTTTTCCATGGCACAGATATGATGGTTCCATTAAGTTCAGTGCTGAGAAGCTATTGTGTGTATCTCTAATACAATCATTCCATACTCTATGGAAAATGGAAAATATACGGATCTACAGACATGCTAATTCCCAAGATTTGTACATTTTTAAAGATTAATAAAAAAGTCCATCTTATTATTATCCGAGTTATAGGAAACATCAAAATAAATTAGGAATCCTACCGTAAAGAAATCCCCTATTCAACATATTGGGACGGGATGATGTTATGAGTGCTCAGACAAAGGTAATACAGTCCTTCTATTTAATTGCCCTGACACCTTGCTCAGTTCCTCAAGCTATAGTCTGAGAGTTAAAAAACCCCTCTCATTGTTATTAATTGTATTCCTTTTTAAATGTAATGTCGTATTGCTGTGGACTGAGCTAATGAAACATACCCATATTACCAAAATACATATATTTCTTTTTGTACAACACATTCTATCAAACCTGTCTGCTAAAGACATTGTGTTAAAGACCTTTCATAGAGCTTTATAAAGAATATCTCAGCTACTCCAACGTTTCTATTACATGATCATTAAAATGCCCAAGAGAACTAAACAATATAGTGTGGATCCAGTTATCATATAAGACTTTAGAAATATTGTTAATTCCTGCCACTGATTTATGTTAATACTAATGCTAGATTACATGCTATGGCTACTAAACAGCCACTGAATACCAATTCACACAAAGACAGTCCCCATCCTCTCTATGAAAGCTGCACTCTTCTCTTATAATGAGAACCTGAATTATTTATCTCTCTTTATCCTACAGTAGTTCACTTGACCACAATCATTTTTCCCCTCCTTGTTTCTACCACATATAAATGCATGTAAACATGACATAATAACAACTACTATCTTTCCCTATTCCAGTCACATGAGATCAGTTAGAGATGGAAGCAAAAGTATTGCCCAGTGCTGAGCAGAAACAGGGTATGAGGTTGCCTAAACAACACCCCTCCCTGAATGATCTTCAGTATTTTAAATGCAGGTCCAGTGTAAATCACAAACTGAGTAATACAGAAGACCTTCTTGCTGATGGGTTCTGTTGCTGGCAGCTTGTCTCAGGTGCCCACTGCTTTTCACAGCTCTGGCTGGGTGTGAACATCTCCTCCACAGCACGTGCATGGGCTCTGCTCTTTCTGAATGAGACTCCAGGCAAAGCGAGCAGCGTCGTCAGGATCAACTACTGGTCCATTTTCAATGTTCATGCAAGAAATCAATCACAAAATATTCTGAATCACAGAATATTCTGGGTTGGATGGCACCCACAAAGACCATTGAGTCCAGCTCTTAAGTGAATGCCCCATATTGGGACCAAATCCACAACCATGGCATTATTAGCACCCAATGCTTTAACGAACTGAGCTAATTTCATCTTCTTCCTAACCAAGAACAGAGATGTGGCCAAAGCTCTTCTATGTGAGGGGTGAGTACTGCATCCACAATGTTACTGAGCTGTCTGTGGCATTTCTGTGGGAGTACTTTTAATCTGTCTGTAACACCTATTCTGCAGTCTTTACTGCTGGGTCTATGTGTTACTTGTCAGAATGCATCTTGCTCCCTTCATACGTGGCACATATAAGTTGAACTCCATCTGTGATGTTTGTATGCTGCAGCCCCACTATCTGCTGTCTCACTCTGTCCTTTGATTGCCCTTGGCTCATCCAGAGGGTAGGATCCAGCTCTGCTGAATTAGTTCTGAGGATCTTTCTGAAGAGTTCTTTGCTGGTCTGTTTTGCTCTTTCCAAAATAAAGATGCTCACACTGCAACTAGGACATTATTTTAGCAGTAGGACACCAACACATCTCACCAGTTCTTCCATGATTTTTGCAAGCAGCAGTGAAAAGGATGTTCTTGGTCATGGCAGCCATCCTAAAAATATCAATATGGAGGCATAACAGATTCCCATTGTGCACTTACTGTTGTGTGACCCAGGCTCTAAACAGAATTCACAACTGCATGTTTCTTGTCATAAGGGGTTGCAGAATGCCATTTTACCTGGTGACAGGACAGGTAGGAACCTGATCTGAACTGCTAATGACCCATAGTGGCATCAGAGTAGCATGCTGTAAATAGAGGATGATCAGCTACAGAAAGAGCAAAAAAAAAGCCATTCATGGAAATTTGAGCCACATCTCAGCTGGCGAGGAACATGGCTATTGTTATTCTCAGGAAATGCCAAGGAAGGGGTTGAAAAGGTTATTTAGAAATGTACAACTCAAATTACTTTTGCTAGACAGTTTGAAATGGGAATAATGGAAAACAGAAGGATGGTTCACAACATGGCATGTGCCATTTGGAAGACTGGTACTCTGCTACCTGTAGGTATTGGATGCACAAAACCTGGACTCTATCAGTGCTGTGGGAGGACCTGTATCACAGTTTTCTGTATTCTTGACATCTCAGCTACAAATTGGTTGAGAGGCGTATTTTTTAGCTGTTGTTCACTGCAGTTTCACTGCTGGTGCCACTCAGCTAATAGGACAACCCATGCTGGGTTTTTCCACAGCCCTTACTTGTCTAGGGCTCTGCAAGTGCCTCAGTTGTCCTGGCAGATAAACCTATCAAGGTCAACAGAGCCTTCATATTAACCACTATCCATCTTAGTGACTCTTTCACTGCCAATTTCAGCCATCATCTAGAACACATAAGTTTTCACCAGAAAAAACTGTGGAGCAGAAATAGAAGGGTGAGATTTTTATCAACACCCCTTCTCCCCATTCCATTTAAAGAGGTTGATGAGGCAGAATCATTTGTGAGTATGACTGTGTGGATGTTTGAAACCACAGAAGTGGGTATATGTGTGTTATTAAAACCCAGGGTCACTGTAAGGACTTGAATCTCATCAAAAACTCCTGTGGTGAGCTCTGAAATACTTCCCTCACTGGAAGGATGTCAGGGCCACAGGAGAGAGGATCTCAGAGTCCAGCTGTGGAATCTGAAGATGGAGACTCTGTTTGGCTATGCTGCTGACCCACACTGGCTCTATCTTCCCTGCTTCCTGCATCTGGTTTACTTTGCACTCATTTTCTTGGTAAGCTAGTGATGTCTGCTGGCTGATGACCTGCAAGCTCCTGAGGCTGAAAGGGAGGGGAGCAGGACATCACTGACAGGTGTGCAGAAATGAGTGAGAAGGGAGGAGCAGAAGTGGCCCACAAACAGTATGGGGTCTCGGGCCTTGTGTGCATGGGGAGACTTCAGAAGCAATGCTGACCATATACTGTGAACCAGCTCTCTTTTTTAACCAAGGAAGCCTAGCCCTGCACTATTCAGTGATGTTATTGATACAGTGCCTCAGAAGTGGACTCTGAATTCCAATTAGTTGTAATAATTAGTAAAGTTCAGTACCCCAAAGATGGTATTTTAATTCAGGAAAACAGAAGGTCCAATTTTATGTGTTATAAATTAATCTAACTCCAAACCTTTCAGTACTACGGTATAATTTCTATTATCTGACATACTGGTTTTGGTTGCAGTGGTTACCATAATAAACCATTTTTCTTTAGGGGAGCAGAGGTGTAGAGGTAGACTTTAACCTTTTATGGCAGTCTAAACCTAGAGTAATTCTATTGAATTTGAAGGATTTACACCAGATTGACAATGTAAGAAATGAGGTCAGAATCAAGACAGTAAAGCAGTGCCATTTAACATCTATCAGAGCTGATGAGGGCTTACCTTGTAATATTTAAAACCATGGTTATTTTAGTCAGATAGGGAAGTGCACATTCAGAGTCCAATTTAACAAAGTCTGATTTCGAAAACTGAAGCCCTGTTCTCCTAATCTGAGTGACTTTAGATACATATGGGAATATCAAAACATGATTGCCCTGAAACTCAATCTTCTTCTTTTTAATTAAAGAAAGAATCCTATCTTAGTCACCTGAGAATCTGAAAGATAGTCCAAGTATTTGACACTCAGAAAAACTTTTAACAGATAAATTATGACAAGAGACAAAAACTACCATCAACAGTAAAAGCAAATTTACAATAAAACTAAAGATGTTCTAATAATTTAGAAAAAAAGAACCTAACCAATCCTGATCTTCAAATTCTTCCTTCAAGTCAAAATAAATGTGTTGCAGGAATTAATTTAAGTTATAAAAAGTTGTGACTAGATCTCAACTGTTGTAAATCAGCAAAGCTCCACTGATTTCAATGGAGCTGCACTAAGATAGGTTAGATAAGAGTCTGATCCTTAATTGCTTTGTATTTTTTTCCCTAATCAAAAACAAAATGCTCTTTTTAAGTTAATGTAGAATCATAGAGTCCTAGAATGGTTTGGGTTGGACGGGACCCTTGAAGGTCACCTAGTACAACCTCTCTGCAATTAGAAGGCATCTTCAATGAGCTCAGGTCACCCAGAGTCCTGTTCAACCTGACCTTGAATGTTTTCAGGCATGGGGCATCTATAAATCTGTTCCAGTGTTTCACCACCTTCATCATACAAAAATGTCTTTCTTATATCTAGTCTGAATCTACCCTCCTTGAGGTTAAAACCATTACCCCTTGCCCTATTGCAACAGGCCCTGCTAAAAAGTATGTTCTCATCTTTCTTATACATTCCCTTTAAGTACAGAAAGGCTGCAATAAGATCTCCCTGGAGCCTTCTCTTCACCAGGCTGCTCTACCTCAGTTCTCTCAGTCTTTCCTCATAGGAGAGGTGCTCCAGCCCTCTGATCATTTTGGGGGGCACAGGCTCATCACAGTGGTGTGGAGAGGGATGATCACCTCCCTTGATCTGCTGGTCACACTTCTTTCTATGCAGCCCAGGACATCACTGGCTTTCTGAGCTGCAAGCAGACCTTGCCAGCTCATGTCCAGCTTTTCATCCACAAAACATCTGCCTTAAGCCCTCGCTGTTCCTCAGTCATAATCTGGTGTTCCTTTTGTACCAGTTCTCTCAGTTTCTCTGTTTTAGCAGTTTTAGAAGTAAGAAAAATCTTTGAGAAAACACGTTATTTAAATCAAGTTCTGCAACCTTGACAAAGTACGTGTCTTTTACAACACACAGCACCACCTTCTCCTGACTTTGAAGGAAGAACTAAGCAATGCTAATGGATTAATCTCCTGGCATAATTTTTCTGGTGTCATTCAGGCTAGCACACATAGGAGTGTACATGCAGTCACATACCCTATATTGCTTGACAGGCTTTTGTTGGAAAACTATAACTGGGCACATCCTGCTTTTCCATTTTTAGAGTGTGTTCATCCCTAAGAATGTTGTACTGAAAAAAAGAAATGGAACATAGCTGAAATAAATAGTTCAGACTAATACTAACACTCCTCTGATCCCTTCAGGCAAGAGCTGAAAAAGCATTTCAGGCTCTGGGCTAATGCTGTGAGTGCTGTGTTCCTGGGCTTCCAAGGAGCAATGACTGGTGCAGACCACGGTTCCTCAAGTGGTCGTTCAGTGCCAGGACTGGAGTCCTGGGCAGTGCTGGCAAAACTGCCTCCACAGCCAAACATGAACAAGGTAGGGGATGCAAGATCTGATTTTCCCACCAGATGAACTCCCTGAACTGCTGCATTTCATGGCCACATAAACACCTGGCTAAGCAAAGCATTGCAATGATGTGGAGCTGGAAATGAGTAGTCGAGGGGCTGGAGGGTCAAGAGCTACCTAAGGCCATCTAAATAACACCAAATTTGTCACCAAATAAGAAGCCACACAATCTGCTACACAATCTGCCACACCATACCACACTAAACTTTCAAGAGCCTTTCCACAGCCTGAATTACAGACGAGAAGCAAACAGGAAGCGTAGACAAATGGTGGAGCTCTGGCATCCTATGCCAAACCAATTAAGCAGTCAGGCCCATCGGTAAAATTGTCTGGAAAGAAAACAGCTTTGTGCCCTTCCTGAGTACAGCACAAAGAGAACTGGGAATACTGCAGGGCTGGAAGGAGACCCAAGCCAACCAGCAAATTGCAGTGTGGTGGCTACACAGAGTTCTGTCCCCTCAGTCCCCTTGGTTTTACAGGTGTAGAGGTCCCCAAATCACTTCCTAATAACTTTTCACTGAATGCAATGAAAATGAAAGCCATGTAGTTTTTTTCTTGTTGACAGTGAGGCTTTTAAAACTTGGGCATATAGATACACAATCCTTTTTTGTGCAGTATTCTTTTCCATTTGCAAGTCTGGTTTGTGGTCATAGTAGTGGTATGAGAAGGATAGAATGCCCCTTATCTTTTAACCATGAGGTTGCTATTGTGAGCATTAAATAGCATCCTGACTGCTTCAAAATAAAAAGCACCAGCAAATATTTAATGCTATACAAAAATTAGAAAAGTCTGGAATTGTCTCTCATTCGTTAACCTTAATCATATCAACCTGTTCACATTTATGAGTGTATCAAATGCCAAAAGCCTGCTGGGAACCCATCCCTTTGCCAGCTGGTATGCACTGTATTTGATCAGGCCTCTTTTTTTGTATGGGAAACACTGAAAGAGCATCCACAGTCATTTGACAAAAAAGATGAAAACCAGCAAACACAACTGGAATTTTCTGAGAACAAGCACACATCCTATGTATTCATTTATTTTCCCACAAACAGGAAGATAGACAAGAGGATGCAGCCTGTGAAAGCCATGCTTATCTAGGACAATATCACTGGGGCATAATATATTACTGCAGAGAAAGCACATGTACTTCCAGTTCTCACCAGCTAACTGTTTGACTACACAGAGCAAGCCACAGAGATTGACAAGGAATTTTGTTACCAAATGTTCATCACCCCTTGAGGTTATGTGCTTTGCTACACAGTGGTATCATTTTTTACCCCACAGAAAGTGGAAAGAAATTCAGTACAGTGGAGCAGCAGATGAGCAAGCAAGGGGCCCAGAGTTATGCCTACAAATGTCCTCTGCAGCCCTTGAGAGGGGAGAGGGAAAGGGGGTCTGTTATTTCTGCCTGGCTCATTATACACGCTCTGGGCCATCCTGTTGAATGCCTTTCCTTCCTGAAGCTGAATCACTTTTGACTGAAAAAGGAGTAAATTTTACACTAGAAATTTTCTCTTAAAATACAACATTGGTGAAAGACAAGTGGGATGACACATGTTATTATTAGTCTTTTAGTCTAAGACTGAATTAAACACATAGACTTAGATTTTCTTCTCACTTTACTGGTCTTGCCACTTTTAGCCTTGCCTGCTGGTTTTGTTCCTCACCAATATACCAGCAGCTATTTCCCTTCTATTACTGCTTTTCCCCAGGTAGGTAAAGTGAGGTCTCTCTTAGCACTGAATTCTGCACTAAATAAAATTCTGCCTTTTTAATAATGAATCCTTCCCATTGTCTCAGGGGCCACACACACAATTAAGAACAATACAAAACTTAATTAACACAGGATAATTATAAGGGTATGAATGTCACAGGGAACTCTGAATACAGACCCCCCACAGCAAATGATTTGGGAACTAGAGTGTAAGCCAGCTGCTAACACTCAGGTCCCAGATACCCAAGTGGCATTTCAACACCTGACCTCAAGCATCAAGGTACTGGAAGGAAAGAAAAGATGACTGCCAAGCAATTAGAACCCAAGTGCTACAGATCTGTATAGGGTAATGCTATAACAGGGAGCTATACCCACAGGTGGTGATGGAGGGACTGGAGTCTGAGCACTAAGAGCTCTGAATGCCTGCAGCCTGCCCAAGGCACTGCTTATGGGGGCACCACAGGTCACATCAGAGGGACATTTCTCAAAGGGCACTCCTATGCTAGTCACTATGATGGTCACAGGCCTGTCCTTTAAACTGGAAAAACACTTCTGGTCACATAAGGTGTTATCTGTTTTGCCACGTGTCTACATCCAGAGTGTATTGTGTGGTCCCGGAGCACCTTCAGATATCGTTTGGAACACCAAGGAGTACACCTAAAGTAGCATCACAAGTACCATTTTTATTGCCAAACCAAAAAGGCTAGTACAAGATAAAAGGGTAGTGGGCAGAGAAAGGAAGGAAACAACTGCTGCAGACAGCATTTCCATTAGGGGAAAACATTCACTTGCTCAGATTTAGATAAATCTTCATTACAAAATCCAGGCACAAAGGTAGACATCTGAAGTGTGGTTAAAGTATTTCCATCCTCTTGCTTCTCCTGTCTTTTCCCCTCTCCCTAAGGAGCCAACACAGCTCTGGCAATGCACACTGGCTGAGAAATGGGCTTCTATTCCTTAGACTGCAGTCATGTGCGTGTGTCTTCTCATTTAAGCTCTTCCATTCTGTTTCTTTCAGAGGCTGAGAAATCTGCTTTTGGGGAGAAGAAAAAAAAAAAAAAAGAAGTGGGGAAGCTCATTAGCAATTTGTTTAGAATTTGAATGTCAGCATAGTCACTTATGTCTAAGTGACTAAAAAATGTATGCAAGTACTCTGACTTTCAGCAAGAGATACAGCGTTCTAACATCAGAATGAACAATATAATTACTGTGTGTATGAAGACATATTGGTCTCCGTATAATGAGGTATTCAAATCTGCTCCACTTGAATCAGATCACAGAGATATATTAAACACACATGGCAAAAGAATTCAGTGTAAGGGTAACCATGTGTTCTGCCAAGTCTTTCTATGCATGAATGGGCTGCCAGGGCACCATAGGCTACAGACAAAGTACAGGAGAGCTGTGTTCAGAGGTAGGGAAGTGAGGTTGCAAAGGTATTTCCTCTTCATTCCCTCTAACATGTGAGTGTCTCCCATTTCCCTTCCTCTTTCACAGGCTGGTGCACCTCAAAAGCAATTCCACCAGAATTTACTGTAACATTACTGTATCATGGTTCCTTGGTATGGTTTATTACTGTGTATTTACAGCACCCAAGAGTGAGCTGGCTGCCTGAGAAGGGTAGCAATTGCAAAGGCTATTCTCAGTTTTCGTTGCAGAATTGTTTTCACAAGTTCACGACATTCTAGAAAACACGCCTCCTTTTCCAGCGCCACTGCAGCTATTTTCAGGCGGAGGTGCTGAACTTGCTGGCTGGCTGCAGAGTGTGTGTGCCTGATAGGTGCTGAGGATTGATTGACACATTGGGAAGCCAAGGCTTGGGCCCCTTGCTGCGCCTGAGATCATGTATTACTGAGTATGATCAGGAGCAACCATTGTCAAAGCATAAAATGTCAATTTTTTGGCAGTGTTATTTCAACATCTAGATACTATGAAAAACATGGTAAGATGAAAACAGTAGCTGTTTTGCTTACTTGTAGAATTGTTTAAGCATGGATACCATAGCAGATTGAGTTACACCCAGCTGCCAAAACAGACACAGAGAATGTTTCTGTGGGTCATGGAAAAGACTGAGCATGCCGTTCCTTGGGTGGCTGAGCTACTGCAGAGACCCCAGTGTGACAGATCTGAAAAACACAAATTAATCAAGGCCATGATTTCAGTCCCTGCCACTCACAAGTGAGCCTGGGGTTAGACGGAGAAGTTTCTCTGCTCAGAGTGTTGACTGGTTTTAAAGGAAATTTTGTCTTGCTTTTTGTTCCCAAGGCATGTGTGATATTTATGATGTAAAAAAGATGTTTTTCTTTGGGTACAGCTGCTCATATGTCTGTTGGGTTCATGGGCATTATCAGAGGATGCTTCTCTTTTCCATATGTTGATGGAGGTAGAATTTCAGGGTGGCAGGACAAAGCTGGGCAGGCAGGAGGAATCCTTGCCCCTCTCTTGGCAGACACCGTGTCAGCATTCTGCAGAGCACTTACCAAGATGAGAATAGCAATGGATGCAGAACATAGGTGATGGGGAGAAAACACCAGCTCATGTGGCCACCAGTGGTACAAACCTGGTAAGAGATTTATCAGGAGAAGCCTGTCCAATTTTAGGAAGTGAAAATTCACTGTTTTGAAGCAGAAAAGAGAGTGAGACCTATCTATCTCTTCAGGGAACCACAGCTGCCAGAAAGAAAGATGTCAGATGTGGTTACCAAACCAAATTATTTTAGAAGCTTCAGTGGTATCTAGGGAAGGAGAAGAGTCAAAAAGATTTAATGGGAATAGCATATGTACAACATCTCTTAGAATAAAGCTCAGGCCTTGTACTTTATGTCACTTGAAGAAGTACTACAGAGTTTATTTGTGCAGAACTGGTAAAGGTAAAGCTGCAGTTTTGGAAAAGCCAGATTATGGATGGTTCCTATCCTCTTTTGTTTCATACAATTCTTTGATGTCTGTGCAATGTTTCAAATACTGAACTGGCACTCAGATTCCAAGGTCAGTTTTTAAGGCACATTTGAATTAATAGCTCAAACATGTAGAGCTAGACTACCGAAAACATTTTCTCACAGCAACATTCTAATACTGAGATCAGCTATTACCCTATTACTGCAACTCCATGGAATAGAATACCTACACTGTGCTTTAGTCTGAAGAAAAGACACATTCTTGCTTTTTAGAAGCAAATGTAGTAACATTTATTTCGCACAATGGTAAATTGTGGCATGAGGCCTTTTAGTTTTACCAATTGTATCTGAAGGGTGTGGAAAATCAAAAAGAGACAAATAAGCAGATAGACTGACTTCATCAGACAATGTTTGCCTGGCTAAAAACTCCCTTTCATCATTAGAAGAGTCAATTCATATCCTCACCCTGTGGAAGTGGTTAGCTTTTAATTCATTCAAGAGTTGCTATCAAAAAAGAAGGAGGTATTTTTTATAATCCCAACCCCAAAATAATACTGCTAAACAATACATAATTCATATCTCTTCAGAATTCTGAATGTGGTCAGAAATAAATAGCAGCACAGGCATTTAAGAGCTATTCTCATTGAAAAATGTAATTAATTGGTGTTATGCACAAAATATTTCTTTGAGGGGGGGAGCAACGTTGCTTTAATTACAAGTAATTGTTCTCAAAATCATGCAGCTCATAAGTTTTGCAGGCTAGACAGTGATTATGCATCAATGCACTAATCTATCACCTTCATTATTTTAGTCATCTGGGTGTGATCATCAAACTTTGGAATGTAACCCAGACAAGAAACTAGACATAGCTCATGCTTATGTTCTTTCCAAATCGGTTTGTTTTAGAAGCAGTTTGCACTGGTCATGCAAATTTCAATGCTTTTGTTTCAAATAAAGTCAGCAAATTAAATTAAATTCCCCTTTTTATATTATTAGATAGTGACAATGGAAAGGATATTCTTGTGACTGCACAATGGCCTGGAGGGCATTCAGGAGACCCTAATATTTCTACATTTTGCCACAGACTGTCTTTGTAGACAGGAGATTCCACTTTATTAATGTTGTTCAAACTGCCCAATGAACATACAGGGAATCAGCTACTGCAAGTTCATCAAGCAGGCTGATCAGCTCATTGCTCTATCTTAGACACTATAGTGGTGTGACCCCCACACTGTCCATCTCCAAGTGCTCTGTCACCCTGGGAGAATGACCGAAACCTCCTCCCAACTCAGGAATGCAGGGAGCCTTAAATCATTAGTGTTTGCACAGCTTACTATTTGATCTATTTAAATGAGAGTAGCTACCTAGTCACAAATTATTGTTGTTACCATTATTGCTATTTTACATTACCAGATGAATGCAGAGCTGAATCTATTATTAATTGAGGCAGGACCCATCCCAACCTTCGGTCATCGCTACCTGAGATTCCACATAAGTACCCATTTAAATCAAAGTTAAGCAGAGGATTAAGTGCTGTCCTGCATAAAGACGGTTTAAGTACATGTTTCCCAAAACAGGGCATAAGCTGTTATTTTACTACTGTCTCTGCAGTACTGCTTTTTCTACCTCATTAGAATGAGAGGATGCTTGCATAAATTCCTCATATTGACACACAAGACTATGCCTGTCTCCCTGAGAATTTGGAGATTTCTTTCCCTTTCCCCCAAATTAATAAGTGCTGTCACCTGCATCGCTAAACACCAATTTGCTGCTTACCGCTAACAAGACCTCCACGTAATGTAGTTAAAGGCAGTATTTCAAAAATAGAGCTCTCCTGTTCCCAGCATGTCTGACAAGAATACATTAGAGGCACCTGTCCCTGGCACCAATATTTTGTTTTCTCTTTATCTACGTGGGAAGAAAGAAGTCTAAAGCACTGAAATTTGCCTTGAAAACAAAGCAAATGTGAGCACAGGAATCTGTTTTCCCATTCTGCATCCCCTATTTCAGTCCTCTCCAATTGTATGGAGATTTTCAAAAGTAAGTAAACACTAAAAACATATCCATTTGAGTGAAAAACTAATATTATCACTTTCTTAATAATTTTCATTTTAAAACAGTAAGGGAACAGGAAATCTTTTAATTATGTTTGAAACTTTGAGACTGGCTCTGTGCTCACCAAGTCAAAGATATAAATACTGCATTATACTTCAAATATACTGAAAATATCATCAAGCTTAAAACAAGTCCATCATACCCATTATTTATCTGGGTCAAGACCAGTAACAATGGTACAATAAAAACTTTGAACTGTAAAATCTGGATATTCCTCACCCCAAAGGATGTGAAATGGCACAGTATGCTTCTATATAATTTTTTATTGCAAGAGTAGTTCTTGTCCTGGTTTAAACTTGGAGAGAGCTATCTTCCTTCCAAGTAGCTGTTATGATAGACTGTGGGATAGGTTCCTTCAATCCTTAGCTTCTTGTCCTGTATACTTTGACACCTAAGGGAGATTCCTTAGATCCCTCCACTATCAGTAGACGGAAATCGGTGTTTTGAAACTCGATTCATCTAGTCAGATGTAAATATCAGCCCTAGGAGATGCTGAGTAGGTACCTCCTAAGAATGCCTGTTTCTATGTATTTACTTCAAAAAGAACCTTAAGTAATGTAAACATCTGGATAAAAACAACTACATTTAGTTAGATGACTTCCAGGCTTCTGGGAGATGAGATGAATCCTCAGACTTTACATCTGCTCAGCTGCTTTTACTAGGTTCTACCTTTGTCCATTGGCATTACTTTTATTTGGATGTCTTCTCTTTGGAAACAACTGATTTGTGCTTTTTTCCCTGTGACAATGACACTGTAAGCTGACAAAGTACTTTTATGACATGAATGTCTGTCCTCTCTAGGATGGTTTGTGAATCCCTTTCAGCTTTTCCTAGCAGTGAGCAATCTTAGACATGGATTTAACGTTAGATCTGACTCAGTGGGGTTCCCATTAAAAATATCTAAAATGTGACCATTGACCAACAAGGAAACTGTGTTGGGTCTTTTAAGTGCGCTGTCATGAAGACAGCCAAGGCAGCACTGTAAATCCATAATGTTAATTTCAATGAAATCCACTGACAGTAGTAGGGAATATAGATGTAAAACTGTTTCCTTTCTTATTCATCTGAGAATTTTACATGCTATAGGAAAGAAGGGAGCACCCAAACAATACATTTGAGGGGGGCATTATCTTATAATTTTTGGTGTTGCTTTCATGTGAAAAGACAGACAGTCTCCTCATTCTCCTTATGATTTGCACAGTGTCTCAAGTAGGATCTTGTGCTGAATGTTCACTCTTATCCCAACGTGATGTTCGAATAATGACCACTTGTAAAAAGAAGCAGCATTTGACTAATTTGACATATTGACTAATCAAATCTTCCAAAAAGATTGTTTAACACTTGTTGCAATTAATTGCTATTTCATTATACATGTCTCTGCTCAGCTTTCTAGAAGGATTTTCAGACATGTGGTTTTCAAGAATCTGGCAGTCCTAAGACACTGCACAAACTTTGCAGAAGTAGTTCCGATAAATCTTGGTAAGGTAAATACGTTAACAGAATGACCTCAGACATAAGTTTCCTTCTTGCCTGTTTTCTTGAGTAAGGATCTAATTTTGAAAAAGCTGCCTTGTTTAAATGAGGAGTTCACTTTATAAATAATAAGGTTGTATCCATTTTTTTTACCAAGTTAGTCATCTTTTGACTATTTCATCTGCTCCTAGATCTTGTAGCAATAAGGAATAAAGACACTTTATGGACCTAATTTTTCAAACACTTACCTCACTGTACACCAGAAGCAACTCCCTTGTAGTCATTAGGTCTGATTTCTCTCATACTTCATTCCTGCCTGGCTTCCAAAAACCATGGGACATAGGAAGAGGCTGGGGAGATCTTCTGTCCCTCTCCTTCTCAGGCTGCTTTAAGTTGTGGCTTACAACAGTATTGCCATCCTCTAGGCTCACACAGGTGGAAAACGGCACCAAGCATAAGGAGCCCCAAGATTTGGAGAGTCCCTTTTTAATATTACACACATGTTTTACAGTTACTTTAAGTCTCATTGAGAAGAAAAGAATCCCACACATTAAAACTGGCCCTGTTTCTCTCCATAATCTTTTGTGTTCACAGTTGTTAAAGAAAACAGGTCAAGTCTTCAAAAAATTTTAGTTTTCTGGGAAAAGAAAAAGCTGCAGTGAAGTGACATTTTGATTATAATTAAAAACTTTTCAGTTGATTTAACAGTTCACTTTAGGCCTTTTTTGAGCTGTGGAAATAGCAGTGCTTTTAAGATAATGAACATTGTATGATCGCTAATGAAATCCACATATGCATACATATATATATATACATGGTATATATCTATATATACACACACCATCTATATATACGCATGCAACATATAACATATAAAAGATATGTAAAAATATATATATGGAGTCTTTATGCTATACATTTATCCATCTACTATATATAGTCCTCTTAAGTTTATTTAAAAAGGAATCAAATAGGAGGGAAAGTACATTTTTCAAATGTGACTCTAATTGTATTTTGTGAATGTTCTACAGATCATTACTGATTGTTTACCAACCTTGTGTAGAAAGGTTTTATGGCAATAGAGGGGGTAACATACCTCCATTGTTTATAAAATGACAGCTCCTAATGGACCATATTAGCTTTAACACAAACTATTAAATCCTTTTCATTAAATTATTCTGCACTCTATTTTGGAATCTTGTTAGCTCTGGGAAGTAGGTGCAAACTCCTAAGGAAACACGAGCACACATTGAGACTATTATAGATAATGTTTATTAAATAAGCCTCTGAGGATGTTTTTCTTGGGTTGCTCTCAAGCATTTTGAGGGAGTCGTGTTCCATGTTTGAGGTCCCATGTTTCTTCCTCTTAAACTATGAGCAGCTGTAGCACATGACCTACTTCTGTAGAACCCTGTAATGATTTCCTTCCTTCAGTGGCTTCAGGAGTCCCTCTTCTGCCCTGTGAAAAAAAAGGGACAAATATTTTAATCCAAGCAAAATGCTAAAGCAGGTTTTGTTGGTTTCAGGGAAGAAACCCAATACAGCTACATCACCAAGCGTAGGCCTCAAATTGGAACCATCTGGCCTGCAGAAGCACCATGAGATCGTTGGGAAAGGCAGGGATATTTTTGCCTTGGGCTGTAACACATACACCTGCAGAATGGGTAGACATGTTGGCAGACAAGCTGGACTCATGTAGCAATACAAGCCTTGCCTCACGGTGCTGTGGCAGTGCCGGAGTTTGGAAATTACCCTGACATGTTTAATAAATGCAATCACTGTACTGCCTGCTCTCTGGATAGCAAGTATTCATCTGAGCTTGCCATTAAGTTAATTCAGACAGGTCTGCACTTCAAGGCCTGTGTCTTTTCACCCTTCTTGCACAGATAGCTCCTTTGAAGACAAAATAAGGACAAGGGAAGGGAGACGGTAAGTACAAAATCATGCACTACATCTTAAGGCTGCCTCTTGCAGGAGGTAGCCTCATGTGATATTCATGTGAACTGGGTTAGATTGAGAAGAGATTCTTGTTGGTAAATATTACAGCTCTTGGAGAGCACAAAAGAATGCAGGAGTCAGTGTAATCCGTCCCCGTTGGTAGGAGATTTGTAAAATCTCTAGGCTGGATGCAGAAGGAACAAGAAACCACACACAGACTCTAAAGGTCATGACTCCAGAAACTGTCAGAAAGAGGCAATGTGAGAGTCCATCCAAAAAATGAAAATGCGTATCACAGAAGGAGAAGGACATATATCCTTTGACTGGAATGTTATTAAACAATTAGGATCACAGGTTTTACCAGAGCTCTGCACAGTGCCTGTGCAGGCTGGCGGATGGCAGAGCAAAAGACCAGAACGTGGCATTTGCACCTTTGTGATCTGTAGTTGCAAACACTACTTTGCACCTGCAAATTTGTACCCTGCCCCTACAGGCACTCTTCAGACAGAACTCCAACCAGTCCCCTGGGGTTAAAAGGTTAAGGCCTGTAATAGCTGGACATTAATACCATGTTATTCTTCTTTCAGCAATATAATGTATACAACATCCAAGACAGAATATCTGCTGCTGGGTTAGAGAGTGTGGCTGCTCACATTATGCAGTAAATACACTGAAGGGAAACAGGTTACCCCCAGCTTACTCTTACTCCACCTAGAAATCACACAGACTGTATCAAACTTTCAGTGGGGAAAGTTTACACCCTGAATCTCAATCTGTACTTTCCTATGCTCCTGAAGAAGTCCAAAGAGAACATTTTGGCCCAGCTCTGCTTTCAATGTACTCTATACTGCTAGCATCTGGAGTCATGTATGTGGGCTATCCCAGCCCTGAGCCAGGGAATAAAATAGACAGAATGTATGTAAGATTGCAGTCTAGTCCTTCGCAACGCAGAATTCTGAGCACTGCTAGTTCCACAGCCTTCTCTTTAGGAAGTGTTTTCAGAGATAAATCCTCAAGGTGACTTTTTAATTGCTTCATTGAGAATTAAACTGGGGAAGAGATAAATGGGGACTATGTCCAGTGTGTAAATATCAAGTGTGAAATCTCTAGCTCTCCTCTCCTGCACTCCTCTGTAAATTTGAAGCAGCTCTGCAAAAACCCACAGAACAGTGCCAGGGTAAAACAGATGATGGAGAGAGAAAAATATTTTTTCTGAGATCTATGGAGACATTACATTAAGAGATTTTGTGTCAAATATAACAGCAATAGAGGTGGAGCTATCTCAAAGGATAGCCCTCTGAAATGGATTCCTCAGTTTCCAACTCCTGATTTTGGAAAGGAAATCTGATGTTATGCATCGACACATAAGAAAGATGGGATACAATACGTATTGCTATAGACAAACTTCCTTCTGGACTCATATTTGATTTCCTCTTGCTTTTCACCATACCTTGGTTCACCTCACCTTGCAGCAGCTTTTCACTGCTGTCCACGCAAGCCAAGGCTGCTTTGCCTAACACACATCTCCAACAGTTTCCAGTGCTGTTTCAGCAACAAGATGAGAGTTAATGAGGCTCAACACACTTCCTACCATACTTTATGGGGGAAACCCCTTGAGTGAGAGCAGGAAATCCATCTTGTAAGAATTAAAATGTGGTCTCAGTTCCTCAACTAGAAGCTGAAGAGAATATTGATATTTTTCAAAACACAAAATACTAAGCTATGGGGGTTTCCCCACTAATACTATGGGGGTTCCCCTGCCAAATATCCCTTTGGTTCAACAGGACAATTTTTCATTTCAATGTCATTTAGACTTCTGAAATAATTTATTATATACTTGAAGAATATTGAAAATTTCCTTAAACTGGATCTACTGCCTCTATTTATGCAGGCTGAGCAAAGACAATCCCACTGCTGACAGGAAAAAAAGATGCTGTTTGCTATGAGGGAGGGAGGGCAGAATCAGACCCTTCTTAATAGCCTTCTTAAAGACAGGGAAAAGCAAGAGGGCCCAGGTTTCACCAAGTGCATTTTTACAAATAACTAAACTGCCTTGTGATCTCAACCAGTAAACCAGGGAGCCTCACCACACTCTTGCCAAATGCCTTTAACAAACAGAAATTCATCCATGACATTCTGGGAGTAACAACAACAAAAAAGAAATCTTTATGAGAGGAAAGAAAATGCAGCTGTGATCTTAGGGGCCAGGTAAAAGGATTTGCAAGAATATAAAGAGAAAAGTACTTTCCCTTAGCAAGTTTTTTCAGCCATCTGGCTCTTCCCGCTCTCCCCTCCCCAGTCCTGGGGGTGAGATGGTCCTTGCAGCACACTTTTCCAGACACACACCAAACCTGACACATGGGCTGCAGCCGCAAGCCAAATGTCTGCTTCCAGATGTGCCTGCTGGCCCCAGTGGAGCTGCTCCCCCGTCACACAGCTCGTGACCCCAGGTTGGCAGCTAAACTTTCCCGGGGTACTGAACAAATAAGTGACTGCCCAAATCCTGATCCTTCCTCAGCTCTGCCCCTGCTCTTGTTTCAAAAAAACATGGGAGAGGTGTTCCCTGCTTGCCTCTGTCATGTTTCACAGCACTGGCTGTCCCCTTCCTGTTCAGACAGAGACATTTTCTTCCTGTGGAAACCACAGCACAGGACAGGAGAAGGAGGATCCATCTAAACACAGGTGCCATCCCTGCACACAGCCAGATGTTGTCAGAATGTGCGTCTGAATCCAGAAGCTGGTGAGCACTTGTGGCTCCATGATTTAGATGCTGTTTGAGTGCTGCTAGAAGAGTCATGTATACGCAGTTTACAGAAATAGAGCTTTTTTATGAGATACTTTTCCTTTTCCATCAGTAAGGCAATAGAGAGCTCTTTCTCCCCTGGAGTTTCAGGCCTTGGAGATCATTTTGAAATGCTCACAGTCCTTCAAGGTTGATGGAGTTCCAGCTATTGATTTTCTTGACTTGTTCATAAGTTAACATTTACCATAAATATCTTGTTGAGAAAATGAAAAGAAAAAACACATTTTCAAAACAGCAGAAGCTGGTGAGATAATGAACCAGACACAATTTTAAACACGATATTTTAAAAAACATTAAACCTTCCTTCCCTTTTTTTAATTAGTGGTAAAAAGAAAAAATGAAAAATAAGTGCCCCCAAACCAGAAGGGTGATAAGCAGTTTTTATTGTTGACTTCATTACTGTGGTTATTTTGAGAGAGAAGACATTTTTCTCTTAATTCATGAGCCAGACATGAGCTCTTTGGAGGCTGCAGTAAAAAGATCTCCTTAAAAATGACTGCAAAAGGATGACTTTGCTAGAAAATTCCAGCTGGTTCAACCATAACCAGATGCCTGAGAAGCTTGATTATAGCTTGACTAACTTTCACCTACCCTCACCAAAGAACAGCCAAGATCAGGATTTCCTAGGAGCAAGCATCCCACCAGCAGCAGTGCAGCAAGTCAAGCATGCGATGGGCTGGAGCACCGTAAGCAAAGGCAGCCAGTCTCTGCAGCCCAGCTGGTTGTTAACACAGGGCCCTGGTTTGCTCCCCTCCAACATGCAGAAACTGGAGCTCAGCTTGTAGCCCCAGTGTGGACTTTGCTAGTCTGCTGGTCTGGGATCCCACACTCGCTTGTCACCATCTGCTCTGGAAAAGGCAGTAAACCTCACTCACCCCCTTCCCCTTTCCCCAGCCCCTTGCTGGGGAGAGCTGCCGACAAACTCACCGACAGGGAGGGCAATGCATGAAAGAAAACACAGAGCCGACAGAAAAACGAAACGCACATGGCAGGGAATAATATTTCATTTGTGCAGTAGCAGTCCTGCTCAAGCAGTGTAAATAAAGCAGGTTACTGAGATGTGAATATACCACTGTTTATAAATACTAGCCCTTCTGCCCAGAGACGTGCGTGAGGACAGCTGGACACTCGTGAGGTCACCCCACCACATTTTATGATTTACATAAATCATGTCAACACCGTGAGCAGGAACGGCGGGTGAATGGGGCTGCATGAAGCGAACCATTCAGCCTCCCGTCACAGGTCTTAAAACAGGTAGAAGCTGTTAACGGGCCCACCAAATCTCTTAAAATGCAGAGGAGATGAGGGATAATCCAGCCAAGGAAACAAGGCATTCACCCACCCCATGTACCTCAGCTGTCAGAGACCTTCCTAAGCTCTGAGGAACAGAAAGCCAGCCAAAAACAGGGTGCTAGCAAAGCCCACGAGCTAAACTTGTGATTAATATCCACCTTCACAGAGGGTAGTGTGTCCCACCAAGCAACCACTCTAATGAAGAAAATGCTTGCGCACTTGGCAAAGGTGAAGAAAACGCCCCAGGTTTTGCTGCATGCAGGACACTTCCTCTCCTTATATACCAAGCACATTGAAAATGTGATTTTTCTGGCAGAGGAATCAATATTCTGGGAGTAAACGGACACCCCTCTGTAGGTTTGTCTTGCATCCAAGTACCTGTGGTTTGGGGGCCAGAGATGAAGGCCGAGGGGACAGATGCAGGAAAGCAGTGTGCAGCTTCCCGTGAATTTCGTTCAACTCCCTATGAGCACTGTGTCTAACTGGGATCACACGATACAAGGCCAAAGCTGCAGCTAAGGATAAAAGCAGCAGTGATAAACAATTTCCTTTTCCTTGCCACTTCACAGTCATGTATCTCTCTGAGGCTGTTCTAATTTTGGTGGACAGTAGTCCCTTTTGGTCCCATTTGCCTGTCTCAGGAGAGAGATGATGCCATCAGGGTGGGTGCCTGAAACACTGAGGATTTGGCTTGCAGTCTTTAACTCTGCCCAAATTTCAGCTCTAATAACATGTAATTATGTAAAATAATTGTAAAAATTACAATCACACATGAATCATGTATAATTATGCAAAAGAAATGTAAAAAGTGTAAAAGCGGTACAAAATCCTTATGATACATTGCTGGTATATGGACATGTGCTATTCACTACTCTTAAATACAAGTTGATTTAAAAATATTATTTTGACCATAAATCAACCATGTTCTATGTGATTCCTGTTGATCTACAGCTGTGACACATTCTCAGAGAAGAACAGATGTAAATATTAGGCAAAATTGGGAAGTGTTCTGCGACGAGTTTTTCACTGGAAGATGTGGATTTGTCAAAATCAAAGCCTTAGGGAGGAGATGGGATTTTTAAAACGAAAATGTCATATTCAAATACAATTGGAAAATGTTTTTAAAAATTATCAGGATATCCTCTTTCTATAACTTATGAAAGAAAAGATGTAATTTTCAGACTGAAAATAAGTTTCTGTTTTGAAACCTAAGTAAGATTAGACCAAAAACATCAGGAAAAAATACTTAATTCAAAACACTGCAAGGCTTACCAAAAATCATTCTTGCAGATTTTTTGATGTGATCTAAATTCTTGCATTTTACTCTTTAAATCCAATTTTTTTTCAAGATTTGCATGTCTGCACATGCAAAAAATGGTAAGTGCACAAACCCCTTTTTTTTTCACCTCTGCAGATCTATAAAAAATGTGTTTTCGGCAGACCACCAACAGATCACATAAGCTTCAGGATCTTTTCCAGAGAAGCTTCACCCATCCAGAAGGCGGGGTGGGGATCTCAATCCTTCAGCCCTGAGGGTCAGGAAATAATCTCTGACCCAATAAATAAGAAATAATCTGCTTCCCCAGTCTCATTCTGGACCTCAGAAAAAGCTTTTTTCTCAAAGGAGAAATGCAGAGGTGCCTTGCAGCTGGTGCCTTCCCCCCATACATAGAGGGGTCACCATGGTGGGAACCTTTCTTGCACAGGCGGGTGACCACTTGTGTTCTAGTCTGGTCAAGGTCACAGCTTGGAGAACCAGGTACCTGCTACCTGAAATGAAGCCCTGAATGAAAACGAAAAGGTTTGGGTTTTGATACTGTGCCTTCCTGACAGTGACATCTTTTCAGGGGCAATTAACTGCTAAGCGTCGGTCTGTTAAATTTAGTGGCAATTTCAGTTGTAGGTGGCATCAAGTCAAGGACAATTTCAGTTTCAGGGCAGCTTTTATTTAATATTTTGAAAGTGAGAGTGCTTTTTACTCAAGAGTAGCTTTTGTTTGAAATAATGCAGCCTAGCTGTTTCTCTGTGGTCCTGACCCTGCACCTCAGAAAGGACCTCATTCACAGTCGGAATCCTTCCGATAATCAGGTATTTTCAGCAGGGAGACTGAAGTGCCCTGAGCACAGGCTGGGGCCTGCTGTGCATGTACGTCTTAGTGTGGGGAGGTTTTTTAAGATCCAGGGGTTTTCTCCCTCTAAGGCCCCCAACCCACCTGTTGGCAAGACTCTGTGGGAGAAGAGTCACCTGCAGGATTTGACTCCAGATGCAGACCCAGATCAGAGGTTTGCAAAGGCATTTGGTTCAGGCATGTCATTGGGGTCCCTGTGGGAGTGGGTGTGTGTACCCACTCATTCCTGTCTGCATAGCCATACTTCAGCTGCCTACAGGCAACAGCTTCCCTGAGTTGCCTTCCTTAAGACTCAGGTTTTATATTACCAGGTAAATTTCCTTTCAGTTTTATTTGCATGGAGCAAGAGTGACATTCTGTGGCCAGTTAGATTTATGGCAGCATTTCCTCACTCTTTTCCCCCTCCCATAAATACCTCAGGGTACAAACCACACTCTGATAGCCCTTTGTTTTGTTTGTGGTTTCTATCACAGTTTGTGAGAAATAAATATAGAGGAATTCTCAAACACATTTCTGTGGCATATAATCCTTAGGGACTGCTTTACCATGAATTCCTGACAAATTCAGATGTCTATGTACTGATTACTATTTTATGAGAGCAGTGCCTGATTATAATGAAAGTAACCAGAAGCATGAAGAGACTATGACATGTTCCTCGGGCTCCACTCTAGCTGGCTCAGCCTGTTGTACTTGGAAGGGATGAGGAAACCATGTTCCAAAACCCCATAAAAAAATAAAGCAGAGTGCTGTTTAAAACAAAGCAGTGGGCTTTTTAGGCACTTATGTGCTCAGATAATACACCAATGACACTAAATTGAACTCATTTAGCTGTAAACATTATATTACATTTGACAGCTTCCAGTGGTAAAATACCAGACCGTCCATGCTGAGGAGAAAAGAAACAATATGGAAGGAGCAAAACTAATCAAAAAAGGAGCCACAAAAGGGCCAACAAGGTAAAAATATACCCAACAAAACCCCAGTATTTTTCAGTGGTTGCAGTCATAACTCAGCACAGGCATGCGTGGTACCAAAAGCAACCTGCCCAGTTTAAACAGCAGAGAGCAGGCACTGGAGTTTATGTTGTTCCCCTGTTTATTAAAAACGGATGGGAGCACTTGACAGAAAAATCAAACTTCTGGTCATGGCTCATTAATCTCTGTTGTATCTGTCAGATATGTATGTCTAGAGTTTCAACAAGGCTCTAGAATCAAGATTACTGCTGAGCTCTGTTATTTTCTCTAATTTTGAATGAGGGGAAATGCTGCCAATCACCCTAGGCAAGAGGCCAGTGCAGGGCCATGGCGGCAACCCTTTGCAGCTGGCATCTCCCTGCCCAGTGGTTTGGATCTGATTTCTGAGGCAGAAACCCCTCTTTCCCCTCCTCACCACAGCCGGCTTTGGCTGGCTGCCTCCTCTCCCTTTCCCCGGAAAACCAGACACGTTGCCCACCACCAAAGCACATGCCTGTCAATGTTAAGGTGATGATTAGGTTTATCTGAGGTGGTGGATGCTCCTTCATCCCTGAATTCTGCTCTCATACACCAAAGTGTTAATTGCATTAATCCACTGAAGACAGTGGAGCTCCTCCTGTGTAAAACCAGGGTAAGTGATGGGCTCAGCAGGCCTAGAGTGGGCTCAGCAGGCCTGAGATGAATATGGTATGAAACAATTAGCTGCAGATGGTATAGGAATCTAGTTTTCTGGAAATACAGATTTTGCCTGGAGATCTTTCTATATATATTGGATTTGTCAAACTGATAATGACTTGAACATTTGGAGAGAGAGGATAACCCACCGCAGGGCCAGATGCAGCTGTGATGGGGAGGATGGAGGATGTATATTAGCCTCAAAATGTGCCTGTCTCCCCATCACATTCCTATGCCAATCTATAGCGGTGGGAGGATGGATGACGCCGTGAGTAGAGCGGGGCAGAGGAGCTCACCCGCTGCCTCCCCTTATGCCATTACTTTCCTTACTTGCTTTGGACATTGCTCATTTCTTCACTTATTCTTTCCTTTCCCCTTTCTTCCTTTTTAAAATTGTCAGTGATGCTGTTTCCAGAGACAGAAAAACTGATGGGCACTTAGATGATGAGGCACAAGACTTAACTGTTGCTTCACTTAAGTGCAAAACACAGGCAGTTTGAGAGGAGGTTTCCAGCTCTGTCTGTCAGAGGACAGGCTGGGGATTCCTTTCAATCCTGATATCACAAGCACTGTTCTTCAGGCAGGAACAGTGTACTCACACAACACAAATATAGACAGAGACAGAAAAATAGAAAAGAAAATATTATGTTTTATGACTACAGGTACACCACAAGCAGGCAGTCTGACCCTCACTGCTCACCAACTATAAATGGCAGTAGCAAGACTGTGTAAAAGCCGTGCTTGCCAGCTCCCTTCTCAATGAAACACATGGAGGTTCCCTCCAGGGGATGTCTCTCCTGCCTGCCAAAGTCTGCCCTCAAGATCAGCCGTGCCTGCTGCGCCAACTGCAGGATTGTAGGCATGGCAGCCACATGCTGTTTCAGATCACATGGAAAGCCATATTCCTCAGGATGTTCAGACATGCCAGAGAGCCTGTCTGCATGGCAGTCAGCTGGACTGTGAGTGGGCAGTAGGCAAATATCAAAGAGCAGCACTTACCCTCCTCTGTACTGCAGCTCACGGAGAAGCACAGCCTTAGCAGAGCTTGCCCATTCAGAACACTTCCCATGATCATTTTGAACCCCAGATTTATAAAGCTAGACCTATTACAAAACAGAATGTCTTACTAGATCTTAACAAACAGGGTGAATCCAGTTGCCTGCTAATCTGCCTACAATGTGGTGGACCCTTCTAATCCCAAGAGTAAATTCCCATTGTTTTAACGTTAGCTCCTATCATGTAAAATATTTTTCCAGTGGGTTTTTAGGAATCTGTGTTATTGGACCAAGGAATCTGGGCCTCCTGATCTGTTTATTCTTGAAGACATGTGAGTGGCTATACTAGTTGGTATAACTTGCTGTTGCTCAGAGAAGATTGCATATCTCTCTCTCTCCCTCTCTCCCTCCCTCTCTCTTCTCTCTCTCTCTCTCTGTATATATATATATATATACACACATATATATATATTTGCAGCATTTCTGCAGTTTCTCTGTATTTAACAGTTAATTTTTTTCAATAAAGCATAAATGACGTAGGAGCCATTTTCAACAGCCGCATCAGCACTTAAGCCTGGATCCTTTAAGCTATTCAAGTACTTAGATATATATACCTCAGTGGAAGGGTTTCAGACATCTCAGCGGGTTAGATGAGTAGCTTCCACTGAAATCTGCCCCCAGTTCCAGCTTCTCCTCAGTTGCTTAAGTTGTTCTTTTCAGATTTAGATACTGACATGACAGGTACCTAAAATATGCAATAGCTGGATGACGTGCATAAGGTAAAGATGGGTGTTTAAACACTGTAGGATGCAGGATCATCTTTAGCTGAGGGGCAGCTCAGGAAAAGGACACATGGCCCTCCTAGGTATCTCTTGGTCATCAATAGCCCTAGAGTAAAATTGTCAGGCAGTAAATGCTGACAGGTATCCTGTTACATGCCTGCATATGCGAAATTTCTTGTGCAGATACAGAAGACATGGCACAGGGAAAATCTCCTCGCTACCCAGCTTATTGGGAGCCAAGTCACGGTAGTGAGCCTCTCTTGAGAGCAGTGCAGGTCAGCTCAGGTGTAACTGAGAGGAGAGAAGGGACCCACACATCAAGCTGGCAGAAATAAGGGTTTGTTTTATTGAAATAGTGGAGGCATTTTGAATGGCAACCTGCCAGGAAATTGAGCTGTATTCTTCAAAAAGTGGATGCAACTGCTGCCAGATAGGCAACAGCTGAGTGAGCTTCCTGATTTTGTGCATTGGTCAAAAAGTCACTAACTAGGAACCCAGGAATTGCTACCTTCTTCCATCCTTTTGAGTGCTACTTGTTTTTCGAGAAGACATAGAGAAACCTGAGGTAACAGATGTGCTCCAACTCTACTCCTATCTCCAGGACATAGACGATACAGAAGTCCTTAGTGTCCTTTACTGCATGGTGCAGCAGCGGCATTTCTTTTATTCTCAAAAAAACTTTGTGTCTCATTGGAGAGAATCACAGAATCATATAGAAGGTTTGATTGCAAAAGACTTAAAAGGTCACGTAGTTCAACCCCCTGAAATGAGAAATCAGGAGGTTCCCTTGGGTGATGTAATTTGGTACTGCTGTGTACCAAGAATAACATGTCTAAGTAGTCACCATGTCCTTTGCCTTCGCAGTTTCCTTTCTTCTCTCTACTGCTGGTAATTTTGTTGCATGCATCTGTTATTTGAACAAAATTAAATGTTTTCAAGTGAGTAAGTATATAAAATCAAGTTACTTGTAGTTTGCTGGGAAGGTTAGTGGAAGGCAATTACGAAAGTTTTTAATGCTTAGTAAAATATAGCTGAAGATGTTATTTGCTTTGAACTGCAAAACCAGAAAGTACAAACCCTTTTGTTATTTGAGACTATGTGTCACTAAATAAAGAATCTTTTTATGAAGGGGAAGCTAAAACCCCAATGATATTATATTCAGTTGCTCTGAAACTGCAACCTTCCCCTTTTTATCTCTGCTTCCACCATCAGCCATAAAAAGCCCTTCTTCTTACCATAGAATATATCAACTGCAGGTCTCCAGTTAAGTCATGTGTGAAATGTGCTTGATACCAAATGAATGGATGATCATAAAAACAGCATTCCTTTTTCCTGGAAACAAAAAGCAGTGGTGATACATATTGCTTCTGTTTTCAGCCAAAGACTATACTACCAGATGGCTAACACAACCGTAACAGCTAACTGCATCTGGATCAAAAAGTTTGAAGGGTGTGAGCTAATCTTTAAAAAATGCCAGAAAACTTCTGCCTCTTAAAATCATGCTACTGCTCACACCAATCCTAGGACTGCTCAAACATGCCTTAGTCATGTTCATTAAGCATCATTAAACTGAACAAAAGGCTAGTAACTATCTTTGTCAAGTCAGAGGTCATCTTTTGGGATACGATTCAAGACCCACTGAAGGCAAGGGAAGATGTCTCACTGATTTTTGTGGCCTTGAAGTAGGAGCCTAGTGGTTATTTCTCCTTGTCCACATTGATTATGGCTGCAGATGAAACTTATACTAGTTAAGGTTCTTTTCCTTCCCAACTCGATTCTTTGTATAAAATGACTTGGCTTTTCAAACTCAAATGTACTTTTTCTCATAGAAGCAAGATGTTTGGGTAACAGTGTTTGTAATATGAATACTGATCAGCCAGAGAAGAAATAGATCTTTTTGGTCTATACAATTATGAGGTACCTGAAACAATAACTTGTAGGGAGGCCCTGGGCTTAGCTACAGGTACTTGCATTGCAACAATCAGGTACTGTTTCAAATGACTTTTATTTAAATATCTTTCACAATCAGCTAGAAATTAAATTCATACACTGTTGGAAAGGAGAGTTATTGGCAGTGGCTTTTTATTTTGTAAACAGCAAGGCCGAAATGGGTGGAGGACAGACTAGATATACAGAGCCACTGTTCTTTTTTTCCAGAGACTGTGTCAGACTACCAAACAAGGTTCTGAGTGCTAGCTCTTAGGTTGGTTTTGCTTTTCTTCCCTCTCCCATTTTTTTCCTGTAATGGTAGCAGCATACCTTAAATTTCCACAACTTCCCACCCTAATCTTTGCTATATTGTCAGACACTCAATGGTAAGAGTTTCACAAGTGATTAGTGTTTCACAGTGTTAAAATGTCATAGCGATTCAAGTACTTTTTCGTGTGAGAACATCTACAAAACTTCATGACTCACCCTACCAGGACAGAGAAAGAGAGCAGCCTTGTAATGCATTATGCCATTTCTCAAATGCTGGCTATCTTAATGGGGTCGGCACTGACATTCGTCTTGAAAGCCATCCAGTAATAGAGGGAAGTTCTCACACAGTCTTCCTCACAGATGGTGAGACCTGCCAGCAGTTTTATGGCTCAGCAGTGAATGGCTCTGCAGCTGTACGGGCATACCTGCTGGAAGGCTGCCCGAGTGATACAGACAACACGTGCAGCAAAAAACCTCAACGCCGCTGGTGGCTTCCTTTGTTTAATCTTCCTCCAGCAAACAAAAAGTGATGTGACTTCAAAACAATGGGAAGGGGGGAGAAAAATAAGGGGAGAGGGTGCTACTGAAAGATTTAGTTAAAGTCTATTCTTCTCTGGTATTTCTCAGAGTAGGGGTCAATGGTTTAAGTACAACAGGCTTGATTCACTGCCTGGATGAAGCAGATGGGGCAGATCACCCGGCAGAGGCTTCCAAATAAAAGCTGTGGAAGGCAGCTTTAACTTTCCTTGCAGACCAAAGGACCATTATCACAGTGAGAAAGTGGGACCTGACCTGACTCAGCCTTCACTTTCATCTGCTCTGGAGAACCCTTTGTACAGCAATTTGGGTCAGAAGGACCACCTGAACTATCCCTTTCCTACTCTACCAGCATCCTGAAGATACAGTAGAGGTATAGACAGACAATCTGCACAGGGGAATACAGTGATTGCCTAAGACAATCAGCCCCAGTGTGTCGATTTATAGTCCCACCTGGAGCTCACATTTTACTGCAAGAAAAGATGATGCACCCACAACTCACAAAAGGTCCTCTTGCCTGAAAGGAGAGACAGTCTAAGTATGAAACTAGAGACAGCATTGAGAACTCCAACACTTGGAGAGAAACACAAAGAAAGAGAGAGCTGACATTGTTCAGCATCATGGCCAGCAGCCTGACTGTTTCTATGTGTGTTGCAGGCCTTGAGATGCTTTTAAAGCAGGGAATGAGGTAAGTTTACAGACATCTGCTGGGAGTTCTTCCCTAGAGAAAGATGAGCAAATGGGTGAAAGTACTTATTTGGAAGGGCAATAAGTGGGTAATAACTGTGGTTTCATGGGAGAAGGATGCAAAATTCAAAACAATACTAGGCAGTGGAAACTGGAAACAAGCAGTTTATATCAGGAACCAAGATGGACTTAAAACATTAAGTCAATACGAAGTCTAGAAGAATTTTTTTCAGTAGCAGTGATAATATATTTTTGTGGCACTCAGCTTTCCATGATTTAGCTATGATGTTTATAGCTATTATCCGAGACTCCTTTCCCTTCTCAAACCTGGAATAGACCCTAAGAAATCCCTCAGTGACCTGGAAGAGGAGTACCTGGAATTAACACACCCAGACAGGTACTTCTTGTTGAAGTTTTTAGCATTGGTGGTCTGAGCATCACCGTCAGTATACAGCGCAGTCTCCATTTTATACTGTTTCTAGATTTTTAGAGACCCTGAGTTTGAGCTACTGGCACTCATGGTGCTTCTCAAGCTTTTGCAAAGCTTGAGTTATGAGTGTGCATAGTGATACACAGCTCTGATTAAAGAGTATTGTACAGATTCCTATCCCATGTATGGAAATGTGTGGATAAATTTTTCCATGTCTCTTTGGGCTCATATATTATTAGCAGATAGTCTGAAAGACAAACAGACAAAAACAAATCATTCAACATATTTTATGTCCAGAATATTCTACTGTCAGTAAAGGAATACATGTTCCTATAATATTTTCTTTATTTGCTGATTCATAATTTTTTCAGCTCTTTCACACCAACTCAATTATGTTCTGCTTGTTTCTCACGTCTCTGAACAAGCACAGCATAATTGGCTTTCATATGTCCAGTATCAACCACTGCCTTTGCTTTCAGCCACAAAGTTTCCTAGACACCAAAACAAAGCATTCTTCAGTACATGTTCAAGAGCTTTGCTCTCATACATCACTAGCTGGGCACTTAGTTCCCACATAGTTCAGTGCTCTACTAATCCTGAAGAAAACTACTCTTGCCCAGCTCCAAAAGGATTTTAATTTGGAATTCCTGTTTTCCATGGGAGTTATGTATGGACCAGGCAGATATTCAGCCATAATATAGGAAAAATGTGCAAACTACATCTACAGGAGAAGAGAACAATAATCGAGGAGTTTGGTTCCATGGTCCTGGGACAACAGGAATACTAGATTTAGGTAAAGTCATCATTTCTGCCTTCTGCCCTGACCCTGCACCTTATCCTCAGCATGTAATTCTTCAATTACCCCTATACTGCAGTCATGGAAGCTTGACTATTTTGACTTCAATGGATTTTGAAGAACTGGGTCAGAATGAATGCATGACAGATAATAAGCCTTAACTATAAAAGCAATAAAAATGCAGAAGGTGCTATCTGTGTAATATAGTTCCATTAACATATCACACTAGAAATCTTAATTTTGGAATTTCCTGAGGTAATTTTAACTATGCAATCTCCACATTACATTACAAGTCCTCCTTGTATAACACCCCGGGTGGCACAGCAAGTGTAGAAGGAACTGAAACGTGGGTTTCTGAGCTTAGTGACTTTAACCTCTGCTGTCTGAGCTTAAAGATGGCAGTCAGGAGACACACAGAGTGCCAGCGTGGGTTACAGTAGCATATTCTTTAGTTTTCTGCCACTCACACATTTGTTTTCACAGCAAAAAAAAGGAAGATCAACAGGCCTGAAGGAAATCGGATGGAAGTGTTCCTGAACTCAAAATAAAATAGTACAATTTATTTTGAGTATTAAGACACATATGCATATATGGGGGTTGGGAGCGAGGAAAAGAAAAATACTCTGCATGGGTGTTAAGGAGAGAAAAACAGTGTCTGCTTTGACAGTTAGTATTTGGTGCCCTCTTCTGCACCCATCTGTATTTCTAAAGTTCTTTAGAATGAGGAGAAGAGCATCTGTCTGTCGTCCATTTCTGCATAGCAGTGCTTTGCTGTGAGGGGCAGGGGGTCATCCTAGCAGATGTCAGCCATCGTGGTGATGGGAAAAGTAGAATTTTTTTAGGTGAGAGGAATGAGCATGTTTATAGAGAATAAAAGGCTGTGAATAAAAATTAAAAAAATATTTAACTGAGATTTCAGTTATGACATCTAAATCATTATATTAATAAAAGTAGGTTGTATTTTGATTGTGACTGAAAAAGAAGCATACCATGTATATAAGGTATATAATCAGTTTAATCATATGCTGATCCCAGGACAATCTCATCCCAACATTTTATGAAATTACAAATAATATGTAGCACACATAATTCTTCATAGTAATTTAAATGTCACTTTGCTAAATGAACTTGAAGACAGATTTGCACTTCTTGAATGCAGAATCATTTCAATATTAATTTCTATTTTTTCCATTACTGAAAGATAATTTTATGCTAGAATTTCAAATACTTAAAACCAAAAGATTCACTTATTTTGGTATCAGCTTTTGAGTTTCAGTTTGATTTCAAGTTCAATTGCAAAGTTTCCTAACTGCCTTCTTCTGTCTACCTTCAGCTTCATTTTATCGGTAGATGCACAAAGCATTGCAAACATCTTACAGCAGTTCTGTACCCGTCTGCCACAGCCCAGGCAGATCTTGTTTCCTGCAAGATTATTCACTTATTTTGAAAAGGAATGATACAGAGGTTATAATTGTGCCAGCTCACAGCTCCTCCACTGAGAACTGAAGAGAGCAGTATCTAAATCATAGATGCTGTTATGAAAATTACAAGCCTCACGTTCCTGAGCAACAGTCCACCTGAGCCTCTGACCCTGGGCAGGGTCGTTCAGAAACATCATCTGAGCAAGACATAGAAGACTGAGGTCTGGTTTTACCCTTCCAGGTATGTTTCTCTTCCTGTTTATTGCTGGTTGACTTCATGAGAAGAAATCCATTTGACATTTTAAGATTTTCTTTCTTGGATACATAGGTTTGAGCAGCTGCTGCTAACCTCCCCTACAGTTTTGAAGCCAGTTTGTTTTCAGTCAAGTTAAACCTTAGAGCCAAAACTGTCAAACTTGGGTGACTAAATTCCACAGAGAGACATGAAAGCAATTGGCCAGATTTTTGAGGATGGAAAACATTCTGAGTTTGGATCAACTTAGCACCTCCAAAAGTCAGACCATTGATTTAAGTAATCTAAAATGTATTTTGATTTCCAAACATAGATATTATATTTGGAATATCTGGCTAATATTTTCAATTTCCCTCAACAGTGAACTGCCATTCTCAGTAACCTGTCCTGAAAACTGTTACCTTCTTTCTTATTTTCTAACTTTGGAGTAGAGAAGATACATCTTTAGTGTAATGACTAAGTTTTATACATACATCAGAGGACAGAGAGAATGGGGTATATCACAGAAAAAGGCTCAGGAAAATATGCAGACTGTCACTCTGAGCAGGCACATGACCTCAAAAGCAGGTGCAGACACAGTGCACCCAGGCAAGCTCATCCTGAATCTGACATATTATTGTCACTAAGCAGATCCGAGCAATATAAGGAAATCTTGCTATGCTAGATCTGCATCTTACTGTGCAGAAGTGCAAATCCCAAATACAGGAACATCTCTGCAAAGCTAACTTTAGCCTAAATGCTGCCCAAGTTTAACCAGGATCCCAACTTCAGCATGGTAAAGCCTGTGGCGCTCACTGGCTGGCCCACTAATGGATGCAGTCTAACAATTGATCTCCCTGTAGCAGGGACATATGTTTGCTCCATGGGAAAACTTCAAGGGTATACAGTCCTTCAGTGCCTTCTGCTCATCTAAAGAGGTTGGCCTTTTCTTATAAACAATTAACTGGGGATGTTTTGTTTTGTTTTGTTTTGCAGCTTGCTCCAGTAAAGAAATCCATAGGATGCCCATCCACAACTGTTAGCATTACATACAAGCATAGCGTGGACAAAACAAACTCCAGTGCTACTTCACAGTGTGGTTGCTTTCATGCAAACAGAGCTTATACAAACAGAGTAATTCAAGCACGGATAATTCATGTTAACTCCTCACTGAAGACACATCCATCAGTGGTGCATAGGAAGTGATTTTACCCTTGCTTTGTTTTCACTTAGGTTGCTAATTAAGAGAAGTTAATCTAAACAAGCTTGAACTGGATTCAAAGTGTCAGGGATTTTTTTCTAGTTTACATAGATCAAATAAAACTAATTGATGCAAATTTTTGGAACTTTTCTACTGAGGACAAGATCCTGTGTAATAGAAAATATGAGCACAGACTGCAAAAATAGATTCCAGAGTTTACAGAACCTTTTTTTGTGGTGTCTTATACTTTTATATCATATGACCATCTGCAGCTACTTGAAGATGGCCATTCAACAAAGGGACTAGTCGCGTCACTGAAATATGGAGTTGCCCTTTGCTTGTATTTGGATAACTCTGATGGATAAAACATTGCTGAACATTATTCAGGAATGACATCAAACATTTTGCCTCTGTACACAAAAAATAGCAGTCTAGACTGAGAGGAGGCTTTCAGCATTCTTATTTTCTACTTAACTTTGCAAAAAAAAATCTTTTTGAATTAATTATTAAATTAAGGCATTTAACAATAATAAACCAAAGCTGCATTTAAATCTTAAACAAGGATGAAGAACCTGTGGAAAGAGGAAGGACATTTTCCTCCTTTTACCATGATACCTACAGTTTTGATTAGCTATTGAATGGTCTAATATTAAAAGGATTTTTTAACAGGGTTTTATTGTGAGGATTCCTGATTTAAAGAGGTGCTTCAGAGAGAAATCAGCTGTTTTACTATCCTGTTCAGATATCTATCTCTGACATTGTAAGCTCAAGTAGTATTCATATCAATGTAAGCAATGTTATGGCACAAAATCTCAGATTAAACTGTGTGGAAAGCACCTTCTAACATTGCATCATCTACATAGTAAAAATATATGCCATTAATAGAATGTACTTACAAAGACAACAAAAAAATATCATGGGTAGGCTGCTTAGGAGGAACAGGCTTCATTACTATGTCATCATCATATTCCTCTAACCTAACAAAACAAAAATAATTTTGATGAGTCAGTTAAATGTGATTTCAGAATAAAACCACTTAGGTTTTCTTTTTCAATGTCAGTCTATGCACATCAGATCAACTTCCTTGGCATTTAAACTGCTTGTCTCGTGTCACACTGCATCAGCCAAAACAGGCACAGGGACTTGTGCTAGAAGTCTCTTCTTTAAAAGGGAGAAGCCTTGAAGTGGGTAAATTTCAGAGGAGTTATCCTGATTTTGGAAACCACTCCCTGTACCAACTCGTTTATCTAGGCTATTTTCATTTGAGTCTGTCCTTACAGACTCCAGAAGCTGCTTGTTCTACTAGACCTGACAACAAGGCTCTGAAAAACCCCCTTTTTAACTCGAAACATTACCTACTACATTCAGAATCTAAAAGCTAGAGCAATATTCTCAGCCCAAAGCGCATGAGAAAAACACTCTGACCTGCTACCTAAGGTGATCCAGCATTGATCAAAAAACAGGGTCCTGAGGAGAAACAGCTTAATTGATCTAATTCTAAATCTAGAGTATTCTCCTTACATACACTGATAAAAGGATTGAGCCCAAGATTAAAAGTGTGTAGTAGCTGCACACTGAGAAATTAGCTTGGATCTCATCTGAATAGGGTGAGCTCAGGAAGTGTGTGTTGTCACACAGCTCTCCACAGCTCAGGGCAAATGCCACCTAATCTAACGTTAACCACCTCAGCTCATCAAGGGAGACTGTCATCCCCTACTAAGCCCAGGCCATCCAACCTGCAGCATATGGACAATATCTCCAAACAGAGGCAATACCTGTGCACAAGGACCTCAGTGTTATCATGAATCTTAAAATCAGTAGAGGTTTTCTCCTAAATGTCCTGAAGCCAGGGTAGAGAAATCAGACTCCTTGGCCTATGTCTATGTGATTCTTGGTACTCTCTCACCAATATAATCTCTAGGGTTATATACTGCTAAGTTTAACAGTGTCAGGCAAAGTTCTTGGGTAAGGGAAGTCAATCAGCTGTACTGTAAAATTACAGTTAGAATAATTTAGAACAGTTGGAATTGTTACAAGCACAGCTTAGGTCTGTGCCCTATAGGACTTCGCCACCCATAGTTCAAGAATTAGTACAGCCCTGGCAGCACTTCCAGCAGGTGGTGTGGATGTGGATGCCCTTTGTTGAAGGGTAAGACTTTTTATTAGTGCAGTTGCAAGCCACTAAGGCCAGCTGGCCTTAGTGCCAGAACAGGCCCCCAGATTGCTTTGCTTACCACCAAATGTAGTTCAAGCACTTGCCAGCTGGAGACATACTTGCCCCATTCACAAATTCAGGACCAGATGTGAGGCATTCTCCAAAGGTTTGGAGACACTGAGAGAGTGGATAATTAATTGGACCACTTCATTCACTTCAGAACTCCAAGGCAGTCTCTGACACACCTCTGAAGAGCAAAACCTTGTCTGTGTGTGCTGCTGTTAGCCTGAGTAACATTTGTTGATGAAAGTGAGGCAAGTATTGCTTTTCATGGCTATCAGAATTGGAAATGAAAGCACCATAGAGCAGGGGTTTGCTGCTGTTATAGGCAATATACATCTTCCCACCTAGGTGTTCATTTCCATAGTTATAATTTTCAGATGAAAGGGTATGTCCTGTTGCAGTCTTAACTTCCAGTAAACAGAGATATGGTTTTTAATAAATGCATACTGTGGCCCATAGAAAGTACAAATCATGTTCCTTGCTACTATGCAATAAACCTTCTGGATACCTTTTATTTAATTAATCCATGCCTAGTGAGATTTTTATTTTAACATCAAGTCACTCCTTAACTATTAGAGCTCACTCCCTGGAGAGAAATGTCCCCAATTATCATAATTATCATATAGTTCAGCTCCTGCAAATTTTATATTACGCATTTAACTTCTGGCATCATAAAATGTGAAGTGCAAAGTACACATGATGTACCTTCCTTCACAACTTAACAGTAGCATTACCTACTTCCTACCTGTGTACATTTTTTGTACTTTTGACATGGAATTACATTAACATTAGCCATTCTTCTCTATTACTGAAGTAAGAGAAAGCATTTCTTTGCTTCAAAACTACTTGTTATAAACCATTCCTCCATTATAGCAACCATTCAAAAACTGTATACTCAACTTTAGAAAAATTCCTGGACAAGTTCCTGAAATCATCATAATGGGCTAGGTTGTAAATTTTCTTTCAGAGATTACACATATAAAAATTTCTCAAACAAGTCTCCTATCTATAGAGACATTCCTTCAACTCTGAATTTCTCCTCTCTTATCTTTAAGAGGTAGCTGTCTCTGTTACAATGGCACTGACATACCAGGACTACCAGGACTACTCCCAGCAACAGTAATGTATTAAACGCTTTCCAAGAAAGAATGCTTTCTCTGCAGTGATAGCCTACTCACCCCATAAGTTATCCCAGAAATTTACTATATGAATATTCTTATTCTTCTGGGGATTCTTCAGAAATTTTTCTAGATATTTACTTGAGGAAAAATCAGGATAGAGCACAGTTGGAAATTTTAAGATAATCTTGCCACTTGAAAGGTTGAGTTGCATTTTTTATTTAAAAACAAATCATCTGTATTTGGTACTTTTTATATCAGATGCTTTGAACCCTTGATTAAGCAACCTAAGGATGTATTTAAGAACTTTTTCCTGTGCAGTTAAGAATAAGAGCTTTTATTCTCAGTCTTGTTTATTTAGGTATTTTGGACACATACTACAGCTTCCGTTCTGCCACAGGGTTCTGTCCCATCATCATCATCATCCATTTATTTTTACTCCTAAATGAACATTTGGAATTGTCACTTAAGAGAAAGCATATTTTGTCAACGTCCTTCTCTATTCTACTTTACTCAGTTCTGTTTATTTTCTTTCCATATCTTCACTTCCATTTCTTTAAATATTGACTTAGAAAATCTTTAAATCCCAAGTAAGAAAAAAGACAGACTTCTTTTTTGGTTTGTGTTAGAATTACTCATCTATGCCCATGCAATAAAATAAATTTTAAAAAACACATTTTGTTCTAAATCAAGAAAAGCTACTACAAATAGAACCATAACAGCTTGTTAGCAGACAGTGAGAATATTGCTGTGGCATAAAGGTTTCTAGATTTTTCCAAAGACAAGTAAAACAATGAGGTAGTGGTGTGAAAAGGAAGAATCTTCAGACATGGATTATGGAAGAAGGCTTAAGAACGTAGATTCACTTGGAGCTACTAAAAATAGTATCATATTACAACAGTAATGTTTTTATAGATTAAAATCAAAAGGACAACTGATATTCTAAGGAGAAGTTATTTCAAAAAAATGAGCCATCTTATTACAAAATTAGCTTTGATTCTTTGAAAAAATTTGGCTTCCATCTGCTACAAAGTAAAGAGCAAACACAGAATAGGTACAAAAGAGAGAATATTAATCACTCTTTTATTATTTTCTTTGATTAATGGATATGATCTTGTTTTAGCATAAACAAACACTACATATTTTGGTTTAAGGAGCATGTTTTTAAGTAAAAAAAAAGATATTTTCCTGCCCATTTCCTTTTACAGCTCCTCTTTTGGGTCAGCTTGTTCAGACACCTTCAACAGGGTTTAAAAAGGCTGCAAGCTGCACATACATAACTTCATATTGTAACTCAACTATTTATTGGCAGCACCCACAGAAGGCAGGTAGGATTTAATGCTTAATCACTAGTGTGCTTGCCATCCTGACACAGCACCTGATACCTCTGCTAGCGAGGCAGGCATCAGACCCAGGGGAAAAGGCCAATCTCCAGGGCTCCTGAGGATGGTCCCTCAGCATGGCAGAGCTGCCACCTTCTACCTCAAGCTGAAAGTCTCTGGCCTGAAAAAATTCCATTAATTGATCATGGAAATTCTTAGGACCTGGTTTAGAAATTCCTTCTTGTGGTGCATGGCATTGAATAGTGTGCCATTAATGGTTCACTGGCTAAGAAGGTCTTTAAAGACATATGGCAGCACAATCCCAGCCTTGGCCCAGTTCTAAAATGAATTTCAAGAGAATGGAATCCTCCCACTTTTGCAAATATGTCCAGGTTCAAAAAATCCCGTGCTATTTACATTCAATTTTCTTACAATCTTCCACTCTACTACATTCTACTTACCATAACTTCTAAAGATTCCTAAATTTTACATTTTTCTCAATATGTTCCTGAGCAGTAACAGCACTGCCACTACTCAGTGACAGTGATAAGCTGTTCTATGTATTCTATCAGCTAAAACACATCATCATCTAAAATTAAACCTTAACTGAGAGATTAACTGAATATTGCATAGAAGGTTTGAGAATTTGTGAAAGTCTTCTAATATTTGAAAGAAGACTAATTCAGATATGTTGATTTATCTTGCTAGATTTGTTCTACTACTGGAGTAAAGATGCAAAACATTTACCATCTAATGTCCAGCATGAACATGAGAAGACAAGAATTTGATTTTCCTCAAGAATTTCAAACTATTCAAATTTTGTACATCAAGTATTTGCATTAATTTGAGAAATATATGAAGACCAACATCTGTTTGTAAACATTCTCAAAATAATTAGACGGTGAGTGCAAAAACCTCTTTCAATAAACCTAAATAAGAAATTTAAAGTAATAATTAAACTATGTATCATTTGCAGAAAATTTAAAACTTCTTTAAATTTAACTTTTTTAACTTTTTAAAATTTAAAATTTTAAAATTTGCGGAAAAAGGCAAAACAAATTTTGTTTACCCAAGCCTGTTCCTCTTGCAGCAGCAATTATTTGCAGGCTCCAATATGGTGTTTAAAATGTGATCTGAGCACTATCCTGAATGTACTTTACCAAACAATTCTTCATTTAATTTCATGCAACAAAAGAGTTACATATAATTGACTCATCTCCCCTTTTATTTTTAGTGTTTGAAACTGTGTTTTTTATTTTGAATAGTATCACATTTTCCCTGACAACTTCACTCTGAAATAGACCTTTTTCTGAAGGCTTCTTGCATTTAAAATTCTGTATTTGCTCAAAACCTCTATATTATAACAGAAACTCTTCCTGAAATTCCAGTTTGATTAACTTTTTTAAATGCATTCAGAAGGGTGGAAAACTAGCAGTCATATCCCAGGAGACAGTCAATTCCTTTCCCAAGAGATATTTAACAAGCTTATTCATTTTGCTATGCTTTTAAAAAATTATTTGTTTTTTAAGTAAACAGAAATAATGTAATCTGTTTAAATCATATTGTATCTGTAAGTACAGATTGACCTTTCCATGTAACTTCATAAATGACTGAGAAGGTCTGGCCGAAGAGACAAAACGTCTGGCATCTTTAAAATATGCTGGAGCCTACTTACCTCCACAAGGTTCAGAATAATTTGCTGCCAGCCAACCATGTCCAGCTGGATTGTGGCAGCACATTATAAATGACACATGACTTATGTCATCAATAAGTAAATAAATCAGTCAGCTTGTGACTGTGATCACAGAAGTCGGAGTTTCCTTCTCTTTTTCCCCTCAAAATCTGCAAACTTTCTATCCCCTGTTTCACCTCCCATTCAGAAATAGAGTTCTCGTAATATGAGAAATACAGTGGCTTACAGATGTTCACATTTAGGCTGACATTAGATTCTCACATATAAGGAGGTGATGATTCAGACAGTTTCTACTGATACTTATAATAATCTCAATTAACGTGTGCTATTTCATGAGTGAGCTCCAGACTGTATCATTTACCCTCTTAAGTGCTGTCTTTGATGGTTGAAGATGGCAGACCAAGAGTTGGAACTTGGCTTAAAGTGGTCAGTGTCTGACAGGTTCTCCAGACAGGCATAAAACATCTGTAAGTAAAACTACTTTCCAGGTGCCAGATTAGTTCTCCAAGACCAGAGAACTATTTCTGCATTTGGGTGATGCATCATCTTGCACTGATGTGTGAATGCTAAAGAAGCTTTCCATGCTTACTTCCCTCTCCAGACATACCCACACAAGATTATTGTGGATTAAGATCTTGTTGACTGAATTTTCAATACTGGCACCCACAGGGTAGACTGTAGGTACTGCCTTGTTGCTGCAGTAAGAGAGAAGCCAAAAATGATCAGTTGTTTACTCAGAACATCTGGGTAAGAAATCTGCAATATGTTAGGTGGTTCTGCTGGACACTTCATGGCCTTGACATAGATTCAACACAGGCACATTATTTGCTTGTTTCAGTACAGAGTTTTACAGCAGACAACAGCAAATTGTTTTCTTTGTTATTTCAATATAATGGTCAGAAAGTAAGAGCAGTGACAGGTGGTTTTTTTTTTTTCCTAAATTCAGATCCAATTGTCATTCTCTTTCCTTGTTATTTCTGGTAAAGATGCATTGTATGTATTTCTTTAGATTTTTCTGTGGAAAGCCTGATAACTCAGAAGCTTCTGCTGCTCTAGCTGTTTTAAAACCTGAAATAATTTCAGTCATAACTTCTTGTACTTTATTATTTCAGAGACCAGTTCAAAGCCTATTAAAGCTTCCTTTTCAGCTCTGAATTGGATGGTACTTCAGTCATTAGTTTCATTTTGAGGGGAGAAGAAATTTAGTTCTGAATTACCACTTGGTCCTCTTCAGAACATCTCCAAGAAGCACAGAAAAGTGCAAGGTGCTGGATCTGCCATTTCCTGAACTCCAAAGACACTGAGAGGACCACTTCTACTCTTTAACTTTTCAGCTCCCATCCACTTCTCAGAAGGTGAATGCAATCTTCTGTTAGACCAGTGTGTGGCCAAGGTGACCACATCTTCCACAACCTGGTCTGTTCAGCAGGATTAACTCAGTGTCTAGAACCACAGCACTCTATGGGACACTGCTTGGTCATCGATCATCATGCACCTGCATGAATTTTAATCCAGCAGGAAAGATGTGAGGCCACAGGAAGACATATGCCAGCCTTCAAAACAAAAGAGAGTTTGAAGTCTGACAAAGATACAGATGGAGTTCATAACCTCTAGGAGCATCCATAAACTGTAGAATGGCCAGTCTCTCAGGTTGTCCCAGGAGGGCATGCTCTGAGATGTATTTTCTGGTTATCTGGTGAGGCAGACAGGACTTAAGTGTCTGCTCCTCACCTACAAATGAATCTTGGGAAGCACACACAATCTGAAATACAACTGTTTTTACCTATTTATTCTGAAGGTAAGTTTGTATCCAGACCCTAAAAAAATCAATAATGAAAAGTTTATTAATCTGAACAGGTTCAGTAATGGGAATAACAATATATTTCCTTCCGTGTGATGAAGGGATAAAACTACTATTGCTCTGTGTCTAGATGAGGGAGATTATTCGTATTTCTGGTTCTATTTTGGGGTCTTCCAAGTACTTGTGCTATACAGGGAAGGAAGCCCTAATCAATGCTGATGTGAATTGATGGAGGTCACTTTGTCTCTAGGCCAATCCTTAGGTCTCTTTCATTTAGAAGCATAGGCACGGCTTCTGGATATAATGTCAACTCTGACTCAAAGATGCTGCTAGGATCAGCAATGACATTAGTCTAACCACACAGAGACAAAAAAGTCTGATGCAAACCCTAGTCTAAAGAACAGCTCCAAATGATTCTATTATTGAAATACTGAATCAGCAATAGCAACAGTGATAAACATATGGAGGCAAAGTGTATGGTAGACAAATGACAAAGACACATTACATAGTCTAAAAGTACTTGCCAACTAAAAATAGGCCCAGACACTGCATTTAGATCTCTTTGGGCTGACTCTGGCATTTATGTGAGATAAAACTATCTTCAGATGCCTTCAAATTACATCCATATAAGTTCTCTTTCTTTCTGGGAACTGTTTGTAAATTCAGTGGGGTCTACCCAAGCACATAAATTACTGCAGAGCTGGCACAAAATACAGTACTGCAGAAAAGAATGTTCCCCAAAATGCCTTGCAGGGCTCAGTGATACCCATAAACTGAGGGGGGGGGGGTGGGGGGGTGGAACCAACCAGCAACCCTTAGACTGTGAAGAAAAGACGAAACAGATGCGGAGCTGTGATCCAAAGTGCAGTGAAAATCTGAGTAACACCTTTCATGGAGAAGGAAAGCTGTGGTAAGGAACAAACCAGGGGGCACCGCTTTACAGGTAAAGATCTCTGGCTACTTTTCGTTCACCTTTACTGATTCTATGCTCAATCCAAACCACTTTCCCTATAAAATGAAATATGGTGCCTCTGTATTTGGTGTTGTCAAGTAAATTTTCTTTATTTTTGTATTTGATAGTGTTGGAATAAAGATTCTTGAAATCTCTCTCCCTGCAGACTTGACTGACAGCCCCCTAAGTGCTGTGCCTTTTACAGTGTAACATAATTGACAACCCTCAGGTAGCTGGCATATGCAGTCTATGAAATGAAGTGTGCTCGTTCCACATTTGAAGAAAAGTAGGTGCAATGAAATAGTTGTTATTATTAGCCTTTTAAAACAGAATTTATGTGTTTGCATTAAAGAAAGCATGACTTCTGGATATATCAGCCTCAAGCCTTTCAATAGTGATGAAGAAGATCAATGCAAAACAATTTCTGTGTCAAAAAGCACACACATGTCATAAAATATCTGGAAATTACTTAACTGGAACAGAGTTAAAATACTGCTGAATTGTCTGCATTTTTAACATGCACTTTGTTTTTTCAAACACATACTGATCAGTTGCTGAAACACAAAGCTGTCTGTTAAGCCACTTTTCTCCAGTGCTCTCCCTAGCCAAAACCTCAAATTTTTTGTTCAGCGTTGGACCTAGGTGTTCCTAAACTTCCCTGGGTCTGAAGACAATCCAGAAAGTGCTCCTGGTTAGGCTCTGAGAAATGCTCTTGGCATGTGGATACTGCAACGTCCTGAGATTCTGTCACCCAGTCAGCCCCTGGATGAGCACTGTTGATCGCTGCCCCTTTTGGCACACGTGCCCCAGAACTTCAGCCAAAGTACTTACAGCTTAAGGAAAAAAGGCACAGGGGAAAGAGAACAGAAGAGGCTAAAGAAGGGTAACTTTAGCTCAAAATTCCAAAACAAATCTACTCTTTTGTTTCTGTTTAGGGAAAATGTAAAAATTTAGGCATCTCTTCAGAAATGGATTTGGATTAGGGCATCCTGCAAAGTTTGAACTCTCCTACAACTATTTGCTTTGTCTTCTGATAGATGGAATTCCCCCATCTCTGCTGCAGGTTGGCTTGTTGTGTTGCGAGACAGCAGATCCTGCTACATCCTTCATCAAGTTCTGACCTCTTCTCCTCCATGAGTTTCTCTCATATCTAAGCTTAAGATACAGTCTTCAGCTCATTACTGATGAGAATTTTTCTCTGTATATCTGCCCTGTCTTTAAACCTCATCACAGTCTACAGCTTCCTTGTGAGGGGACAAGGAGGGGCAGGCACTGATCCTCTGTGGTGACCAGTGACAAGATGGGAGGGAACAGCCTCAGGTTGTGCCAGGGGAAGGGTAGGTTGGATATTAGGAAAAGGTTCTTCACACAGAGGGTGGTTGGGCACTGGGACAGGTTCCTCAGGGAAGTGGTCACAGCACCAGCCTGACAGAGTTCAAGAAACGTTTGGACAATGCTCTCAGCACATGGTGTGACTCTTGGGGATGGTCCTGGGGAGGACCAGAGTTGGACTTGATGATCCTTGTGAGTCCCTTCCAACTCAACATATTCTGTGATTCTGTAAGCACGCATCACTAGTAGAGTGAAGCCATCACACTCAAGGGACCTTTGGGCTTCCCCAGATCCTTGCCAATTTTTAGAATGCATCTATGAGGCTGTGAGTTATACATACCCAGCACTGCCACCAGGATACCTGTATCTCAAGTGACTGGTTTGCACACTACCCACACTAGTAACCTGAACTCATGTTATCTACAAATCCTATCTCTCATCACAAAAGAACACCCCAAATCTCACTTCAGGATTGTCTGCATGTAGGCTGATAACATAAGCAATCAGCAACTTTGAACTGAAGCTCACCCTTATGTTTGTGCTTCAGAATTTGCATACCCTACAGAAGTGCCCCTCAGGCTGTCCCCTGACCCATGCATGTGAGAGGCTCAGCCTGGTTTCCTTATTTTGCTTTCAGTGATTTTTCACTTCAGAAACCTCAAGCCACACACAGAAGCACCCTTTTCCTTATGTCAGATCATCCTCAAAGACAGCACTCCAAAGCTTTGAATCATCCCAAATAATATGCTTACCCCTCATTATCTAAGTCTAAAAACAAAAGCAGGTAATATGCTGCAGGCAATAGTCCCCAGTTCTGTGATTGAACAGAGCATGAATAGCAGGTTACACAAGGATATGGGTAATCAGGCTCACAAGTGAAACAGGTCCCCAGAGTTGAACATTGCCCAGCTGGGCTCAAAAAGGACATCCCTGCTGCTCAAGTGACTAAAGTTCCTCAGAGGGCTTAGGAAAACGTTGGGGTAGCTTGCATGGATTAGGTAAGCATCTACAGTCTGTCAACTAAACACAGAGACAGAAAGAGAAGCCCTTTAATCTTGGGATAAGTAGATTAAACATGGTTTTCTTGAATTTCTCTCCACCTCTGTCTTAACAAATCTTGACAGAGGGATGGGGTGCAGGTGGTTGAGCATGTGAATAACCTCTGCTCATTTTTATCCCACCTTCATTTGTGCTAAAAACTGATTTTGAACTGGCAAACCCAGACTCCTGCCATTCAAGCAGAAGTGCCAATCTTTCCACTAAAAGGAATCTTTCTGGAACACGATAGCTGTGCCTACCACAGAAGTGCATTTCCCTCAAAGCATTCCAAGTAATAACTACATGCATTTCTGAGCAGTCTAGAAAATGGTCACTCAGGGATCTCTGTACAAGTGTCTTCTAGGGGCAAGAAAGCACAGGTAAACTCCTTGGCAGCAGAAGGATGGTTGGGAAATGTACCTAAAATTAGTGCAAAAATCTTCCACCTTGAAGGGGCAGCCATCAGTTTCTAATGTTTGACAGATGTAATGATCCAAGAGAAACACAACATAGTCCTTAATTGCTGGACTTCACATACACCATGGTCTCCATTCAGCAATATGCAAGAAAAGATTCTGTAACCTCCAACTGAAACCATGGGCTGTATGAAGCCCGATGTCTTTGAAATCATGCTCCAGATTGCAAAAGCATTTAGGATTTTTTCACAGTGAGCACAGGAGCAGAAAAATGTAGGAAACCAAGGAAATTGTATTTACATCAACTAGTTCCCAAGGATAAGTGGGCAATATTTTATAGGTGGCCTGCTCCTCAAGCCTAATTGATGATTAATTACATGTGGGGAATAAAAACCGTTCACTCCAGCGGCGCTTTGTTTCTGTAGAGCTGACAGGGGTGAGAAGTAACAATTGCTCAGCACAGTGAGGACTGAAGAGCTCCTCTGCTGCTGAACAAAGCCAAGCCGCGGGGCGACAGATGGCAGATGAGAGTCACCATAGGCCGTGAAGAGGCCATCCCCATCGCTGGCATTCTCCACCCCTTCAGCTCTGCTGGCTGCTCCAGAAGGTGGGTCAGTGGGACTGTGACCCTAAGCTAACCCCCTTTTTCTCATTTGGAGAAACAGCTAGTAACTAAATGCCATCCCAACATACCCTGTGAATAAAAGCATGAATGCTGTTCCCAGCGCTTGGCCAGGTGTGCACAGGAGAGACACTTCACTGCTCTCCTTCAGTGCAGTGTTCATAGCAATTATTTGTGTGTATCCATGTCAGTAAAACTGCTGATGTTTTCATTTTCATAGCTGGCAACTGCAAGAATAAATGCACCTTTCCAGGCAGCTTTCCTTGACTTCTCCACATGGATGACTTCCTTTGCCCACAGCCAGTTTTCTTATAACCTCTTTTACAACCCAGAGAGGAAATCATACTTACATCTGCATGGTGGGGGAAGCAAGGGCCACCCATGAAAAACTTAACAGAAAAATAAACCTGGAAAAGCAGAGATTCATTTCCAGAGTTTCTCCTCAAATAGTAACTCGTCTTAAAAAGAAGATCCCAGTAAATCTAAAGAAAAGCTTCTTAAAATTCAGTTTTTAATTAATTTCTTTCTTCTTAATAACTTTTCCCAAGGTAGAAAAACAACTGACAAAAACTAATCACCTGTAAGGGTATATCCTATGTAACTCAGAAAAACTAGGAACACTCTCAAGCTCCCAAGGTTCAGCGTCCAGACTAATATCACCTTAGGAGGTGACAGGATCAACACCAGCCTCCCCTCAGCAAGAGATGACTCCCGTGTCTCTGAAATATGTCCAGAGAAGGGCAGTGGAGCTGGTGAAAGGCCTGGAGCTCAAGTCCTGTGAGAAGCAGCAAAGGGAACTGGGGTTGTTTGGAATGGAGAAAAGGAGGCTCAAGGGTAACTTTCACCACTCTCCACAATCACCTGAAAGGAGGCTGTGGCCAGGTGGGGCTCGGCCTCTTCTCCCAGGGAACCAGAGACAGGAGGAGAGGACATGAACTTAAACTGCACCAGGGGAGGTTTAGATTGGACATTAGGAAGAATTTCTTCACGGAAAGGGTGATTGGACATTGGAATGGGCTGTCCGCGCTGGTGTTGGAGTCACCGTGCCTGGGGGTGTTTAGGAAAGGCTGGACGGGGCACTGAGCACCATACGGGGTCTGGCTGACACGGCAGTGATTGCCACAGGCTGGACTCCATCATCCCAGGGGTCTTTCCAATACAGTTGATTCTGCGATTCCTTGATTTGCTTACATGGGGAAAAAAACCACAGCCCAGTGCTAGGGTGAAACCTGTTTTTGCTACAAATCTCCAGAGCAGCCCTCCTGCAGCAGACACGCTGCAAGTCCCAGCGCTGCGTACTAAAACAGGAGTCCTGATTTCAGCGCTGTCCTTCCGAGACAAGAGGCCGCGCCGGGGGTCTCCTGCTGACCTGGTGGCCACTCTGACCGTAAATCCAGGTATAATCCACCGCTTTCCCGACGGGGCTGGATTTCAGGAATGCCGAGGCACCGCTGAGCACGAACCACCGCCACCGCCGCACCGCGGCCGCGACCG
>VXAC01001993.1:83406-177383 GCA_013399225.1 Rhipidura dahli
ACCATTCCCGGGAATGCCCAGTCCCCTCACGGGTGGCGGCCCCGCCCCTGGCCCCGCCCCTGGCCCCGCCCGCCAATGGGAGGGCGGAGCGCCGCGGTCATGGCGGCGGCTGTGGGGCGCGTGCTGTGGCTGTGCCGCGCGTGGGGTGCGGGGCCGCGCGCGCAGGTGAGAGCCGGGCGGGCGTTGGCGGGGCCGGGGGTTCGCGTCCCGCCGGGAGTGACCCTGCCGGGAATGGCCCTGCCGGGAATGGCCCTGCCGGGTGTCCCCAAGGGGAGACATGGCCTGCGAGGCCCCGGTGTGCTGCTGCCCCTGCTCCTGGGCCGGCGGGGCTGAGGCAGCCCTGCGTGGGGAGTGTCGAGTGCTGGCGCCGCGTTCAAGCGTCCCTTCCGTGAGCTGCGTTTGTTTCCCTTGGTGTGAAGCGGAAGAATCCTGGTTAAGCCTAGAATTAACAGAGCGGTATATAGGGCAAAGCCAGCGCGAAAGACGGCAGGTTTTAGGTTGATAGTTTTGAATGATAAAACACAAGAAGTTCCTCCTCAACAAGAGGAAGAACTTGTTTACGCTGATGCTGGCAGGGACTGGAGTGTCCCTCCCTCGAGACCTTCCCAGCCCACCTGGACGCGTTCCAGCTGTGCAACCTGCTTTAGGTGACATTGCCTTGGCAGGGGGGTTGGACTGGATGATGTCCGGAGGTCTCTTCCAACCCTGACAATGCTGTGGTTCTGTGAACAGTGTTCGCTCAGCAGGTGAGTAGATAATGAATCATAGAATCACGGGAAGATTTGGATTGGAAAGGACCTTAAAGCCCATCTAGTTGCTACCCCCCTGCCATGGGCAGGGACACGTCCCACTAGACCAGGTTGCTCTGGGCAAGTCTCTGAATACCTGCAGTAGAGAGAGAAATGTGCACCACAAGTAAGGTATCTTCTGATTAAACAGAATAATTTTATTTTAGGAGGTAGGAGTGTTCAGCTGATTGCCATTTAATTAAGAAGCTTAGCTGCTGTCAGTATTGTTTGTGCTGTGGTATTTGATATACCTATATAGATATTTAATCAGCAACCATCAAGTGGATAAAAAGGCCTGCTGGTAACACTTTCAAGTTACAAAGTAATTTAGGATAATAAGGGCTGAAGAACTGTTGGCGACTGAACTAAACCAAACCATGGGGTAACAGAAGAAAGATGCAGTAAGGAAATGAAATGTAATACCGGAAGGATAATTTGAGCTCTTTATATTGGTTACATCTAGATTAACTTTACCCATTAGGGATAAAGACCTGGTGCCCATATGGGTAAGCTCTTTATGCAGCAGTCAGGAATACATGCTCTTAAGGTGTGCAAGGAGTGACAAAAAGAATAAGGCTGAAAATTTTCTAATATTTGATTCATTCTCAGTTGGAATAATTTGTGTGACTTTTGGTTATCTTGTGTCAAAGGTATGTTTATGACAATAAGTTGGTTTTCCTGGCCAGGCACATCCTTGAGTTTTAGCTGAAAATTATTTGTGTTGTAAATGAAGGAGTGTTCTCAAAGGAGGAGTCACAGAGGAAGGTAGGACTGGAAGGGGCCTTGAGGGATCATTTGTCTATTCCTCTCGCCCTCCGAGATGGGATCAGCACCTAAGCCTGTAGCTATATACAGATTGTCTAGCTGTCTGTGGACCAAAGGATATGAGGAGAACTAATGGGAGACAAGGCCCAGAAACCTTAGAGCTTCTTCTTTCCATTAGCTGTAGTTAACTTGTGGAACTGTTTGGTGAGAATGTTCAGGATGACAAGCATTTATGTGAATACAAAAAGCAAATTGAGAAACTTAGAAGAAAATTCCACTGAGGATCATTAAAAACAGGATATCAGAGTGTCTGAAGTGTGGACTGCTGGAAACCAAGCAAGTGCCCTGGGAAAATGATCACTACCTGTTTGTCCTGTCCTTGTGCCTCTGATACAGGCTGTGTTTGAGAACAGGGTATAACTTGATGTATCCATGTTTTAACCTGCCATAACAATTTCTTACATCAGGCGCTTATCTGTTCTGACTGGAAGTTTTTTTAAGATGCTTGTTTTAAGAACCGCTTGCAGTAATTTAGTTCATTACTTCTTTTCTGAGTAGAGGAAAATGTTTAATTTCTTAACTTTAAAGTTTCTTGCATTGAGAGACAAAATGGGAGAGGACCTTTGTAATTCCAGTTCCCTTAGGAGTGACTGAGCAACAGGTGTAGTTTCCTATTCTTCCAATAAACAAATGGCAGAGATTTAGTGCTATTTATAAAGCAAAAAGGATTTAGCTTAGTTACTATCATTCACTCTGATGTGATTGAATAGGTGTTCTCAGCAGAAGAGTTCAGAGTTCCTGTTTAATTTGATTGAGTTGAGTACTTTATCTAAATCACAGTGTACGGATATCAGAAAGAGATGATAGTACTTTGGTGACAGTCTTTCAGAACTACATACTTGAAATGTAAGAGAAGCTTTTTTTGCAGTTGTTAATTAAGCTACAGTTGAAAAGCCTGTTAGTACTTGAAAGCTTGGGCCTAAAAACAACCAGATCTGAATTTTGTTCCCTGTGATACACATCTGACTTTTGCCATGTATCAATACATTTAGAACTATCTTTTATTTCCCCAATATACAGCAAAACTTATATAGATTTGGTCAAACATGCACAGAAAGTAGGTTTTCTGAGCAGGTGAGATACAGTTCTATGGTTGCCTGCCAAGGGACTTAATTTTGAAAAAAAAGTTTCTTCTGATGAAATACTTTGTGAAATCAGTTATAAAAAATAACATCAAATCACTTATGCGTATTTGCTGACATCATGTGATACTTTCCAATGCGTTTTGAAAAATGCTTCTGAGACGTAAGTCTGATGCTGGTTCACATAATTAGTTTGCTGGCCAAGCGAAATCTAAGATTATATCAATGTTGTTTTAAGTAAATCACTTAAAACATATTTTTGTGAAACTGCACACTAGAAATCCAAAACTCACTTCTTGAGCAAAAAGCAGTTTTTTAGAAACTGGGATGGCTCTGAGCATCTATATTCAGTATAATTGCTATGTAAAAAATGTTTTTTTCTTGTGCAACAAGTGAACAGAGGACTGACTTGTATGTCTGTTGGGTTCAGTAGCAGCAGCTGTGCCAGTAGCTGGAATATTGGGCACTGGGCAGGTTTAGTCCTGTGTACTGATGTGGTTACTGATGTGGCTCCAGTTCCACATCTCTTAGTGAAGTCCTATCCCAGAGATAACTTCTTAATACAAATTCATTTGTGCACTGCGTGGCTTTTTGAAAAGGAGGTGGTTGAAGTCTGCCAGCTAAGATCATGGAAGAATCATGAAAATGGTTCTTTTCTTCAAAAGTGTGTGTGCCATGCATTTGGTGTCGTCTTCTGTCTCTGTGTTTTGTTGTAAAATGGACAACTTTTGGGCTTGAATTTAAATCTCCTGACTCCAGTCCACTTTTCCTCCCATTCCAAAAGTACGGGAAACTTGACTTCTCTGTTAGTTGGTTTGGTTTGTATCCATGTAACTCCAGTGAAGCAAAATTAATAGGATGAGTAAACAGACAGTCCTAGTTACTTCTCTTTTTGGAAGATAAGTTGAAGTTGTCTGAAAATGCTAATTTTTTTTTCTAAGGCAAATTTAATGTTAGCTGATTTTCTGTAAGTTTATGGTCTCCCTGTAAAATCAGGATTTGCCAAACAGTTTTAATTCTAGGTTGCTCAGAAAGGAGTTGGGAAGGAAGGGTTAATCACAATGAGTTGTGTCCAGAAGTAAAGGCTTTCCCTTCTCCCAAGTTCTGGTGGCATTTTTAATAATGTTAATGTGCATTTTTAATAATGTTAATAAGCATTACCATTATTTTAAAAATTGTGAGGCTGCTGTCTTCAGTAATGCTGTATGAAATATGTGAGAAGTGAATGCAAACCTTTTGTGGTTTCCTCTACAAAGCAGAGGAGCATGCTTTCTTGTTTGACTGAAACGCCAGAAGCATTTAGCTGTGCTTTGCAGTTTCTGTCTGTGCCACCCATGAAATAGTGCTCTTATCCCAGAAGGGGTACCCAATACAATAGATATTAATTTGCATAAGAGGCTGTTTTCTAATTATGAACAGTTTGTGTGTCCAGGGACTTTTGATTAGTGACGAATTGAAACTAGGGAAGAATATGAATAGCTTGAGGGAAGAGGGACAAAAATGAGAAAATTACAATAGAAATTGACAGGAATAAGATGAAAGCAATCTTTTTTAAAGTATTCTGTTTAAAGCATACCAGAGAGAAAACTATTTTGGGCCAAGTAATAAGGAGTCATATTTTCATTAACAAGAATTACAAATAATTAGTTACTATTAAGACAAGTTAGACAGAAGATGAATTGAATTCTTTCCTGAGGAGTGACTAGGATAGAAGAATAGGGAATACGTGGAGATACCTTTGCTTTCCTCACTGCTTTATAAGGAAACCACCAGAGCCTTGCCTGTGGAAAATGTGTACATTTAAAATTTTGATTATTTTTCTTTTAGTTCTGTGTATGTCAGTGTTTCCTCACAGGAAACATGAATATTAAAAAAAAAAGAAATAGGAAGAGGCAAACCAGGGTTAGCGCTGCATGCAATACATATAAGCTGTGGAGAAAGTGAAGCAGCAACAGGCTCTTCAGTACCAAATTCTACCTCGGACATGTTTTAAAATCTTCTAGCAGAGGTATATGTTCCTGTCCTCAGATTCATACCCTGAGGAGCAAATCTTTTTCTGTCAGGTAAAAGCATAGAAGGTTGGTCTTTTCTGACTCATGTGATCTTATTCAAAGATTATTTTCTATAGCAAACCTGATTGAATTCATAGGACTTATCTTGCAGCCCAGGCATGGACTATATACAGGTTTAAGGCAGCATATTGTAGTCTTTGTTTCAAATTGAAATTTCAAGTGGAGTTTTGTATATTGAAGACTGACACAAGCATGGATGGGTAAGTTGGTCTTGAATAGCTTTACATATGTGCAGCAAATTAGATGAGTTGGATCAATTTTGGACTGCCAGACGTCCAAAATACCAACCGGGCTGTGTGAAAGTACAAAGAAAAGCTGTGTTTCATTTCCTGTTAAAGTAAGACTTGACCATGTAATGCAGAACACCAAAAACTTCTTGTCACAGGAGAAGTTCTTGTAAGCTAACTGATGTTACTAACAGAAGGTACAAGTTTGATCTGCTTTTGTGTTTGCCTTGTAAATACATTTATGTAATCTTGTTTTGATGACACGTGTTTGTATTGTTGTGGTTATAACTGGGTTTTGAGATTAATGTTGTATTCGTGTAACTTACAGGAAGGTAGCAAGTGTTTTATTTTATTTATGTTAACTGAACTCAGAAGGGTGAAATCTGTCAAAATGCTCAGCACGTCTAAATTGTGCTCTGAAGAAGACAATTCTCACTACTTGGAGAACATGGAATAATTTCAAATACTACCTTTGTTCTGTTCATTGTTATCAGGAACAGAACTAGTCCACATTGCTGCATGTGTTTGGTTTTTAATGTTTTGCTAAAGGTAGGGTGAGGCTGCAGCTCTCAGAGCAGCAGGGACAATTTAATAATTTGCTCAAGGAAATGAAGGTCAAGAAAGGACTCCCTCTCTGCTTTATTCCTCCCAGCTGTGTGTTTCAGCCACCTTCTTGTTCCAGCTTTGTCAGTTCTCAAAGTGATCTCTGAACTGCTCAGACTTACCAGCTTGGCTGAGAACTGCCCGCTTGTTGAGATGAAGCAGAAGTTAGTTTTCTGCCACGTGTAGGGAGCTGAGTTGCCTTGCAGAGGAGTTCTGTGCCAGAGCTGGCACAGGGTGATTAAAGGGAGTGGAGGAAAGAATGCTGGCAGGGGTGGACTGTGAGATGGGCACTCTCTGCCTTGTGAAGCTGCACTGTCTGCTCACAAAGCCTAGCCGTGACATGTTGAAGTGATGGTTGTGAAGTCTTTCAGGGTACTATGTGATGAACAAAACTTGGCATTTTTCTCAATCAGTAGTGATTCTTTTTCTGTCTTTGCTTTTCTGTCTCACATCGCTTTCTTTCTTGTGATTCCCTTCCTCCCCCCACCCACAGAAGACCACACAAATAATCAGTTCTTATTCAGTCTGTAGAATAATTAAGCTGCAGAGAACTTTAATACTAATGTTGGAGAGCCAAAATAGTGCATAATATTGGCACTAGGCCAGAACTGAGACATTGCAGCTCTGTCAGTGAAGCTCTTGTTGTCTGGCAGAGAGCATCACTGAAATTAGTCATCTGAACAACTGACTGTCTTGATAGAAGACCAAACCTGTGTGCCACAAAGATCAAAAGGCAACTGCCCCCTGAGTTATGACCTGAGCTGGTACAGTGCACAGTAGTGTTTGCTGCTGGACTACAATACTAGTTTTCTGCTTGGTCGACTTGATACAGTAAAGTAGCTTAAGAACCATTTTGGCACACAAACAAGGAAGGGGCACTCCACGACCTTTCCGGAGCCTTTAGCAGTATTTGGTCAGTGGCTTCTAGGTAGCCACTAGGTAGCTGCCTTGCATGTTCTTATCATACTTTGTTGTGGGATGCCTTCTAGGTGAAGGCAAAACCTGCTAATTTGCTGATGGATTTTTGGTTTTTTTTATGATGGGATCTGTTAATCAGTGCTGTCCTTTGTTTTTGCTGGATGTTCCTGATCTAGGATACAATATGTTTCTTTCCATCAAAAAAATCTAAATTAACTGTAATGTGTGAAAATGTGAGGCTTTTAGAATGTGTTTTTCTGTTCATGAACATTAAACAATTGGAAGAAAATGGTTTAATGAGTAATAAGGCTTTTCCTAACTTACTCCTGTAATGTGTTGAATCTTGTTATAGGTATGAATAGCTTATTGTACTATTCATGTATTCATTTTATTTAGAGCTGACTATGCCAGAAATGTAAAATAAATCTCTCACTTTTTTTTTCTTTTTTTTTTTTTTTTGTTAGACATTACGGCTGATCTGTACCACTACAGCAGTGCAGAGGAAAAATGCAAGAGCCTCGGGACCTGAAAAGTACACAGAAGCATTTATTAAAAAACAGATTGAAGAGTTCAACCTCGGAAAGAGACATTTAGCCAACATGATGGGAGAAGATCCAGAAACTTTTACCCAAGAGGATATTGATGTAAGTACAGTTGCTCTGTTGGAGAAGTAATTTACTGTAGAGTTTCAGATATTGAAAGCACTTTACTTCAGCATGAGCCCCTCAGCTCTCTGTGAATTTTAATCAAACTGTCAGAATAAGGAAGAATGCTGCTATACATTGCAAACATTGCAACTGTGAATGTGAATAGAGATTCTACCCCTGCTACCATGTGAAGTCAGACATCACAGTATAGAGCTGTATACTATATCTTGCTAACACACAGTAGGTTCTTTTTAAAAGTACTGATGGATAATCCCCTTGATCTGAGGTTATAAAAGGCACTGTAAAGGTTTATGTTGCATTTCAGAACGTTTACTCACAATTTGACCTGCTGTGTATATTTAGGGTTTTCTTATGTGATACTGTAGTTGCTGGAAATGTGTATTAAATTTTATAGGATATTTTATAACCAGTGCAGTGGTTTAGCTTGAGGATTTAATGTGCATGTGAATTTAAGCTCATATCAGTATCTACAAATATATTGTTTTACTGTCATTCCCTCTCATGACTGGCAGATGGATGGCCTCCTCTTTCTCTCTGTCATTTAGGCTCATGTAAAGATAAGCTCCCTTTCACTCAGAAAAATGTTTTGTTGCATGGATTTTTCTTTTTTTTTTTTTTTCTTTTTTTTATGTCTCACCTGGCCTTCACTTCTGTCATTTCTGTCTTATTTTATCTTACATCAGTGGCAGGAAGGAGAAATGTCATTTGGTGACATTCACTCTTAGGTGAAGCTATGTTAAGTCTCATGGCTGAAGTTTTCTTTGCACAGCAGCAGCACTACTGCTATAGCCAAGGCAGCCCAGTGTGCCAGCAGGGCCCTTAGGATAGAGGTAGTGATGTGGTAAGTGCAAAGCAGGAAGTGTCCATGGTTCAGAGTTTTTCAGGGCGAGGAGATTTGTTTTTTGCCCCTCTCAGTGGCAAAATTCTGTCTGCATGGCTGTGTCCATTTGAGAGGTTGTGACAGTGTGCTTACGCCAAGAAATAATCTGTAGGTTGTGATACAGACTGATTTCAAACATGTTTGACAGGCTTCAAAACTAAATTCTGGGAACAGGCAGCAAGGTAAAGAGATCCAGAGTAATGGCCTCTTGAGAAAAAGGCTGAAAGGAGACTTGAGTTTTATCAGGTACCAGAAGATGCATAAAGGCATCTTGAGTGCAGGTAGGAAATCAAGCTTTGTGAGTACAAAGCTATGCACGGATACTGCATCTACTTTCATGCAGAGATGTAGGTATCACTCTGCCCTTCTACAGACAAGTGCCAGTGCGGAGACCCTGCCCGTCTCAGTGTAAGTAGGGAAAGTCGACAGTAAAAGTATTCATTGAGGTCAGCAGTAATACCAGGCTGTTTCTTTACATTGGCTATTTTATTTCTCTGTGAACTATAAAATTTCCTTTTCATGTATTTTCCAGATGGTTTTTTTCCCATGCCTTTTATGATCTTTATTTTTTTGAGTTACTTTCTTGTAAAGTAAGCATGCACCAATCTACCACTGGAATACTTCCCATGTTAATGCAGTACAGTGATGATGCTGATGGTTCAGTTTGCCTGAAAGGTTAATAATGGTAGGAGAATGCATTAATCTGTAGTGTGGCTTCCTTCATTCCTTGATGGGGTCTAGGGGGAAGGCTTCTAGAAAGCAAGACTGCAAGAAATGCACAATGACCACATTTACATAGTGGTTTCTTCTTTATAAATCCACCGCACTACGATCATTTGCACAACATTAGCTAAGCTCCACCACCAGTAAAAGCAGGTACATTCTGGCAATCAGCCTTTACAATTGCAATGCAGGTGACAAGTATGGGACTGCTTTGCAGACTGTTTCTGAAGAGATGGAGAAGTGGAGGCAAAAGAGTAGTGTTTTGTTTGGTGATACCAAGGATCTGCGGTACATGTTTGATTTCTTCATATTCCATCAGGTGTTGGGAAATAATGAGAGTGTGTAATAGTGTCTGCTATGCATAATTAAATTTCTGTTACAAAAATATAAGAGCTCCTTAAGCACTGGCAGGAGAATTACCAAGCTTTACATTTTGAACGGCAATAATTCTTTCTGATGAGTGCTTATATACCTCCATGTCTTCTGCTGTTAATCAGTCTTTGCAGTGTATTTCAAAAGTAGACATCCTAGGATTCTGTGCTTCACTGGAGTTTAGGTAGAGTTTCATAAAAACTAAACCTTGGGAAGTTTTAAAACAGGAAAATTAGTTGACTTACTTGCTAATCCTTGGATATTGTGGAAGCAGAATTGCCTCTTACTGATAGTTTTATCTAGGAATGAAAAGTTAAGTTGTGCATTACAGCAGTATTTCTGGAGGAGAAAAAAAAAATCCAGCAAATTGATATATAACTCTGCACAAGTCTACCAATTGCTTTTTAATTGGTATTATAGACCTTACTCTGAAGCTAGGATGTTTTATTCTCCTATGTGTGAATATGTGCTATGAAGTTTTTCTAATTGATTTGCTTTGCCCATTCCATTTGATGTATCATTTTTCACAATATTTCATAATTTGTGCTCATTTCTAATGAACAGAGTCGTTAGGACAGGCATGTCTAAGTACAACTGACAGCTAACATTAGGTGCCAGATGCAGTTTATAAAGCTATGTGAAACTGCAGAGAACAGTTTAAATAAATTAGCACCTGTACATTAGTCTCACTTGCTGGTAATTTATAAGCGAATCAGTAGAGATGACATTTAGGTAAGTCATTGATCAAGTTAACAGCTGCATACCCACTGCCCAGCTGGGATACCTAATTAATAGAGATTGCAGTCCTGACCTAGTGCTTTTCCCTGTTTGAGTCTCTAATCCTTTTTATTTTGTGATTTAACTTTTAGCTTGCAGTTGTAATAAACAGCCCACAGTCATTTTCCACTGTCAGTTCTGTGATATTCCACTTTAAAGCCCAGAAATCTAAGTAAGATTAATACAAGAAGAGCGTCTTAAATTTCATGACCTATTTATATGCCGCTATTTTTATTATTCATTTTTAGGCAGTCACTAAACGCTCTCTCAGATAGGAGCTCATCATAAAGCAACACTCTTTCCCCGTAAGAGTTAGCAAAACTCAAAAGCTAGAAGTCTGTGTTCATTTTTGCTTGTTGTCTGTCTTATGGTCTAATAGATTGTTGTCAAGCAGATGGAATAATTTGAATATAAAATATATGTTTTCCTTTACTAACATGTATACTGTTGGAAAAGTACCAGTAAGATTGTTAATTGTGAAAATGTTAAATGTTGAAAAACTTAATTCCTTATAAGGTTTCTTTCAAAAAATTAAGGTTTCTTTCATGAAAAATTGCTTGTATTCAGTTACTTTTAAAGGTGATTCTGCACATCTCATTTTTAAATAATGCTCAAATTTTAGCAACACAGAGTATTAGAAATGAGTGAGCGTTGGCAAATGGGAAATGTCAGAAATGTTATTCAGAACAAAATGTGTTTCTGAACTGCCTGTTGTCTTCAAGAAGAGTGTCTTGTCCAGCATTGTCCTTACAAGAAATAATGGCTTTTGGATTTATTTAAATATTTGAAACTAGAATGCATTTTTCAACTCTTTTTTTTTTTTTTTCCCCAGTGGAAGTAAACTGAGCTCAGATCGATGCAGAAGTAAAAAAATACTGATGCAGATGACTGCTGTATTTTTTTTTACTCTTTCTAATACTGTTCCATATTTTGAAAAAATGAAATGAAGATAAAAATAATGACTATTTCTTTCAACAGATTTTTGGGGGGCATTTTTGCTCTGCAAGCTCATGACAGGACATTAATTTTCATTTTGAAAGTGATTACATAGTATAAAAACAATGTAATATTAAAAGAAGGTGGGGTTTTTCATATAGATGATTGTTTTACTTGTTTTTGGTTTTTTTTTCAAGTGATAGAGTTAAAATGTTTTATCACTTTGAACGTGAAACTTCTTTCTGTACAAGCTAGAATTCAGCTTTAGATGATGGGGGTGGTTTCAATAAATTTTACTAGTTAGTAGTTGGAGGAGGGGTTTGTTTTGCAGTATAAACTTAGTTATGTCACTGTTTTTTTGGTGGGCTTTTTTTGGTGTTTTTGTTTTGTTCTTAACCTTTTCTGTCTTGTTAAATAAATTAAAAAAATATTTCAGAGTTAACATTTTGTGTCCCATTTTTATTTCATTCATTCCTGGGTTTACCCCAGGTATTCTGGATTTTGGATGCTGAAAACTGTTAAAGAATACTGCTAGTGTGGTTAGAAGGAAAACAGCTGTTCCAGAAAACATCTCAGTCTGAGAGGTGATGAAGTACAGTGACTAAATGATGTGATTCAAGAGGCACAGTTTAAGAAGGGAAGTGGCTCTCGTGTGATCAAGTTGAGGAGTAGAAGCTGAAACAGCTTTTGCTCAGGTGTTTCATTAAAATGTTATGGCATAAAGTGTCACTTCTCACTTCAGTGTTTTGATGATTAAAATTTCGTATATATTTAAAAAGGAATGAGCTGGATTCTTGAGCCCGCTGCCAAAAAGGGTGCTGCTGCAAAGGAGTCTCAGGGTAGAGGTGGTGTTTGTTTGGTTTTTTAAATTTTTTTCTCTTTTTTCTCTCCTTTTCCATAAAATATCTTTTCTTGCTGGATGTTACCTAGATAACTGTTTTTGCACATGTTTTGAGAGCAATGGGAATTAGTGGAATGGTTTGTGTTTGAGCTTCAATAAAAATGTGGAAAGACACTCGGGCAAGATCAATTTAAGAACTGAACTGTTGAAGTCTCCCGTCCCAGTATGACTCGGTCAACTCTGTTTGAATGAAACTATTGAATTCTTAGTTTCTCAAGACATTAGGAAAAAAAGCAATAGTAACTCTTACTGACCCAGCTGGATTTGTTTGATTCAGAGTTAGTCTCTGATGTGTGAGAAAGGGAACAAACAAAACTTCTTGGCTTGTAGGGAGATGGTAGGAAGGGAAGGAGGATCAGGCATCGGGGTGTGCAACACGCCCAGGGAAGAGGAAAGGTGAGGGTGTGCCAGGTACACTGAATTTGCACAATATAGCACATGCAGTGCTGGACAGATTATATAATTAATTGGTTTGCATGTTTGAAGGACTGCAGATAGATTTTTGGGGTTTTTCTCGTTTTGTTTTTTTTTTTTCCTTAATAGGGATGGAAGGTTGTACTTGTTATTCCAACTGGCTTGAATTCAAACTTGAAGCTGCAAGTGAAAGACATTTTGGTCCTGTGGGCAGTATATTGACTCTTCTGGTTCCTCAACAAGTGATGGTATAACAGGATTTCTTTTAGTTTGGTACAGGAAAGTGAAATTTACCAACTGTGCAGTTTAAGAAATGTCAGATGTAAACTGTCTTGTTGCTGATGTGTTCATTATGATCTGCTGTTTTTAAAGGTGTGACTACTGGGTGGATCAACAGGGAAGTTTAAAAACAAAGACTTCCAAATCTTTAAAAGACATGAGTAAATTCTTTTAGTAACTCATAGCAGAAGTAGACTGTACCCATTCCACCTTTTTCAAGTAATTTATGAAATTATTTTTGGAAACACTGTTACTAGGTACCAGGATTTTTAATTCTGATTCTGATGAAAGTAATTATGGATGTTTCATTTTTAGAAAGTTGTGGTTTTTTTCCAAAGACAATGGCAACAGTGTGATTTAACAAATAGAATGTGAAATAGCAGCCCAGAACCTGTGGCATCTGGAATGGGTGAATGTATCTTATACAGGTGACATGATGACACTGGGAAAGTAGTTCTTCATTTTCAGCACAATGATTTCTTCAATCAGGAGTTCAAGTCCAAACAAGCACTAAAAAATGGGTATGGGCCAGGACCCTTGAGGTGAAAACCACTTCTGGAATGGGAAACTGCAGTTAATACTAAAAGGTTTCTTGGGAACTTTACTGCTAGTATTTACACCTTGATTATAAAGTTTTAAGAGGGACATTCACCTGCTTTTTCTGTTCAGGAAAATGCAGAATGTGCAGTTAATTCTCTATGGAATTTTGGTTTGAGACCTGGAGATTCCTGAAAGGAAACCTGTATTCTGTATCTGAAGACATTTTAAAAAGATTTGACGAAAATAATTTCATGGTTATGTGCCTCAGCTGCAGTTTGGAGAGACTAATTCTGATGTAATTCCTCAGATTGATCCACCGTCTTTTAATATTGCTAATACAGGGCTTTTTAAAAATATTTCTTTTCTACAAAAATGAAACATTTGCATAGACAAAATCAGCTTCTGTAGATGAAGTTCCCAGGAGGCAGTCTGACTTGCTATGTAGCTGGTAAAAGTACAGCCTGAGGACCTAGCTGTGTAAAATTAAGAAGAAACTTCTGTATAAAGTTGAATGAGAGTCTGTTGCATTCCAGGATAGTTCATCCTTAGTTACATTTCCATAAAAAGAGAGAAGTCAGGAAGACTATCCTTTCCATTTTGTAACAACAAGAAAATAAACTTATAAAATGAGCCATTCTTCTTTGGTTAGTTATTGTGTGGAGATCTGAGAGTAGATGTTAGGATTTCTTAATATAGGATGTGTTCATGCTGTAGTGTGAAAGGCAGGAGTATACACTTAGCAATAAAATAAACTTTCCAAGAAGGTCTCAGATGGCAGCTGCTTTTTTCATTGTAAATGTTAAATTGTTATATTTGGCATTTATTAAGGTGCCATAGTTACAGTAACTGTTTTGGCTGAGATTCTGGAAATGCTTGTATAAAGATTATGTCTTAAGTACACACACAGTCTCAGGATCCTGTAATAATTTCTTTTAATATATTATATAAGGTGTTGGTTTAACATCATTTGGCTCACAGCAGATTTCTCTCTTGTCATCATAATTAATCCCCATTTGTTCATAAATAGGTGTTCACCTACTGTGTGTATGCATAAAATGCCCATTGACTAACAAATGGGAATACAGTAGTCACTAAGAGAAACAAAATTACCATTTTATAAAATCAGGTTAAGCCTTTTGTTTGCTTCAGACTTCTGAAAATTTCTGTTCAGAATGCCAGTAGGGGATTAATGAAAGTAATAGGTTAGGTCTTTTTACACTCCATGCATATTAAATCTGTTGAAGCACTGACAAACCACTCCAAGTCTATGGAAAAAATTATCAGCGAGTAATAGCCCTAAGGTAGCCTAACTAACAAAGAGCCATTCTTCTTGAGAAAAGATTTTAAACTCAGATTTTATTGTAATTCTACTTTTCTGTACTGTCTTATGGAAATATAAATGAGACCACTGCCAGAGGGGTTTATTTGGTTGGTCCATTTTACTGTACAAGCACAAGATTTCTGTCTGAAGCTTTACTACCCACTGTCTGAAGTTGTCTACTCTTGCCAGACTCCTGCATCTGGGAGTTTTGGTGGCTAGCTTTTTCTGTTGTTTTTTTCTGTTTTGTTTTGTTTTTAACAAATGAAAATAAATAGCTCTGACGAATGTATGGTTTTGCATTATTAAATTATGGTTTGGTTACATTGAAGAGGGAGAGTAGGATGATGTATAACAGAAATGTGTGTCATGGGGCTTAACTTTGTAAGGTGCTTTGCCTTACCTTTTGCCTTACCTTTTGATGTGGAATATTGGTACACAACTTCATTTGTTGGAAGCAAATAATGATCGTTTTATACATCACATAAATACTGGTAAATATTGGTTAAGAAAAAGTAAAGTGTGTGCCTCGTACTTAGTGAAAGCAGTGGTAAACAATGAGCGTGTAATGAATGTCATACATTTTTCTAAAGTATTTTAGCAAGCCTTTAGGTATATGAGGAAAAAAAAAGATGTCACTTGAGTCGTTCTTCTCTGAGCAGTTAGTTCAAGTTCAGCAAAGATTTTAGTGACTCGCAGTTGTTTCCAAATGCAGTGATCAATGAAATGCATATTTAGGCTATGTAAAATACCTATTACTGCCACAGCAAACATGGCTTTTTAGACTTGAGGAAACTATGTCTGGAAATTGTAGGAAGTGGGATTCCAAATGTTTAAAATTTGGCTTTTTCCTGTTGCTTTAAATAAAATTTCTATATTTGGTCTGTCAGTAGGCACTGTTAACAAGCACTGATATTTTCAGAAAGATAAATAGATAAGTGTTGTGATTTCCTCTAGAAGTCACAGCACTTGAAATATTCCTGGAAAATCGCTGTCTAGAAAGGTGGTCTTTGCACTTGAGTAGTCCTGGTGAGTTGTGATAAATGCATTCTGTAGAAACCTAACCTGGCAGTAGAAAGTTCACTCATTCTGATGCAGTAGAGTACAGCCTTCAGAATGAGGTTTTACTTCTCCTGAGGATTCTAGTGGAAATTATCTGCTTTTCTTTGCAGCACATCACATATGTGTTATATTTTCTTACTGATTTGGTTGCCTGTTGTACAAAAGTTTTGCTGTTTTTTGTTCGTAAGAAATGTTTTGATGACGCTTTTGTGGGAAAAAAGTCATAAGATCTTTCTTCTTGTTTTCAGAGAGCTATTGCCTATCTCTTTCCTTCTGGCTTATTCGACAAACAAGCCAGACCTATGATGAAGGTAGGATTTCTTGTTACATTTCTGAATAACTGTAGCATGATGTTCTGAGTAACTTTTTCCTTTTGCTGATATTTGTTTATTTATTTACAGCATCCCACTGAAATTTTTCCTGAGCAAAGAAGTAAGTGTTCTTAGAAATTTAGTTTATTATTTCTAAATATTGGAATTGTTGCATATGGAGAATTTCTTATTTATATGGATTGGCTTTTTCTCTATGTTCCTAATGGCTTCTAAGACATGAGCAATAAAAGTCTATTCTGATACTTCGTGTTTTAGGATAAAAATTATTGGTCTATTCCGTAATACCACTGATCTCAGAAATTACGTTAACTGACTAAGATAAATGTTTTTCATTGTTTAAAAATAAGCAGTAAGTAGAATGATGTGTAGAATCTCTTGAAGTCATGGGAAAACCTTTTGTTAAATTCAGTAGCTTTTTGTCTGAGCTGTCTGTCATCTCCATAAAATATTCATTAATACTATTTTAAACCAAAAGTTTTCTTTGTAACTTTGTTGATGTAGAAAATTAGAAATTACCGTTTTGAATTTGTTGAAAGAATAGGCAGAGGGGAAACTCTCCTAATCAGTTCTTTTACCTGAAAGTCCTAACTCTGCATGTCTGTCCATACTGTCTTTGGTCTTGCTCCTTGAGCACCGTATCAAGACCCAAGTGTCAGTGATACGTCAGTATGTTGGTCAGTTCACTAAAATCAGCAGTTTAATTTTACATAGAACATTTAAAAGATAATGTCAAAACCTCTTGTCTATTTTTGACTAGCATTTGCTGTGATTTAGTAGCATGGGTGTGAAATTCTACATTCACTGAGCTATCAAGTCCCAGATGAACGCTTCTGATTATCATTAAAATCCTACAATTTTCCTTCCTTTTTCTGCTGCTGGAATAATTGATACTTGTTTTTTGGGGGACTTTCTGTCTTTTGGAAAGCTGTCTAAACTATCTGAAATTTTGGAATTTCAGCTTTCAAATGGTATCATGCCTTATTTTTTAACTTCCCTGTATTGTGAAGTAAAAAAGTAGAAAGTGAAAGGGTAGGAGGGAGTTAATCATTAAGCAATTTTAAAATCCAAAGGCTGTTTTATAGGAGAACTAAGCTACTATTCTATATGCTTTCAGGACTAAAGAATTCTTTGAAATGCTAGCTGTATCCTGAGGACTGTAAGAAAAAATTAGTCTAAATATGTAGTTTTGTATTTACATCTAAAAATAACACTTTCAATAAGTATCTCTTAAGGCAGCTTTGTGTTGTCTGTGTATTGCGTCTTTGATAACTTTGAAGTACAAAAACCTAAATTTATACTTTAGAATGTTCCTTGGACAGTAATTTCAACAAAATATGCTTTCACAGCTGCATACATGGAAAATCACACAGTCCACTCGTAGTATATGTGGGTAAAAGCCCCCTGTATTCTTTCTTTTCTGCTAAGTTTTGCATATTTACATTCAACTTCTGCTCTATCATATCTTGATGTTCCAGTCCAGTATATACAGTGCTTATCAGACAGGTTTTTGGAGTCTTATCTTTGCCTTTAGTTTATAGATAGCTTTAATTGAACTTCACTGGATAAAATGGCTGGGACTTTCTCTACAGCTCAATTTGTAAAAAGCTCTCGAGTTTTTATTTTTGTAATTTTTCTTTATTTGGAAGAGATCTTTGTCATGTTATATAAGTTCGCTCTCTTTTTTCTCCAAAGTTGTAATTTATTGTCCTTAAATAATATTTTGTAATGAATGAAATACACTGTATGTGCTGAATTAATATGAAACATTTGTTTTCTTGCTGAACTAATTATGTAAACCATAGGGTAGGTCTTTGTATTTAAATATCCCAAATGTAGTAACATGAACAAGTTCTAAAATCACCCAAGTTCTGAATACGGTTGTTGCCACAAAAGACAATTGTACACATAGTTTAGCTTAGATGTATTATGGTAAGAAAAACCTTCTTTTTTGTAGCACTGTTTTCCAGAGCTGCTAATCTTTCATCTGTCATTTTTCAATGTAGATTTCAGTTGTCTCGTACTTTGTACTTCTTTTTGCTCTAAAATATATGCTTTTATTTATAATACCAGCTATACAGTCTTTTAAAGTTTAAGATGTACACAAGGGATTTCTTCATGTAAAATGATATTTACAACTATAATGTTAAATATATGATTATAATTGCAGATGGAGATTAGCTTTAAAAAAGATTGTCTAAATCATTAGATTTCCAGGCAGATTGAACACCTGTAAAATGTCTTTTTTCTCTAATATTTAAAAAGACAATAAGTATTATGAAAGAGGTTTATAACTGCAGTTAAATTCAAGGGATTTGTTTTGTAGTGATTGTATATTGCTTTCTTGTCTAATCTTGCTTTCCCTTAGAAATTCAGTGGGGAGAAGATGGCCGACCATTTCATTTCCTCTTTTATACTGGCAAGCAGTCATATTATTCATTAATGCATGTAAGTATGTTATCTCTAATGAATAATGTCAGCTCCCAGTCAAGTGCATATTATTCTAGAGGTGCCACTCAGGAGCTCCTGAGTTTAGTTATGTTTTCACAGTAGGCCATAATGCTAAATACAATGTATATTTTTGTGTCACGATAGTCATTATTATGAGCATTTTTATGTCACATTTAAGAGAACATACTACATAATAGTTCTTCCTTTTAATTTTTGGTTCATTTAACAGTTTTGGCTGCGGACTGATTTTGAATAGTCGGAACACTTTCTTGTAGGCTCTATCTAGTTGGTAGCAAAAGATTAGTAGTGGAGAATGCGCATCCAACAAAAATGGCTAGTTCTAGCAAAGTTCATAGTAGAAAAAAAACTAGGGTTTTTTTTTTCCTCTGTGAAGGGCAAAACTATAGGAAATGTTATTTGTGCTGACATTTAGTGTGAAGAAAATTTGCATTTAAACTGCTTAATTGATTTTTCTAAGATGGTTCCATTCATGCAAACTTAAGGCTTTTTCTGATTAATATGGTTCCAGGAGTAAAGGATCTGCATCTTTTACCTTTATGAAAAAAGCTGTATCTAATAGAACATCACTAGACCCTGAGTCTTAACATGGGTTATGAGCAGACCTTTCATATCTGTGACCATTGGTGGCACAAGCATTTTCTTCATCTTTAGAAGAGTCTATGGAAAGACATTCATGTTTCTTGCGTGTCCTTATAGAAGACAAAATAATGTATAATGTAATAATGCACAAATATATAACTCAATATTCATGTCAGATTTTGTTTCCTCATTTGATAGTCTTAAGAAGTTAATTCTGTGGTTAGTCAGTTGACAGAAAAACAAACTTTATCGTCACTAATTCAGTGCACAGCTTTACTGAGTTTAGTGTTTTTATTAGAATGATCTGATATTTATTTGTGTTCTGTGTACCTAAAGGACAAAATCCCCTCTTGTCAGGTACATTTATTTCTTTGGGAGAATAAAAAACCCCCACACTTTCTTTTTTTTTTCTTTTTTTGTTTTTTGTTGTTGACCTTGGGCAAATGAGCTTCTTGCCCTGGCAGAAATGAAATGAATGATAAATGTAGAGAGTGTCTTTGCTGAGTAATGGAGCTGCAGCGTAGGCTTTCCACAGAGGTTTTCTCCTGCACAGCCCGAGGCAGCCTGAGGACCCCTGCTGTTCATTTAAATAGGTATGTCAAATCTGCCTCGAAACGCCGCTGGTTTGATCTGTGGTAATATTTGTGAAGGTTCCATATGGACTTGAGCCCCCTGCAGTGCTAAGAAATAATGTACAACGCTTCATGGTGCAGACGCAAATTTTCTCTGAAAAGGGATGCAGGGCCGCGTTTTAGCTGTCGGAGAGGATGATGGAGCTGACGCGCTAGGCCTGTCAACTTGTTACACGGATGGGTTGCACGCAGCAAGGCTGTGGAAAATCTGTGCCTTTTAACTTTTCTACTTAATCACGGTTGTAGCATTGCCTTTAGACTGTATGCTACATTAATTCTCTTCCTGCCTTCTGCCTTTCATCCCAAGTTTCACGGAAAAAAGTAAAGCATGCAGGTCTTGTAGAGGAGCCTTATCAAACAGCTGTCATCTGACAAGCCATTTGCATTTGTTTTGGCTGAAACAGAGCAACCCAAGGGCAAGATGTTTTGTTGCATTCCATCATAATGAAGAAATTACAAATTTTACAAGGAGCACAAGTTTATTTTTAGCTCTTCCTAGCAGTTAGAGTATGCAAGCTTGCCTTGGAAATCTCTGAAAGTATAGCGCGCATTTTGTTTCTGAGAGTGTGGCAACCACCTTCAAACAAATGGCCTTGACAAATGCATTTTTCATTAGTATAGGATACTTGAGTGTTCTTCAAGTGTTTCTGAATACTTTCATTAAATAGGCTTCTATAAATGTAAATCCATTAAGTGAGGTTTAACAGGGTTTTTTTAAGTTGGCCAAATGAAAGCCAAAATCTGCATGAAATTCCCAACATTGTTTTAACCACTTATTAAACTAATGTGTATTTAACAAAATGTGTTCTTAGGTCTCAAAGCTAATTAATTTGTCCAGAAAAGAGTAGTATGTTAATACAGCCTAGTGTAAGTAATCAATCCCACTTGAGGATATCTTTTAAATTGTTACATTAAATCTAATAAACCGGATAAACATATTATTTAGCTTAAACTTGTGTGCCATTAATTACTACATAGGCTCATGTGGAACCTGAATTTTAATAATTGTTAGTCATATAACAGGGCATAGCATTATTGTTTAGTTAGTGCTAATAAATAGTATTATCCATTTACTGAAAAGAAACTATTTTTGTATGCATTATAATTGCCAATTATACATGTTTGGCCTTCAATATGAAAGCCAAACAATCATGCAAGATATTTGTTACATGCATTATTGTCTTTGTTCTAATTGTTGAATAAAGTGTAGGCGTAAGGACAGTTTATTTTTCTTCTGATACACAAAAGAATGTTTATTGCATGAAACACCATTTCACGGATGTTTGATAGTACATTTGATCATCATTTAACTTGAAAGTTTTTTTAGAATAATATCATTTTTGTAATGTGCAGAGCAGGACAAAATGGTATCTTCATACCACTGTGTATAGAAAAATAGTAATTTCATATAATCATGCTTCTTGTAATTTTTTAGAAATATCAGGGCTTCCAGATTGATGTAAATGCTTTAATGCATGAGCATTTTAACTCTTAAAAATACTCCAAAGCTTAAAAACCCTCAAAGAGTATGCTGAACTCAAAACACAAGAAATAAAGTGCAAACTGAGGTAAAATGTGGGCTCTGCAGCATATTTGAACTATAATGTTAATAGAGTTGTTTTTCCCCATAAAAATCTCTTCTAGGGTTTCATTTGCTGATTTCTTCCCTATTTTTTTAAGGCAGAGTAAAATAATTTTTTATTATTTTAAGTGTCTTTGTAGAGATCTGAAATTTGATCTCTCTATTAGAAATGGAAGCATTTCGGTACATAGTCAATCTTGTAAAATCAGCTATTTTGATTGTGTAATGGCTGAGTTTACAAGACACACAGATGTGTACAGTCATGAATTGGACTATTGAATCCTCAAGTGATTAGTAAAATCTTCACCTGCCAGCTTTGAAAAAGCAAGTGTGTCTTTAGAAACTTTCTTTAGCCGTTGGGGAGTGAAGATTTGTCAGATAAATTATTGGGCATTACATGTGATTCCTGATTTTGCAAAGGCTCATCCACATACTTTACTTCACACGTGAGTGGTTCTTTCAGTCTGTTGGCTTCATCTCTATACAGAGATTAGATACATGCATCAATTTCTTTTTTTTTTAATTTTTTTTTTTTTTAGTACTTCACACCAAAATTTTCTAAGAGTTCCATGTCCACTTTCATTGCCAGAAATATGTAGGAAATTCTATTTAACATTTCTCTTACACTTGGAATTACTTTAAAATGCTACTTTTTAATGTTGTTTGACTTCATCTCCTGCGTAAAGGGTTCTTTGTCTGAATAGACATGATTGCTGTAATTTAACCAGAACAGTTTGGAGAGATCATTTTAATTCTTAAAAGTGCACATTCTTAGAACTTAAACGGGCTGTGGAGTGTTGGTGTTCTTTGGGAATACCTAGGGAGGGTCTCAGGGAAAATCTTACTGTTGCAGCTGTTCTAAAGCTTTTTGTCATTGTAACTAACAATTAATTTCTGAGGCTAAGAAGTGGTGGATGGTAACCCATATCTTGTTTTAGCTGCCTGTGTTTGTCAGTAGTTTCCAAATATGACAAAATTCTTCTTTTAACTTGTCATGTTACCTGAAAATACTTCAGTTGCCGTTTAGAAGCAATTCTGACTGTAGTCAGTCTGTGTTTACCTCCCTGTGTCTTTATTTAAGGAACTGTGATGTAGCTGTGTTTTTGTTGAGCTCCTGTTCATGTATTTTTGCTGACCATACCAATACATAAATATGTATGTCAGCATGTACTGGAGAAGGATGGGTGTTTGTGAGGAGGTAGACATGGGACTGCTTTTGCAGGTAGGTTAGTGATACCCTCTGCCTTTTGAAGGGAAGAGTTAAGTCAAGAGTAGCAGTAAGGTGAAAAACCTCCTTTCACATTTATAAGACCTAATAACCCAGTACCTCCTCTGATCATCTGACACCAAAATATCATCTTTGTGCCTGGTTTGACTTCTTTGAAATACAGAAACTCACGGAGCTCATCAGAATCAATCTCTGAGACTGTTCCAGCTGAGCTCTCCGCAGCTTGCTGAGGGACAGCCACAGCCCTCCTTCCCCTTCTCTTCTCTCACTCTGCAGTCCCAAGCAGAAGCTTCCACACACATTCTTTTCCATGTCTTAACTCCAGATGCCTAAAAATTGCTTGGTGCAGGTACACCTCATGCTCTGTAACCCCAACTATGTATGTGCTTCTAATGTATAGGCAATAATTTTTGAAGCCTAATAGTCAGCTCTGAATGGAGTTGTTAAGATTATGAGAGTGATGTGACATAAATCTTGCCCAAAGTAGTGAAACCATATCTTGTTTTCTTAGAGGCATACAGTTATATTTGTGAGGTTTGGAAATACTTGAAAACAGAATTTCTTCTCTTTTGTGTAATGTTTCCTGTGTTTGAGGATAAATAAACTTTTTTTACATTGAAAATTTTTCCTAGTTCCTGTCTGGTACAATTATCTCATGAAAAATAAAGGATTTCTGAAAGCCTCACTACTATAATATATGAGTTCTCATGGTGAATCAAAAGTGAGTGATTTTGTACTTCGAGACTTTTAACTGTGGAATTATTTAAAAAACTATTTTTTCCACTGTGCCATTAAAAATGTCATCAGTGACCTGCATCAGAGACTTTGGTGAATTGTCCCTATTTAAATGCTTTGAGTGCAGCTCAGATAACAATCTGTTCTTTGTTCATACATTTTAAGTACAAATATTTTTAGTGTATGTGCAGGTGTATTTTATATTAGTGAAAAAATCAGCTTGAACAGTAGGTGTTTGTAACTAAGCAAGGGGCTTCTATTTTGGGGTTATTTTTAAGCTGTAGCAGAAATGTCGCTGCATCCTGTTATAAATCCCAGTTTTCTGTTTAGAACCAGTATTCCATTTGTTAATATCTGACAATACAGACTCATTTCTTCCTTTACTGTTTTTATTTAAATAATACAAATAAAAAAACGCCAAACCATTGTTTCTTGTCCCCACTAATTCTTACACTGTTGTTTTTCTCTAGTATTTGCTAAAACTCATATTACTATGGTATAGGAAAGTGACTATAAGCTTTCTATTTCACTCATAAACTGAAGTTTTTTGGCATGTAAGTACATGGTTGTAGTACAACTGTCCTGTTGTTTCAGTATAAATTATAATTATTTCTCCAGATACTCCTATTTAACTTTGCATTTGAATCTCTGTTGTAATTCAGAGTATTTGATGTTATATTTTAGAACAAGTAGTCTCCATAAGTTTCTGAACTGAAAAAAAACCCCTCCTAAAAATACTTGATTTAAAATATGTTTCTTCTGTAATATTTTTACTGTGACTTTTTTGGAGTATTTTCTCCTTTTGGAGTTTTTTTTTTTCTTTTTTCCTGAAGTCCTAAATTACTGCCACACCATTATTTGAAAATAATAACATAGCTAAGAATTTTGAGAAAACTATTTAAAAATACTGAAAATTCAGAGTAGGTACATCTGTAGAGTTGAAAGAACAGAAGTTCTGACTATGGTAAATGTGCAACTTTTTGTCCATGTAGATATGCCAGGGTAAGAAGTTCTGACTGATACAGGCCACCAGTGAATCTGACACTTCTACATGTATAGAAGTCCTAACCAAATGAAATTAATTAAGTCTTAAACCTTGTCACTGTTTTGAGGAAGTCAAACCAAAATTTGAATGTACCGCTGAAATTATTGTGCAGTATGTTTTGGCGTTGCATTCATTATACAAATGTAGTTGCCTTTGTATACAGTTGATAACTTCTTTTTTTTTTACAAGCATATGTAAGAAGGCAGAAAACACGGTTGCAGAATTCAAAATCAATTATTTTGAACTGCACATGAATTTTTTTTTTTTTGTCAGAGCTGTGCTTGTTTTCTGAACTCTGCATTTTAACTGTTTGAAGAGTAAAACCACATAAACTTTTGTTTTAAATAGCAAAATTTAAATATTAAATTTAAAAATCTATTTAAATACTTTCTCCATATACATTTAAGGAAACATATGAAAAATTTCTGAATGTTCAGAAACACCAAGACCAACTGATAGCTGAAGACCTTCCTCTTCAGAAGGAAAAAAGGTAAGCTTTCAATTAGAGTGAACATTGGTAGTAGTTTTTTTAATGTGCTTTCATATCCTGTTTTGCCACTTCTGGTAGTTCCCCACCCTACCTGCCTTCTCTTTCATAAACACATTTTCAGATTTTTGCTCTATTCCTTGTGTAATATTTGTATGGTAATTTCAGGTTGAAAAGTCTTACCAGCTATGTGTGGAGTGCTCACTTCTCACTGCTAGAGTAGGGGAACCCCACCTGTTTATTTGACTCTTTAATCTCTCTCTGCTCTTTGCTTTATAAACTTCCAAAGTGTGATTTGAAAATAAATAGAAAATATCCAGAATTCTATGTTTCTGTATGAAACATATATATACTCATACATATGAATGTTTTTTGTGTATATATATATATATATATATAAAAGACATATATTCTGTATGAGTTTTTCTAATTATTTTATTAAAGCATTTTGAAAAAAAAGAGGTAAACTTTTTATAAGAAAACAAGGGCTTTTAAAGTACCAACTACACTGTTTCTGATGAAAAAATCCGAAGACCTAAGGCTGGGCTATTTAATAGTCTTTAATTATGGTTCTTGAATATTTTAACTTACCAATATTTAAGTTGAAGAGTATCAAAATACTTAACTTCACAATTTTCCTTCTAATGACTTTGAACAGAAATCATCAAAACCTAGAAAAGCTCATTTGACTGGACTTCCTGAATTATCACCAGTATTTCTAATTGAATTTAGTTTCTCTTTTTTCTGTTTAACCTCTCTGGTATGAACAGCAAGCTCTTCAGCTCTTAGCCATGGGACAGAAAAACCAGAAGCTATGGGACATCTACAGTTGGTTTCTTAGTGCATACAGTCAGGATATGCTTTTAAGTGCTGTTTGTTCTTCTTGGACTACTCGTGATTTTTTTATTTTGAGATTTCTTGCAAGGATTTTATATTAGATCATTAAATTAAGCAAATGTTTAAAAGAAAGGGATACAGCTAGGAAGTTTTGGTTTTGGCATTTACTGCTTTTCTGTATAGTTACTTTTTTCCCAGTCCCAAGCTGGTTTTATCTTTGTTCTTGCTGTGTATTTTCTAGCCAGATTTATATGTTGCTCCAGGAGCACATCATGTTGGTTTGTCACTTCTTCATTTCAGCCATTTGTTATTTATGTTAGGAAGAGAAAGGATTAATTTGCTGAGATTATTTCAATTTCTTAAATAACAGAAGTTCATATTTCTTAATGATATAAATAGCATCCTGTGACCCACAGAATGTTTTATTATAGATTTGTGTTAGTTTCTGAGCAGACAAGAGAACAAGTGAATTTCGTTTCTTGAAGTATGCTGCTGAAAAATAACCTGACTCCTTACAGAGCTCAGCCAGTGGATTTACTGATGTGAAAAATGACCTAAAGCTCGTCAGAGATGAAAGGTTTTTTGCTGTGTTAGGTTTGTAAAGCTCAGAGAATTTAAAGGATTTTTGAGACTTACTCTCTACACCGGATATGGTACTTCCTCTGAGATTAGTCTGGATAGGATAATTTATCTCCTAAGTGTAGGTGCTGGGTTGGTAAGAAGGGCTGTTGTTTTGGTGTGAGGGGCATGGGATTTGTTGGGGTTTGGTTTGGGCTTTTTTTCCCAGAAAATAATCTACTGTGAATACATTCTGTAATACTACCTGTAGGGCTAGGACCTGCTCTGAACTACTTCAAGTTTATAGGTTTTCACATGTGAGAAATTTTATCCGGCTTCATTAGAAGCAGCAAGTAACAATATGTAAATGTAAGTATATACTTCCAGGATTGGAATATTTTTAAAATCATTGTTAAAATCTGTATGGTTTCTAAATAATCGTTTCTCATGTTCTGACTCAGAAAAGCATTAAAATACATGCTTGAGAAGTAGTACTCCTTAAAAACACCTTCAGGAGTGTTTTACTGAATCACAGCTTCCTTAATGCTGCTGAAAACACTGTTTCTAAAAAAACCTGAGGAGTTAAGAAGCCAGTTACATCTTTGCCTTAAAATTACCTGATAATGTTGGTATGTATACTTATGGTGACGTTCTGTTTAGTTCATTATTTCACATCATATCTATTTCAAAGATTTATTTCAAGCATTGTTTTTGCTTTGTGTTAGCATCCCTGTAAGAGGCTGTTTTCTTAGAAATTTCGGCTTTTGCTATCATCAGTGTAGTTTCTGTGCTGAGCAGCTCAAGATTGCACAGTAGATAGAATGCAGGGTGTCACTTTCACCTTAGTACCTTGACTAGGCTTACTGCTAGTGCTGTTCTTTATATTGATCAGGAAAGTGAAGACCAGAGGCAAAATAATTTTATTTTAACATTTTACCTTTGATTTTGCTCTTTGCTGGTAGTAAACCAAATTTTTACTGGCAGCAGGCTTTTGAAAGTAAGTCCTAAACTGGGGGGAGATCACTTCCTATTACAGCATTACTCTAATTCAATCTCAGACTTCAATAATATGAATAATGCATAACTGATACTTATAAATGCTTATGTGGTTAATTCAGTACATGAAGTTACCGTACCTTTCAAAAGGCAGACCTTTTAAAAATCAACATAGGCCTTCCCATGTTTACTGTAGGAATGTGATCTGCATTCATTTGTAATGGAAAATGTATCTCTGAACAAAGACTGACTATATGTGTGGTCTTTTGTGATGTAACTCTAATTGCATGGTTAATTAAAGGAAGAATATATGTGGTATTTTAAACAGAAACCTGGCTGGCAGCAGATGGCTGACTAAGATTGAATTGGAAGAAATGTTGTTAGAAAAACTGTCAGATGATGATGTAAGTAATTAATCTTTCGAATCTCCAGGAGGCTTGTGTCTTAAAAATATGGACTCTGGGTGCGTTTTTGGATACTGGAAAGGTACTATGCAGAAGCAGGTGCTCTTCAAAAGAGTTTTCTGTCTTCTGATGAAGTCTGTATGTGTTCACAGCAGTGTCACATTCATGTTGTTTTGAAGTGACTTGTGTGGATTTTTTTTTTATCTAGCACATTACAGAACTCTTCAGAACTTTCCATTGTTACTAACATAAATTAGTTTTTCTCCTGATAACATTGTGAGACCTATAGCACTTGTTCTTTGTTATCTAATTATGTGGTCAGGAATGGGGTATAATAACAATTTGCTATAAAAAGAAATAGTGATTTATTGTAGTTACAGGTGAAAAAAGGACAGGGCTAGAACCTCTGTTACTAACTGTAGAGATTGTAAATATTCAAGATGGGGAAACGCTGTGGGTTTTTACTACAGTGAACCTGCACAGAATTGTTTAATTCTAAGGATGACATGGTAATGATAGAAAAATCACAGAGGGCTTATTAAAAATAAGGAGTCATTTTTCTTAGTGATTGGCTACAGAATGAAGTGTCAGAAACAAGACACAAAGCTGTGTAGATCTGTGGTTTGATACAGATACCTCCTCTTACATTCTCTTTTATATGAATATGGTGGGAGAGAGGAGGGTGTTGCAGTTTCCTCAGTGTCTGCAAGCTCTATCACTCTGTAGGTTTGGCGTTGTCCTTTGCATCTATCTCTGGGGATAAGGCTGTTCTTCCTAATAGTCATACACTTCTTTCTCACTCAGAGCTTTTCCCTGCAGTCCCTGAAGAGCATTACATTTTGTAAGAGCAGGTTCAATCTATGTGGCCAGCTTTTGGAAGCTTGAATATGACAGTACCAGAGAATGTAACTCTGTTTGTCTGAACATCACAAATGTTTTCTCACCTAGAAGCAGTGTTCTTCAATCTTGTCTGTCCTGTGAACAACAGCTTTGCAAAAATAGCATACAGCAGCAAACATGCCCTTTATTCACTTGTCATCTGGAACAGTAGCATGTGGTGGCTTCCTTGGCTGTGGGGGATTTGAAAAGGTCTCGAGCAGATTGTGGTCCATAAGCATAAGTCAGACGTAGATGTAAATTCTCCATCCTGGTAATACTCAGGAGACTTTCTCTACCTTGTTCACAGTAGAAGCCATTATGACTTCAGTGTTTACTGCATTTGGAATGGCAATTTTTCCTTTCCAGGTGCCAGGTCTACTTGTACAACCAGTTTGATGTTCTTCACTGCTTGGTTTTAGTACATTCTACATCTGTAGAAGTACATTGCAATAAACTTTAAAAACCTCAGCCAACCAAAGACCAACACCAAACCTTTGTACATACTGGCCTCTCCCATGTAAAACCACAAAGCCTGATCCTGTAGTAAAGAACATTGTTTAAATATATTTGAAATGTCTCAGTATAAGCTGCCAGTCTTACCTGCTCAAATTCTTACCTTTTGCCAAGGTAACAAAATCAGAGCTATTGATTTATTTTCCCCTTTGCACTCTCTAAGTGAGAACTGCTGGAAGCTTTCTACTTCTATAATCTCTGTAATTTCTACATTTTTGTATTTTCATATTTCTGCTCTTCAAAGGCTTTACCATGTCTGTGTCATATTGGTAGGTAGAAGTAGTTTTTAAGTGATGTCAGACTTCAGGGACTATCATTGAGTTACCAGAAAAGTAGTAATTTTGTGCTAGAGAAGACTCTGGTAACAGAGAGAAGAATGAATACTCTCAATAACCACTTATAAGTAAAAAAAACCTTCAAAAATCAGGTCATGATATCTATATGAAAAATCCATTTTTGATGGTATGATACCTTTATGTCTGGTGGCAGCTGTCTGGGGCTCCTGACAGTTAACACTTGGTAACAGGACATCCCAGCTTTTGGCACAAACAGGTTAACACAATGGTGTGTACTCTTTAATCACATGTTGAAGAACTTTAGAGGGAGGTATAAGGGGGAAGGAGAACCACACAGTAGTGAAGGATAATTTATTTCAAGAGCTTGCCCTTTAAGTCAAGTATCTCTTGAATTTTTAAATACCTTGATTGTTCAGTTTTAAAGGAAATCATAAACATTAAAGTAACTCAGCTTGAACAGCCAAAGATAGATAAGCATTTTTGTATATGTTATGAAATATAACCATTTATGAAATTCAGTTCAGTGAAATAAAATTATTTCCAAATCAGTGAATATGCTGACTTACTAAAAATCAGGTGAAAATCTTTTCCTATTTTGATAAAACAATAATAAAATAATTAAGACATCCTCCCCCCAATGTTTTCTTTTTAAAAGTGAGATGAACTTCATTCTAATAAAATAGTCCTTTATTAAAAAGAGGTTGGTTATGCTTTGAAGTAAAGTTCCACTGTTTTGTGAGGAAAGAAATAGGTGTCTTTAGTCACACAGAAAATGATGCAACTTCATGCTGTTCTTAAATCAGCATGTAGGTGCAAAAATGTCATCTTGTCAGAAGTCATCAATGAAAGTGAAGCAGGAAAGATCCATTAAATAAAAATAGAAAGTTTTCGCAAATGCAATTACACTTGTATCCTTTAATGAAGTTTTGTTGTCTTACAGTATTCAAGATTTATTCAGCTCTTGCAAAAACTGGTAGCATTGCCTTGTGCTGACATCGAGGAGAGTTATATACAGAAGTTTTCCAAAGAACTTCCTGTGCAGTTGCAGGAGGTGGTGATTGAGCCCTTGCAGTATGATGAGCAGGGAAAGGCCTTCAGCACCGGGGAAGGTAATAATTTCAAGTTGATTGGTAACGATGCAGGCTTTTTTCCTCTTTGCACTGCTTTCTTTATAGTATGTACAGTACCACTGAAAGTGTCACTGTTTCATTTTATATGCTCATATGTATGTATACTGCATGTATAGCTGTTAGTGATGTTATGGAACACCAAGTTAAGACATGGTCTGGTCAGAAAGTACAAGTTTTTGGCCCAGACTCTTTATCAACTGTTTTTATTTGTATTTCTTTACAGTGGTACCTCTGTAGAGAGGACCCTGTTGTGTTACAGCTTATAGGATACAAAAGGACTTTCATTTTTGCCAGAGTGGATTGCTGAACATAAAGAGTGGAGGACTGCAGGAACACAAACACATATGAATAATTCCATGGGTATAACAGTGTTGTTGCTTAGCATAAAAATGGCATGCTTAGACTACTGAGTAACCTTTATCATAACTTTAGTAGGCAGTCCAGCAAAGGGGAACTTGGAAGATGCAAAGAATAAATAGCAAGGCATTTGGATATTTACAAACAGCCTAGGAAAACGTGAAGAGGAAATTTCTAATTATGGGACAGAGATGGATAATGGGATATTGATCATTAATACCGAGATGGAGGGAATGTTAGAGAAAAGCCATGAAGGTCTCTGTATCTTCTAAACACAGGCTGTTAGGTTTTCATTGGAGGGACACATCGTTGAAAAACAACATGGTATAGGATATGAGTGATTGCATAGGAAAAATAATGTGGCAGCAACATGTATAGGAAAGACTGATGACTTTCTGGACAAAGCACGTGTGCACACTCACTTTATGCTGTACATTTCAGAGGAATCTTAGAGATGATGGGTATGATGCAGCAGGCAGCAGATGATAATAAGAACAAAGGTCACAGCGAATTTGAGGGGCAAAATGGCAAGAGAGCTCTGCTTTACCTGGGCTGTCTTCAAGATTACATGACAACAAAGATGTGAGAGCATGAAACTGTGATTTAATTTGCCCTGGTTTTCAGTAGTATCTTCAGAACAGTAGTTAATTAAGTTTGATGAGCATGCAACCTGTGTGATTTAAGAAAAGCCACCAAGTTTAATAAGTTCAAACCCAGTCTTGTTTGTGCCCCATCACCCCCAAAATGAAGAATAATGTCTTATTTGTTTCATAATTCCTTTATCATAATGATTGCTTCCTTTGTGCTGAAGGAAATTGGTCGCCCAACACACATTTCTCCCCTACTTTATAGACATTGATTAAAATATATTGAAAGATAGTTGTTCTTTGTTCGCAATTTTTTTGTTACCTCAGCCTGTAAAACCAAACAGCTGGCACTGTATGAATGTGTTGAGATTTGTTTAACTACTTGGGCACTTGGAAGTTCTGTAGAATATTGAAGCCTCATAAAAGATTTGGTTTAATTCCTTTAAGGTAAAAGAAAAACTGCAAGAGCTACTGCAGTAGTTTATGACAATGGGACTGGAAAAATTACAGTGAATGGAGCAGACATTTTACATTACTTCCCAGTGCTGCAGGACAGGTGAGAGCACAATAAAACAATGCTATGGATTTCCTGTACTTATATTATTCCAGCAAAAGTAATGCCATACAATTATATATTGGTGCTGTATTCCACACTGTTGATTCTATGTTCTTGTCTCTGTACAACTGTCTGTTTTATAAGAACATATCTTGCATTTCCTCCTAATTTTCAGGAGTTTACTGATAGGCAGTCCTTGCTCTGTGCTCCTTGCCTCACCTTTTCTGAAGGGATGCAAAATCAAGAGCACAACTGTTTGAATAGTTCAAATTTTAGTCCACTAAGAATGGACTTGAAATTTATTTTAAAAATAAATAATAAACATTATCTTTAAGTGTTTCCCAAGAGATTTGCAAATTGCATACATATGTATTTACTCTGGCATTCAGTAACATAGTGGAAACAAACAAGGTGAGGCATTTCATGTAAAGCTTCAGATTTTGGAGGATGTGCACAGTCTGATATAGAGAAGACTTCTCATAAGGCTGACATAAAGTTTCTATTCCTAATGTGATTTTTATTTTTATTTTACCTTGTGATTTTTAAGCTCGAGAATAGAGGGAGAGGTTGCTAAGTTTCAGTATCCAGAGCTGATGGATCTTGGCTTCTATAGAGAAGTAGTGGAATAAAAGTAGTTGTAAAACTGAACTTCAAGTATTTCCCATTGGCAGTTGGAATATGCTCCTAGCTGCCGATTTCCTATTGATTTGAATGAGATATGAATGCCTTTCTGGATCTTTGCCCAAAAATTAACTATGTTTTTGTATATACAATGGTAAGAAATGTGCATTGCATGGAACTTTATGCACATGAATCTTTTAAATTTTTCTTTTTTTTTTTTTTCCTTAGGGAACAGTTGTTGTTCCCTTTCCAGTTTCTTGGCAGAATTGGAAAACATGATATGGTTTGCACAGTCTCTGGTGGAGGGAGATCTGCACAGGCTGGAGCAATACGTTTAGCCTCTGCAAAAGCCTTAAGGAGTTTTGTGACAGAAAAGGAGGTGGAATGCATGAGGCAAGGTAGGAAATGAAATTATTTCCATGTTTAATGTGTTTCTGGTAATTAACAGAATGAATACAAGGATCATTAAGGATCAGATTTGAGTAAATAATCCCAGTGAAATCTTGTATATTGTGTGAAAGGGATCTGCATTTATTTATAGATTGTTTTCACTTGTTTCCTAGCATCCTTTGTGTACATTTTGGATGACTTCTCAAGTGTTTTTCCATCTGTTCATGACCTCTTAGGTCTATTAACCAGCTTATATTGCCTCAACATAGAATCACAAAATATGAATGTGTACTCACTACTAAATAAATCTGGATCAGACATTAGTGAGCTGTAAGGTACTGAGATTGTGGTTTGTTTTAGTCAGCTGGTTGCATCTTGTTCGTGTTTAAAAAGTTTTCTTCTCGAACACAGACGCTGGAGGGTTGGCTTTGAAGAGAGAGTAGCGAGCACAAACATACTGCATGCAACTTGCCAGACTGAGGGAGCTGCTTTCCTCTCTTGCATTATTTAGTGTTTACAAGTTACCTAGGATAAGAGAGAATTTATTTAGATAACAGCAGGATTTGATGCTTCTCAGTGATGAGATGCCCACACTGTTTCAGCAAATGCAGAGTTACAAACAGTGAGCTTTTAACTAACTCTGCTCTTTCTGGACTAGCAGCAAGCACACCTGCCTGTATTAGTGGCAGAACAGCTGTGGGTTTTTTCACTCTACTGCCAGCCATGAAACCAAAGCTGTCTTCATGCTTTGCAACAAGTTTCTTTGTACCTTTTCAGCACTGGCAAGTATGACTTGATAGGAAAACATTTGTAAATGGACATTGTAATGACTTTGGTATCGGTACTGAGATCAGCGTAATTCTGAAAGTGTTTGGGACATTGCCAAATACACTTCTAAATACTTATAAATACATATGCCACAATGCAGTGGTTTCCAGAGTGGGAAATGTGCAACTGATCCATTGGGATTCAGTAAGAACGTGCTGTATATAATTTATAAATGAATAAATACATATATTTGGGAGTACATGCTCGAAAATACTGTTAGGACTGCATGATCAAAAAAATTTGGAGACCACGCTGCTCTATGGGCTTAAACAATGTGGATAGATAAAAAACAATGTGTGGGGTTTTTTTAGTGGTTTGTAAAGGAAAATATGAATGAAGTTCAATTACTAAAGAGAACTTAAAATGTTAGAGGGTCTGATGACACTCCTTGCAGTGCTTTGTTAGAGATGTTAGAAATCATATTGTTAGTGAAAGTCAAAGTTATTGGCTCAGAGATGGTATACCTTTAATATTAACTAGTAGCAGTAAATAAGTGGGTGCTTTCCTGTGTTTTGTAGCTGGATTACTGACAGTTGACCCACGTGTGAAGGAACGAAAAAAGCCTGGTCAAGAGGGACCCAGACGGAAATTCACCTGGAAAAAGCGATAAGTCTTGAGCATTTAAAGAACAACAAACTGCTACCAAAATTTCAAAACATACTGATTTATGATTTAAAACTGTTGTATTAATATATTAGTAATAAAGACTTTTTATTCCCTTTATAATTATTATGTCTTCTGTTTAAAAAGCAACAAACTACCCAAAAAAATAGTGGAAAATCATGGTACAATTTGACAGAATGCTAAATCTAAAATAGTCGCATCAGTGCCAATTTTGCATCTTGGCTCCAGTGAAATCAATAACAATTTATGAAACTCTTGGTGGATTATAACTTGTAAAAATCCATCTATTTGTTTAATGATTTGGCAGTTTAAATTCTGAAATTAGCAAGCTCCTAACCAGGTATTTGGACATCTTCAACGTGCCTCCCTTTCTGCCTCGCAGGTATCTGAGGATAAGCAACAACTTCCTACCTGAGCTGTGGTGGAGTTGAGAAGCCAGTGAGAATAGTACTGACAATTGAAGGGATGTTGAGAGAGGAACTGTCACAGAAGATAACCTTTGCCTGTGGAATCAGTTGTCTCCAGGATGCTTCCCCAGGTTAAGTAGGGAGTGATTCAGAACAAGTACCTAAATTTAGGTTCTCTGAATCATCCTCTGGAGGAGTCAGTTTTTCTGTTCTTCCCCCAAGTGCAGAAAGAGCTGGAGGGATTAAGCTGAAGTTGTCTTTTGGAACACTCTTCTCCACCCCTTAAATCTCAAGGGGCCTGTTCGAGGAGGCGTGTTCTGAATATGGCTAATGCACAAAGATAGCATTGGACTCTTTGCCAAATACAGTCATAACTTTTCTGTTTTAAAATCAGAAGCAGGAGGTGATGACAGTGCTGCCCACTTCCTGTCTATAATTGTAGCCTTCCAAAATAGATTAGTGGTTACAGCACTCACCCAAAAGCTTAAGGTTTTGGTTTATTGCTAACTTCCTTCCTGGGACAGAGGTCAAATACTTTCAAGGAAGGACATATCCTTCATCTGTCCTGTAGGAAGTGGGCCGCAGCAAAGAAGAGGATAAAGTTCATCTCACCAGGAAAAGCAGAAAAATACAACTCAGGAGTTTTAACAACAGAGCATTTTCCAGCTTTCTTTTAATTTAAAACACTTCAGTACTTGGAATTCCCCAGCCAGATTTTTTTAAGTGCTAGAGTACCTGCTCTGCTTCTTATTTGCTTTAGATCACACCAAAAACTACACCTCAGAGGTCACAAAAGGCCAGCGGGTCGTTGCAGGTGATAAGCAGCTATAAGTGATGTGTACAGGTCCTTATTTTCCCAAGCAGCATTCAGGGGGTGAGGGTGGGCAGCAAGTGAATAGACCTCATCAGCTGAATAAAACAGAGCTCAGAAATTGGATATGCACCCTTGAGTGACATGTCTGTGATTCCTCTCCCCAAAACTTGTGCTTCAGTTCCATGAGAATACTCTGTAAACCTGGGCAGGATTTCTCATTGCTAAGGTAGTTCATCTCAATCAGAATACCTGACTCTGAAATTACCTGAAAGAATGTTGTAGTAAGGTGGGTGTTGTTGGCCTCTTTTCTAAAGTAGCAAGTGATAGAATGAGAGGAAACAGCCTGAAATTGTGCCAGGGGAGATTTAGATTGGATATTAGGAAAAATTTCTTCACCTAAAGGGTTGTCAAGCACTAGATGAGGCTGTCAAGGGAAGTGGTGGAGTCTCCATCTCTGAAGGTATTTATAAGACATGTAGATGTGGCACTTGGGGACATGGCTTAGTGGGGGACTTGGCACAGCTGGGTAAATGGTTAAACTGAATTTAGAGGTCTCTTCCAATGCAGAAGATTTTTGGACTGGTTAAATTGAATTCAACAGCTGAGCCAATTCACCTGTCCCTTTGAAGAACAAATAGGGGTTTTTCATGAGATACTTTACACTAAGGCAAATACAGAAAGGCAATGCAGAAACTAGCATTTCTGTTAATTTAAATGTGAATTGCTTGTGTATAGCAAAATAACTATATCCTTTATCAGTAGAAGTTGTTAATTGTAATAAAAACATTCATCCGTCCTGGGACAGGTACCTAGGGATTCTTTTAACATGCTCACATAATGAAATGAACATGAGTACACAGTCTTGAAAGTGTTAGCTGAGGAGGATTCTGGAAAAGATTAAATAGTAGAATTTTTATCTTAGTATCTTCTCAAACAAGAATTGATCAGTTTGGTCAATTACTGGCTGTACTGATTTTCTCGTTACTAGACAAGAAGTTACAAGTACAACAGAATATCGGCACTTAAAACATGCAAAGTCTTCTATCATGTTTTAAAGGTAAAAAAGTATGGCTATGGCCTTTGATGTTTGAACTGAGTAAAAAAAATTGAGATAAAGTTTCAGAATTTGCCACAGCTTTTTAGGAAATTTACTAGAAATACTGGTTAGTGCTGTGCAGCCTGGTCACTTGCTTCATAGCTACTGGATCAGGCTTCCAACTAAATCTGAAAGTGAGCCAAAAGAGAAGAATGTTTTTAAAAGAGAAGAATGTTTTTAAAAGAGAAGAAAACCAACCAGAATTGTACAGTTTGAGTTTTTTTCATTTTTCATTTGTATGAAGTTCCTCTCAATCATCTGTAATACGTGTCAACATTTTGAGTTAGGAAGTTAAGTAGTTGTACTAAGAAAGATTATGTAGTGTTAAAGCTGATGAAAAGGTGAAACTACCAATTTTGTAACTCATTTTTGCAGACATCAGAACAACTGTCATGTGGGAGAACAAAATAAGGAAGTTTATCAGGGCTGTTAATCATCATTTGTGACAGCAGCACAGTGGTAGAATCAGTTCATCAGTTTGAATAATCTCTTATTAACTTCCCGTTCCTCCTACTCCATTGCATTTCCAGGGTTATTGAGGGAAGCAGCCCTGAACACCTGGCTTCTGTGTTCAAGCCAGGCTTCTTAGGTCTCACTTTTGAACACTTGCAGTGTGGGCCAACGTAGCTTGCCAACAAGATTTCATAATTTAGTGTCCTGTGGCAGGTGCCTATACACTAAACATTAAAGTATTTTCTGCGTGTGGACAAAAAGAAATAAAAAGCCCTCTTTGTTTCTGGGCAATGTATGTTGTGATTTTGTGATTCATCCAGGCTCTTTTTTTCTTTTTTTTTTTTTTTCCCTCTCTACCAAATTGGTGTTTTTGCTCTAAGATACCAAAATTGCCTGTAAGACAATTGGAACGAGTCCATGCCATCGATACCTTGTTAATTCTTGTCGCGTTTCTTGGGCCAGCCGGCAGAGCTCGGGGCTGTCCCCTGTGCGCTCAATGCGGCCGCGCTGCCACCAGGTGGCGCAGCCCGCAACCGAATGCGCGGAGCGGGGCCGGCGGCGGGACGCGCATCCTGGGGAAGGGAATGGGAATCTTCCTCAAAAACTGCGCCCACTAACAGCGGGTTAACACCAGAGGAGCTGCATTGGGCTTCAAAAGGGCGCTAATCGAATTGTCTTTCCAGGACTTCTGTTTCGCTCATGACAAGAGAAAAGGTTTTAGTGAGAAATAGTAAATGTCAGTTAGTAGTAGTTTTCAGCAATCTGATTTCAGCGTATAAGTTATGCCTTCAAATTAATAGTTCATTGTGCTAAGAAATACCAGCTGCTCTTTGAAGCTTGGAAATGGTATCGTAGCATTGTGCCAGTCATCAAAAAATCACGGAATGGTTTGGGTTGAAGGGACCTTCAAAGATCATCTAGCTCCCCCTTCCCTGCTATGGGCAGGGACACCTTCCACTGCACATAATTGCTCAAAGCCCCACCCAGCTTGAACACTTCCAGGGATGGGCAGCCATAGCTTTTTGGAGCAACCTGTTCCAGTGTCTCACCATCCCCATTGTAAAGAATTTCTGCCTTATGTCCAACCTAAACCTTAGAAATCTCATACCAAACCTATACATTACATACTAAATATAATTATTTAAATAAAATCCCAGAAATTACTGTTGGCTAAGGGGAGGGAGATTTTTTATTGAAACTGCATTTTATCTGTACAGTTTCATAAAATCCTTGTAAATATTGAAATTAATTTTCCCAGGATTCTGTGATATTTAATATGGATAAAATTTCATGGGATGGAATTGGAAGCAAATGTGTTTCTTATGCTGTGCTAGCACACAGTGGATATAGGTTGTGGTATCTTACTAAATGTCCAGACAAACGTGAACATAAATCACTGCCTGTGTTCCTGCCCACGCAAGCAGTGTGGGAGCAGAACAAAGCAAGCAAACAAATGGGCAGTAATGGGTTTAGACTTCATGGTGCTTAGCATCTGCCCTCAGCCATCGGGTCAAAAAATCACCCTCACTGCTAGTTTTCTATATTAAATACCTGAATGTTGAAGTCTTTCTGGTGTGTTTCCAGTCCTCCTGCCATTTCTCTCCTAGTTACCAGCCACATCAGCTGTGATGGATACTCTGCTGCTCTGCTGGGGACTTGCTCAGTTTGAAGGAAGAAAACCTTGAGTGCTCCCCTCGCAGCACGGTGTATCTCAACACACTAAATCTTTAAGGTGTGTCCTGACTATTTCTTCATCATTTCAGTAAATGTCAAATTCAAGTGCTGATGATGCTGACATAATAAACAATGCAAGCAGAGTAGTGTGTGCTTGTCACATGTCCTGAGCAGACTAGTACATCACAGAAGCAATTTGAGACTGAGAGATAATTAGCAGGAGATACAAGATGGTTAAATCTCTCTGAAAGTGCTGATTTGCCTCTGAGGTCAACAAAAGTAAACTCTTCTTGGTTTCAGAGCTGGTCCTGACAATTTCCTGCTGGCCTGGTTACACTTTGCCTTAGTAACTATTGTAACTGACATAATGCTTAGAAAAAAATGATTGCACTAACAGTAGCAGGGCAGAAATTATTTTTAAAAATCACAGTATGTCTTGGTACAGTCCTTTTTTCAAGTCCCAGAGCAGCCCTGCAGGATTTGGATTGGTGGCACCACTAAATCTTTGGCCATATGTACTTAATTCCTTGAGTGCTGGATCACATATGGGCAGTGGCAGCTGTAATGTTTTTGTGCTGGTGGAGATATCAGCAGGATATTTTTGTTTGTTTAAACTTGTATTCATATAACATTAACTGAGGTTTTAGAAGAAAATATTTCACCAAGCAAGAATGAGTTAGATTATCCACTGTCAGTGGTAAAATGATCAGAATATTGTTACAGACTGAGTAACAGAGAAAGAAAAGGTCATTGCTTTGTAAAGGACCTCGTGTCTCTGTCTTATAAAATGCTTTTCACACTTGTCCTGAGCATGGCATGCCCATCTCTGCAAGTGTGAGGTGATCCAGCAAAATCATCTCTGAGGGCTCTTAGGCAGGAGCAGAAATGCCCAAGAAGGCTGTGACATGAATACTGACAGTGCTGTGTGAGACACAACGTCTGCTTCCTTCAACTTCCTTGCAAAAGGAGAGCACAAGCACATGGTTGCTCAATATCCTCTTCGCTCAGCTCACAAATAAAATCACAGGGCAGCTGGGCTGCCAGCATCTTACACCTTTCTGCTTACACCTGTCATGCTCTACCCGAGCTGGACACCCCCAGCAATAGACTTTGGGAGCTGAGGAGGGCCCCAGGCAGCTGCTGCTGTGTGTGTTGCAGTTCCAGGCACGCTGTTGGTGTGTTTGCTGTCTGGGTTTGCTGGGAGAGGCTCAGAAAGGTCTCACTGAAGCTGTAGTGTTCTGGTGGGGAGGGACCCCAGCAGTGCTGCAGCAGGGGCTGCCCCTGCTCATGTAATAGATGTCTAGGATCTGTTATTTAGTAAAAGTTCACCCACAGATTACATCACCTGCAAGGTAGTGAGGAACTTGCTTTTCTCCTCGCTCAGCTGCAGTTGAATTCTTAGGAATTAAAAAGTGTGTTCTTCAGTGAGACTTTGGCATGCATGCTGGCATCTCTTGGAGGTTTTTGAGCCAAGGCCACAGGGATCCCTCCTGCTGCATCTTTTGTCTGAGGTATCTCTGGTGGCTATTGCTTCTGCTAGGAGAGCTGGCAAGACACATAGGTTTAACAGTCAGCTGTGCTCAAAGAGTCTCCTTCCCTGTGAGAAAGTCACTTTGAGATCTGTTCTAATTCCTCCCCCTGTATTGCCTCTGAACTCTGTTTTAAATTCAGAGTTAAGCAAACAGGCAGATTATTTTCTTCTCTAAGTCATGCTTCCAAGGCTGAAAGACTCATTTGCAGTCAAGCTGCAAAAATCCCTTCATGATTTTATTTGGCTAAGGCAAAATGAGAAAGGAAAACGATATTTAGAAAATTTCATTGGGAAAACATTTGCTTCTTTGTTTCCCTAACAGCCAGATTTCTGGGTGATCTCTGCCTTTTTCAACAGGGATAGCTGGTTGCATCAGGTGTGCTGATGGAGCTGTTATTGATGGGCTGAGTGAGCAAAGCATACACATAACCCTCTGGAGGACTCTTGCCTCAGACCAGGAATGTGCAAAACAGCTGCCCCATGAAGATACTGCAAAGTATGAAAAAAAAAAACCACCAAAACTGGGCAGGAGGCAGAACAGCTCAGAGCAGCTGTGGAGAGTCAGGGGCAACTGAACTTCCAAGAACACCAGGCCAACCCTGCCAGCTGCTGAAGCTGGTCAGTGCCCTGGGAGAGGAGCCATCTCAGGTGAGAAGCCAGCTCAGGTGGTGAATTGCTGTTCAGTGTGGAAGCTGTGGCACTAAGTGATGTAGTGATGGTGTCTAGTGCTTCTAAGCTTCAGTTTGGGGTATCACCTTTCCTTCCTGAAGGATGGGGTTCCAGATCTCCCCCACCTGGCAGCTGGGCTGCTGTCAGGTTGGCAGGACAAAGTTTGGGAAGGGTTTGACAGTAGGAAGGAGGAACAGCTGGCTGGAACTCTCACACTGTGCATGGGCAGAGGATGTACCCCTTCCCTACAGCAATGCAGACGATTTTATTTGCCAGTAAAAAGGGGACACTGGCTGTGTTTCATGATCCACTGTGAGCTTATTTTTATGTTAAGGAACTTATCATTTAATATAGCATGTTATGTTAGCAATAAGTTTATCAGATGTTTAACATCTAAAGTCAAGACTTCATCCACTGTCTGAATTTGGCATAAATCTGATTGGTTTATTTTGTAGAAAGCCAATTTAGGAATCAATTTTATATTGTGATGGGTGTGAAAACAGCTCTTCTTTGGTCATTGTAGTAGATTGCAGCTTGTAGTCTGACATCACTTAACTGCATAGCAAACTGTTTGAAAATGAAAACTCCGATTAGGACACTTAAAAAATTTCTGTTTCAAAATGACTACTTAACAACCATTAAAGCGTCTTTATAGAAATGTCACTACCCTCGTTACATCTGTACCTTTGGTTAGTTTCTTTCCCCCTTTCTAATTTTCTCCCAGCATCTTGCAGCTTGCCTATTATTTGGCTGTATAATTAGAAATCTATTATTACGTTTTATGGAGATGTAAAGAGTAGGAAGAAAGCTGCATAACTACTTTTTACATACAGCATGCAAATTATCCACCTTGTGTATTTTGGCTCTGAATGTTCCGCAGATGTAGTTTCATTTCTCTTGGATCTCTGTTTACCCATTTTTATTGCCAGTCATCAAGTATAAAAGCAGAAAAATCAAAATAGGAGGGGAGGAGGGACCTTCCCAAAGAAGCAGCTTCGCATGCCCCCATCACAGAGCAGCATGAAAATTAATGTGCTTCACCTACACAGTTCTGTGCATGGCCATTATTTATAATAGATGGTCATGGAAATGGTAGGGGTAATCAGCATCTCATGAGGAAATGGTTACTGGGAAAGTGCTTTAAAGGATACAGTTTAAAATGATCAATCCAGATGCCGTGTGTACTGAGAAAGGCTGCAGGACAGGCCTTTGGATGTACCCCAGAGCTCAGGATGAGCGACACCTCCTTCCTCAGCCTGGCTCCTCCAGATGACAGTCATTGTGGACTTGCCTAAGGATAATATCCCACGGTGTGCTGCCCTCAGGACCTGATCTGAAGTCAGTGGAAACCTTTACATTAGGTCCTTATGTTTTTAAGGATTTAAGATCCCTCTGGTGACCTCCTGTCAATGCCTGTGGCACAGTGTGGTTTATGGGCTGCACTCCAGATTTCCCGGTTCACTGGAGAGTGAATGAGGTGGAGGTTTTTCCCTTCTCTTTCTGCATCCCACCAGATAGAAATGTCTTGAGCCAAGAGGCTCCTCCATGCTCTGCAGCTGTTGATCAGAGAAGTCTGGCAAGGCTCTGAAAGCTGGCAAAGCCTCTGAAGCTGTGACCACCCATTTGGATGCAGCATCGAGCACTGAACGCCTTGCGAGAGCTGCAAGCCTTGCTGTGCCTTTTGGGGTCCCTTGCTGGATCCCTGGCAGGGTTTCCTCAGGTGGGAGGATGCCTCTAAGGCAGGGAGGCCTCAGTGCAATGGATTTAAGGCAAAGATTACTTTAAACTGGCATTGGATATTGGGTCTGATACCAGTGCATGAACGTGGCTCCTGGAGAGGGAATAAAACCACAGGATCTTTCTTTTTGGGGGAAAGGAGGAGGATGCCAGTGTTTGAGAAGAAGCTCCCTTCACGAGAGAAGGAGCCTTGTTAGTGGGGGTCTGTCAGAGACCTGTGATGTGTGAATTAAGATTACACATAGTCTTGGTGTTATATATTTTAGTGGCTCAGTGTAACTTTTGAATATTAAATTGAAAAAAAGGGGGCAAAGTGCACCAAGTGCACCTAGTAGGTATGCATTTTAATAAATATGTTTTGTTTTATTGAATGTCATCTAATTCATTTAGTCACTGACTGAACAAAATGAGATATAACATCTTTAGAATATACAACTTTCCCCCTCTTTTGAATAGCTGCTGGTGTTACTTAGCTTTTAATTTGATGTCACTGGCAAAATAATGCCTTGCCCAAGAGTATCAGTCTCTTCAGTCACAGTAAAAGCAGGAAACAGATTATGGTCAACCAGATGTCAACACCTAATAACAAAGTAGTGTTTGATCAGTGTATTATATGCATGTATACACAAACACATTTGCATTCAGGTATTGCACACTTACATGGATTAGAGCCAGGGGAGATACGTAATTCTTTCAGATTTGAATAAATAAATAATTCCTTGAGCTAATTTGATAACTGTGCTGTAGTTATGACTTAGCTACAAAGACTGGAACAATTCAGAGTAAGTTGCAGTGAGGAAGCTGTCACGATGCTGGGCGAGCACACAGTTCAGCTCCTGCTTCTTTCCAGAGCTTGTATGTGACTGTAGAGAAATTGCTTCCTGCCTGGCCATGAGCTGCAGGAATCTGGTGTTACCTGAACAGAGGCAAGGGCACAGGAGCTCTGTTTAGCTCATTACAGTGTCCAAGCTTTCAGAAGAGAATCCAGGTATGAGTATGCTAATGTCAGTCACCCTGGCTGTCTGTCCACCCTCATGGCTGCTCACAGGCAGCCTGCAGCCTCTGCTGCAGCCCTTGGGCTGTGTCCTCAGCTCAGTCCTTGTGTCTGATGGCACCAGAGGTGTTGCTCTCAGAGAAGAGCAGTGCTATCTTCTTCCCTGCTCCAAGTCTGCCACAAGACCCCCGAGAGCTCAGTTCAACAGGCTTTTGGGACTTACTGAACCTAGTATGGCTACACAGCTGTTAGCTGGTGCTCAAAACTGGCCTATGGCTTTTTGGAACTGTAGATGAAACAGAACTGTGTTTCTAGGATGAGAGGCTGAGCTACAGAAACAAGGAAAGGTGGAGCAGGAGGGCAGGTCAGACCTTTTGTTTCTGCTGCCATTAGCAATGCTGGACATGCCACGAATGACCACTGCTCTGGGGTGGCCGTGTATCATCCCTCAGAAATGAATTGTATCCTTTCTCTGTGTTTTCACCTCCTCCTTGATGTCAGCTCTGGTGCCTGAGCTGGCTCTCGTGTGCATGAAAGAGGCACTGATGCTGTGGCCAGTTTGTTGCAGTGAGAAGTTTCCTCCCCCAGGTAATGCTGTGCTGAAGCCTCAGCTGTCCTGCTCCTCAGGCAGAAAAGAGAAGCTTTGGCCAACTGGAGGTCTGACATAGTTACTCCCAGGCATGACCAGAGAGCAACTGGGCTGCATTTGTGCAAACTTACATTTTAGGTTTTAATTTTAGGGTTGCTATAACCTTTTATCCTTACTTGCAGGAGAGGGTAGGAGTTCGAGGCACTGGGGTTGTTGCTTGCAGGGTCAGTGAAGTGATGAACCAGGTATGGACCAGGAAATCTCTAACTCAGGCCTGTCCCATTGATGGGTTGTGTCTTGCAGGTCCAACAGCTGTAGAAACTTTTTAAAATCACTGGTTTAAGAAGATATATCTCTGGATACACCCAGGGAGGAGATCTGTTGAGGAAGCAGGTGCCAGTTTTCCATAGTTACTTTTAAGAGCCAAATTGTGCCTTAGTGCTGATTTTTAGTTTTAAGGCAATATTGAGAATTTAAACACCCTTCTTTCTTTTTTATTATTTTTTATTTGATCCAGCTGGAGCTCATACTTCCTCTTTAACTTTTTCTTTTATTATTTAAAATCCTTAATTATCTGAGACAAAATTGGTAAGAAAATCTGCAGAATCTAGGGATTCCACAGAGCTCTCTCTATAAACACTCAGGCTATTCACTGTTGCCAAATAGACATGTGCCAACTCTGAAACACCCACCCACTCCCTCCTTCTGCCGCAGCAAACTAATAAGCACATTGATTACATTCATTTAAGGAAAAACACTGCTCTTTTAAACTTTACATCCCGCGTGCTTTAGAGTTCTGATTACGAGAGATATCCTGTTTATCACACATCATGGGGTGAAAAAGCTACTTGACACACCTCAACGCATTAGATATTTTAAAAGAATATTTTATAGTGTACTAGCAAGTGGTAGTAGGAGATAATTATCATTTCCTGCAAGCTCTTGTACTATCTGCGAGATGAACGAGAGGTCTCTCAAATGTGGTTTTTGTAAAGGTCCCTTAAATGCCTTCAATCCCCCCAAACAAAAATGTTCACATGCAGTTTCTCTCTTCCTCTCCTCTCCTCTCCTCTCCTCTCGTCTCCCCCTTTTCCCCCTCCCCAAATCTGGAAAACTTTGTTACAATTATATGAGGCATCCCACTCGATGCCTATTTTGCCTCTCTGTAGGAATCAGGCATTAACAATGACAATTCTATAGTTAGATATAGGTTCATATGTATATATTTATATAAAAAAGCAAATACAGAATCATATGTATGTGTTGTACATGCATTGATAAAATACATAGGGCATATTTAAGCCAAATTGAAACCCACCTTTTTAAGATTTGAGGACTAACAGGAATGTCCCAAGGTAGATGAAAATCCTTTCCAGAAGTCTCTATGTAGTCACGTACATAGACAAGCTTGCTTTCCTCCAGTGGACCCCTGTGGGAGTCCCCCACCAAGCCCCATGGCCCTGGAACTGGCCAGCAGTGCTCCCTGAGTATGGTCCTGGCCAGGTTTCCTCAAAGTGTCAGTGCAGGGAAGGGAGGCAGGTCCTCACTGGAGCAGCTGGTGCTGATTACCACCTCTGAGCAGCTGAGAAATGAGCAACAAACTCATTGCAAAGCTGTGGAAAACCTTGCTTGGAATCCTCCTCTGGGCCTGTTTGAGTTTACTGAGATGAATTTTTGTTATGAATGCGTGATTTGGCCACTTAAAGAAAAACTGTCAAATGTATTGGCAAAAGCAGGGTTTAATATGAATTTTTGAAAAGATGACTTACACAGTTTGATGGCAAGGTTCACTCTATTACTTACTAAATAACTTAAAGCATTGATAGCATGATAAAGTTAGAAGCAATTTAGAATAAATTATATGGAAACTAGGGATGCAAAAGGGGTAAGATTGCCAAGGATACAGATGCAAAGGTAAGGTTGCAAAAGGGGTTAGCAGCACTTAATGATAATCATTGAGTATTTGAATGTTCACAAAGCAATTCAATACAGCTCACTACAAATATAGCAATGACTTAACTATAGATTTGAGACAGTAACATTTGTACCATAATCAATTCACACATACACATGGTGTTGGTTTGTTAAATGGGGAAAACACCCAGACCCTAATTAATAACCAGAATTCTGATTCATTTGCCTCACTTGAAGCACCCTGAATGAAGAGGGTCAATGACAGGGCACCAGCCACACTGGCTGACCAGCAGCATCCCACAGTGGTGGGACAGTGCTCTGCCATGATCGTGCCAGGTTCAGTTTCCAACCTCACTGTCTGACACCCTTGAAGCTCCTGAGCAGCCTTCAGTGACCCCATGAGATCTTGCAAAGGATTAATGATGCAGAGGAATGGTGTCTGTGGATTCCCTGACATCCAACTCTGCAGTACCTCTCCAAGCAAGAACCATCTTGCGCTGGCTCTGAAAAGCTTTGCTTTTCTTTCTCCAGAAAGGAGAGGTTATCTGCAGGTCGTAGAGAAATCTGTTGGGATCCAGTTTTTCTTTGCTACTGAACTTCAGTATTTGTGATTCTGAATTCAATGCCAGGTGCTATGGCAATAGAGAACAGAGACTTGTGCATGTGTAAAACCAGTGAACACAACCCAAACAACCACCAAAGGAGGGGGTGTGAGTTTTTAAAATTCACTGTGCTCATTTGTAACCTCAAGTAAAACATTTGTCTCAGGTTCTGTTTGGTTTTGGGTTTTTTTTTTTTTCATTCCATATGTTTGCAATCTCCACATCTATTCTAGTAGACTTTTAAAGGCGTCAGTTTCTAAGAATTCTTCCTAATATTTTGACTGCTAACCACGGATTTTTCCCCTTAGAATAGCTTTTCTAATGGAACAATTCAGAAAAAGCTCTATCATCATATGATAATGTACTCTGACAAGAACTGTTCAGCTTTATGTTTTGGCATTCAGTGTATTCTCAGTTCTTCACTGTGTCTGGCAAGATATCGTAGAGAAGTAGTTGAGAAAAATCTTTGTAGTAACAAATACAGGACAAAGTGTAGCAGGTCTCCTGCTGTTTTTCAATTGTTTTTAACGTGCATGTTTCTGTCTGACATCTTCTAACAGAAGGACAAGACACCAGCTGGAAACTTCTATGGCTTGTAACTGCAAAGTTTCTGTAGAGTTTCCAAGATTCAGTGGAGCTTGTTTCTGTCCTTGGAAAGAAGGGAGCAACTAACTCACACAGAAACCCTAAATATACAGAAGTCATGGCTCACAGTAGAGGGATTTAGTTGTAAAACTTAGTTCACTTCCAGGAACTTAACTGAGTTGTTTGAATAAGAATTACCTTGTTATGGGTTTGGATATATATCGTGAATAAGGAACTTGTAAAGTTGAAGAATCCTCTGAATTTTCAAGTGCTGATGAGAAGCCTTTTATAGAGGGATCAGTTGCAATTGTAAAAACATTTCTCTGACTCTGAAGTCTTGGAAATAATTGAAAATATAAATCTATGCTGTAGAAGCTTGTTCCTCTTGCTACATATTTTTATCACTGTTCCTGTTGAGACTCTCCTGTAGTGATGCTTACAGGGAGAATTCCCAGGAGGCCTGAAACCTTTCAGATCTTATTGCTTATACGTTTTCTTTTCTTGACAGAACAATATGAAATATCTGACCTTGCCCAGAGCAATATCATTAAAGCTAAACAAGATGACACTTGTACTGTGTCTTGGTCAGGAGCTGTCTAAAGCACTTTCTGAGTTCTTGTGGAGCAAGAAGGAAAATTTCAGGCAGTCAAAACACATGTGATGACAGACAACTAACATTTCTTATTTTAACAAAAGTTATACTACTACTAGTAGTAGTAGTAGTAGTAGTAGTAAAAATAATAAAATATATTAATACACATGTTTAAAATAAAGAAACGGGGTGTTTTATAGCCCAGAAGCTCATGTTGAATTTTTTTTTTTTTTTAATTATACAGTAAATGAAATTCAGACCTAGGTATTTTGAAGAACTTTCATTTGAGGACCTACTAATGTGCTTTGGGCTAACACCAGGTGACCAGCAGAGGTCTGTCAGGATGTTTTTTACCTCATATCAAGCATAGGAGAGCATATGGAGCCCAGCTGACATTGTCTACCAACTGGCAACTGCACGTTGGTGACTGGTGAGCCAGGGAGGGCTGAGGAGGTGAAAGCCAGAGGGCAAGGCGGGTAAGGGGGGTACCCAGCAATTTTCTGCATTGAACACAAGAGGACAAAAATTAATTTTTGGCACACAATAAGTTTAGTCTTCTTTTTCCCCTTCACTTGGGGAGGAACTCAAAACACTTTATGTATAGGTCCCATTCATGCAGCCTTTGTGTCCTTAACTGGGTGAATATTTTAAAGGCATCATTCACTTCCCATTTTGTTCCTCAGCTTCAGGGGAAATCAGTGCTTCAGGGGCACATCATACCAGTGATGCTTGTGCCATCCAGTGTCCTGGTGAATGGCAGCTGCCAGTTTAAGGAGTGAGAGGAGGCAGCCTGTTCATGAAGCCCTGAGGAGAGCACAGGCAATGCTCTGCTTTGGGCAGAGCTTTCCTTGCTCGCCCAAGAGCTACATGGAGCTTCTTTATTTCAGTTCTCCTTTGTGCTTGCACAGGATCAGTAGCACTGAGGACGGTGAATAACCTCATAAAGAGGATTATTCTCCTGTCTGGATCACCTTTTTCCTTGCTATACTGGCTGCTGTGTACTTTTTCCCCATACACCAGAGTTTTACTAGGCTGGAGTGCCATTCACAGCACACTTCCCATCCTGGAGATTGTAGTTGACACAGATGGCTCTTTGTGGCTGAGTATATGTGAGAGCTAAATTGAATGTGAGCTCTTGTCTAATATTTAACAAAGCACATATTGAGTTAATGACTAATGTGTCATTATTGCAGGAAGCTTTTAGTTCCAAAAGGTTAAGTGGTTCATTTGAATATTGCCCAAGTATCTTTGCCCTGTCAGGGTTTTTTTTTTCCCTAAAGTTAATTTTCTATTGTTGTGATCGTGTCTGACAAGTGGTGGGTAAAAGCAAAAGCAGGTTATGGGGGTCTGTTTCTACAGCATTATTTTACTGGTTGGATTTATTTAGCTGAGCATCTCATTTGCATGGGCCCTTATTCAGGGATGAAAAGCCAGCTTTGAGCATAGGGCATCTTCCACTGGGAATTATTTACATCAGAGGCAAAGGACTGGGGGAGAAGTGATAGAAGAGCAGGCAAAGTTAATGGATCTAGAAGAGGTTACCAGAGCTACAAGAAGAGACTTGCTTTGCTTTCACAGGTAGAGGAGTAGGCTTAGGAATTATTGATAAATACAAAATTGTTGTGATTGGGTACTAGTAAAGCACCAGGGAAACAAGTTCCTGCTGCACTGATGTTAATCATACGAACTGTTTACTACATGTGGTCATGAAAATGCAAAAAATACTTCTCCATGTTGCTTTCTCCATGGTGAACTCTCCATTATTTGAAAGAATTTTTCAGTGAAGAGCAAATTCCTCTTAAATTGGTTCAGCACACCTTTTCCTGTTAGTTTGTTGAGAAGGGGAGTGCACATCAAACCACACTGTCCTACTTTGCTGCTTTCCAGCACAGGACCAGTTTGTGAAGCTGCCACCTGAACCTTTCAGGAAAACCCCAGCTCTTGCAGTCAATCAGCCCTTTTTCACCATGGTCATTGTAGGGACCTTGCCACCCTGCAGCAGAGTGGAACACCAAAAGTTCACCTTTGGCTTTGTAACACTGGCATTTTTAGCAGAGCTGCTTCACAGGTCTCTCCAGCTGTGTTTTGAATAGATTATGGAGATTTTTTTTTTTCTGAATCTTCAATTCAAAATCTTTTTAAGCTATTAATTAATGACAACCTCCTATGGCTCCTCCTCTCAGGAAAGGAAAGCCAGCTTAGTACAGCAGTGCTAATACAGAGGAAAAAACAATCTTGCTTTCAAGGTCATGGGTCTGATTTTTTTTTTAATTAATTAATTTATTAGAGCTTCTACATCAACTCCTTAAATTAGACAAGCTTCTTTGTTCTAAATCATCTAAACATTTTTTTTTCTAAATCATTTTGTAAAGCCATCTGAATTAAAATGTGTGTTTAATTAAGACTTGCTTGCAAATGAACATGAAATGTGGGTAAATTGAGGTACCTCCTGGTAAGATAGAAATGAAGCTTCTTTTCAGCTTTCAATTCAATAATAAGATCTGCCTTAAGCATTGGTAGGGAGAATATCCAGGAGCTAGACTGAGAACAAATATGTCTGTGTGCTAGCAGAGGGATCTAAATTAGCAGTCGTCAATTAATTTGACACATTTGCAGGCTTCTTAGTCCAAACACCAAAAAGGTTGGAGCTAAAGTATCTTTTAAAAAAAAATCTTAAAAAAATTTAAAGATACTTCTGTAGGCCTTTGAGTATCCTGGTAGGTGTTCTTGCAGTGGAGTGGTTCTTCTGTCCCAGAGCATGCCTCTGCAGTGTTAGAGTTGAGGGACAGCTGCTAAATTCCTTCTTCCTCAAGAAATAAAACCATTTTCTTTTTGTTTACTTTATAGTCTAAGCTGAAAGTGTTTCCTCAAATGGTTCTTAATGGCTTCCTGTGCATATTTTCAGCCCAATAACTAGCATGAAAATCAGCTTCACATTTTTTAATGTTTCAAGAGTCCAGAGAATTTTGACGTAAAAAAAATTTTTATCCTGCGTTGCTTAAAGTACTTGAAGGAACTATTTTCTGCAGGAAAAAAACCCTTGCCAAATTGTGCTCTTGTGGCAAAGACCTTCACTTTCCAAGTCCAGATTTGTACCTCCCTTAGAGCAAAATCTCCATGACAGTTATCAGAGCACTGTAAAATCATATCACTTTTCCATGTAATATAGCTTTGCTAAACCAGGGTTCTCTGTGCATCTCAGCATTGCACATCTGTGAAAGGATCAGCCTTCTTAGTGAGTATGAACAAAAATTAGATATGAGGAAATATTTTTGTTAATGTGTTCTAATTCATCCAAAGGCATTTTTTTCTAATACCTAGTGAGCAAGATCTTATGGGAACGATGTGATTTCACTCCTTGTTCAATATCATCCTTTTTTTTCTTTTTAGTAACATTTTTTCCTGACCTTTTACATCAGTAGATCCCTGCTTGTGGTGGTATCTCATCCCTTTTGATATCCAGAAGTGAAACACAGGAACTGCAAACCTCCTCAGAGCAGGTGTTTTGCAGTGGGTTGGGCTGCCAGGCAAAGCACCTGAACGCAAAGCAAAGTGAGCATCCAGCCACTCCTTATCTTGGGCTGAGACACGGAGTAATTCACATGACCAGGGACCAAATGTTCCTTCAGAGCGTCTGGACCACCTCAAGAGAGGCACTGGGGAAGGGTGAGCAGAAGGCACACTCACACTGGATCACACAACTCCTCCGCGTCAGGGCAGAGCAGGATGAAGTGTTTCCTTTCTATAGACACCTCGCGTTTCAGTTCAGCGCCTCCGCAGAGGCTCAGCCCCGGCGCTCGCCGCTCAGGGATGCAGCCGTGTGCCTGCCGGGGCAGCAGCTGCTCCCACAAGTGGGGAAGCTTCTCTTTTGTGCCTGTCCCTGCCTGTGCTGTGGGGCCAGACAATGCTGTGCTGAGGCACGAAGCAGCGTGGAGTCTGTTGTACTTCACGGATCTGAAAATGTCTGTCCATTGGCACCGTTCTGCACAAGGCGTCAGGGGCATTAACGGGTTTTGCACACCTAAACCCCACTTGTGTCCAAAGGAAATGCAGCAAGCTGCTAACCTCGGTGAAAAGACAACACCCTTCTTTTTCACGCATGTCGGCGAACTGAAAACTGTTTTTGCAAGAGGGAAGCTGAAGAAGGTGAGTGGCAAAGCGAAGCTGCCATGTCCGTGGTTAAAGCCTGCCTAACACTCCCTTGCCTTCAGCTTTCTCCCTTGCATCACGCTTGGTTTTCCACAGGCATCTGTCCGGCCGCAGCCTGCTGAGCTTTGCCTCTTACCACATGGTTCTCCCCTGTAGGCGCGGCATTTCCCGCAGGAGCCGCTTCCAGCGCCTGCCCCGAATCTCTCGCTTCTCTCCCCGGGCGGCGGGCGGTGCCCGCGGCCGCTGCAGGCGGAGGGGCCCCGGCCGCTGCCCCGCTCCGGCCCCGCTGCCCCGCAGCCCGACCGGCGCCCTGCTCGCTCCGCCGCTGCGGCAGATGCGTGTGATTAATGCATTGTTTACCTTTTACTGCCTGATTATTATTTTTCTGCCTCTAACCTTTTCGTTTTTACAAATATATTTCGACTTTGAAATTCTGGGGATTCCACTTATAACCTTTATGTTTATTGGTGAAGTAGCTATTATTAGACTGTTTTTCCCCTTCTTTCTAATTCTGGAGTTTAATTATATTTTTCCTTCTGCCTTTTAGTACAGGTGCTGTAATTAAGTGGTATTAAATCTGTTGCACGATCATCAAGTAGGCTTGTTATTGTCCTTTTTGTATATATTCTAAAGTTGTAAATAAGTCACTTTTCTAGTGAATCTGCTTGGCATAACTTTGCCATATCACTGAGACAGTGAGACTATGGTTGTACAAAAAAAATGTCCTGAGTCAGGTACAGTCCCTGTCCCTTCCCAGCCACCAGCACAGAGAGGTCAAAGTGACAAGAGGGCCTCTGTGTTTGAGAATGCAGCCCAAGACTTGCAGCTGGGATGAGCCAAGGGGAAGAGAGGAGACAAAAAGGGAAGAGATTTCACTTGGCTCTTAGGACCACCATTCTCAATGCCCCGGTGCCTTATGTGGGAGCTGCCAGATGGGAGGATAGTCCTAAAAGCTGAGTGGGCACTGAGGGAATGTTATTTGTCCTCTGTATTTTCTTTTATTTCTCTTGCTCTGTTGTGGCTGTTCTCCTGAAAAATAAAAAAAAAAAAAACAAAAAAAAACCCAAAATAACCAAAACAGAACAACTAATCAGCTACAACCTCCNAAAAAACCAACCTGAATTGGGCTAAACCTTAAATAATAAATGTAACCACTTAAAGCACTGACTCTGTTCAGGTGCAAGTTTGTTTTTAAACTCAGGCTTGTAAGCTCAGGGCACTTGGACAAGACACCTGACATTTTCTGTGGGCATGGGGTTTTTTTCAGAGTTTCTGAAGTGCTATTGATGGGAGAATGTAGTGTGACCTTTTTTTAAACACTGTTTAAGGGGTGAAACACTAGATATATTGATGCAGTGTGCATAATTTCAGAAAGAGTGAATTAATCAGCTTTATGTGTTGGCTGTGCAGGAATGGAACTGGCACTATTACAGACCACACACTTTAAAATATGGTACTGGGAGACAGCAAATGAAATAGAAATGTCCCAAAAATGATTAGGGCAAGGAGCAGGGAGGAAGAAGAGGGGCTTCTTGGTAGCATAATTCCACAGTGTTAGACCTCTTTTCCAGCTAAGGCTGGAAATTTGTTCTCCATGATTACATGAGAGGAAAAATGTATTCATCTTTTGGGGCACATATTCAGGTTTTAATTTTTTCTGGTAAGAATCCACACAGAGTGACAAGCATGACCTGAATGAACATCACCTCTGCGTAGTATTTACCTCCTTATGCCACAAAAGATAAAACTGCCAGTCTTTTTTATTCTATGGATTTGTTCAGTGACCTTCCCTGGTGCCATCAGCACATGTTGCTCCTCAGGCCAGGTTGGGTAATTTGATGGAGGAAACAGCTCAAGTGCAAGAGTAGCTGTCTGGGGCATCAGTCACTGAGTTGGCTGAATGCTGTGAGTCAATCTTTCTCTTTTTTTATAATATTGTTATTGTTCTGCTGCAGGGTACGTGGGACTGAAGCTGGTACCCATCTTTGATGCATCTCTTTGTCACTGCACCTCAGGAGGAGCAGTGTGGGTACTGAACAGGTCTCCCCTTGGGTGCCAGCCTCCCAGCTGCTGCTGGGCCTGGCTCAAAGAAAGCCTCCATTGGAAGGGCTGAGTGAGAGGACTGGTTATACTGGTGAGGACTTGCACTTGTTCTGGTGCTGCCTGCTTTCTTCACACTGTGGTTATGTCACCTGCTGCAACGCACAGTCAGTGAGAGCACAGTTTTAGAACCACCACTGCCACTTCACAGGTAAGGAATGACAGTCTTCAAGGAGAAAGGAGGTCATTTTCTACCCTGGGTACAGCTTTCTTCCCCTTAAATGTTACAAAGAGAAGGAAAAAAAAAAAGCTCTTTGTATGTCAGAGCATTCCCAGTGCTCTGACAGCAGGAGGACAGTTGTGTGTAAAACTACAGCAGGTAATGATGCATAAAATAAGCATATCAAGGCTGCTAGGTTTTCTATGATTTTCATTTCTGGGACTACCAGAATAAGGCATTTTATGAGTTTTCTGGGATGGTTCTGACCCAATGCTGCAGGTAGCACACAACACTTAGGTGGTGGGTTATGCAGCACTCAAGTATCTAGATAAGACATGATGGATAAATATGGATGGGGCTTATCTTTTCCTCCACATCCCCCAGCTTACCCCCACCAGATATACTTGCTATTTATTGCATGATGCAAGTCCACAGGCAGCAGGGCTGTGTCCTTGGCTTCCTCAGACCTCTGCAGAGCTGGACAGAATGTGACAGGACTGCTTACAAATGCTCCCAGACCCCTTTTGGTATTAAAACACTGAGTCGATGCATTAGATATTGGTTCCCTAGTAAAATCATTAAAGACAACATTTCACCATAGAGAACTTCATTAAAGTAGTGGGTGTATGAAAATATTTCAACACAGAAAGATATTTCTACCAAGTTAAGGGACCATGAATTGTTGTGCTAGAACACACCTTTGCCTTTATTTAATGCAACATTGTTTAATAAACCAATCTCTGTTTAGTTTTACTTCTTTTTTATCTTCTAGCATTGTAACTAAAATTTAGTGTCAAACTGCACGAAGTTGATACAAGACTGGAGGGGAAAAGTCATCAAACCCAGGCAAGGGAGCCGCTCAGGCAGGGCTCAGCCTGCATTGCCCCAAAAGCCACAGAGCTCTGCAGCCAGGAAGACGTGGAAGAAAACGGTGTGGCCAAGTAAGGGAAGGTGGCCAGGGACCAACAGAAGCCTGGGGACAGAGCAGGCTGGCAGCCCCTGAGAGCTGGAGGAGTGTGGCTCATTCCCAAGGGGGTGAGAAGGGGCTGAGTAGAGGGAGATCTGCAACTTACAAAGTCACTGAAGTTTGTTCTGCTTTGACAGAAGTCAAAACCTGACCCCACAAGACACAGGGTGGGGAATTTGCTAGCAAACCTCTGAAATTTTCTCCCTACTCAGCTCCTGAGCTTTTCCCATTTTAAAATTGTTCTAGCTCATGTTTTCATGAGACCTGGCTCTTGGTACTTTTAAGGGCAGTTGTGTTGAAGAAAAGGCCCTGTCAGGTCCTCTTTTTGGCTGCCTTCAAATTTTGTCATGGCATGGCTTCAATTTAGAAAATCTTCCCCTTTTCCCTTCCACAGGGAGGAAAGTTATCAGCCCAAGTGATTATTTGTATGAAACACTACACATTCTTGTGATTTGATATCAGGCAGATGGGAAAACCAAAAGTGTAGGGCATTGATAATTAACTGCAGCTTAACAAGACACCCCTCCCTCCTCTGGGATTGAGAATTCTTTGGTTTGTATTTTTTAGTTTTGATCACCTGTGCTGATTTTGGATGGGATAGAGTTCATTTTCTTCACAGTGGCTGGTATGGGGCTGTGTTTTGGATTTGTGCTGAACACAGGGTTGATAATATACGGATATTTTTGTTATTAGTGAGCAGGGCTTACCCAGGGCTGTGTGGGGCTTGGCTGCTGGCTGGGGTTAAACCATGACACCAGCACAGTTACATGGCCATTCACATGACAGAATGAGCAGCTGTGAGGAGAGGTACTGCTGACACACGGACTGGAGTGTCTGGAGGGGATGTACTGAGTAGCTGCTATCCAGAACAAGAGATTTCTGGGAGGTTTTGAAGCAGGAACTCTAAAACTTCTGTTTGACAAATCAGCATGTCACAAAAGGCCATAGAGATGCTTTGAAATGAGATATGACAAGTTAAAACCTAAAGATGGATCAAAAAAGTACAGAAATGAAAACCTCCTTTCGCTTTGCAAATATAAATCCCCAGTGAATGACATCTTTTAAGAAAGCAAATACAAATCCATCCTGTACTCCTCCCTCCCCATCTTCAACTGCTTGTGATTCAAGTAGAAAAACCCCTACTTCTGTCACACTCTGGGAGCTTTGTGGCATGGCACTGCAGAGCAACCTTGTATGTTAGAGGGACTAAAGGGATTGAAACATCTTTGCATGCTGTCTGTGACTTTCAAACAGATATCAAGAACTTGCATTTTATTTGAATACACTTCTCCAGGTTAGAGAGGCACCAAGTGCATAATCTTGAATCTGTCACCAGTAACTTGCTAATTATTACAAATTCCCTGCTTATTTAATCTGTAATATTTGGGGAAAACCCAAACCACAGAACAAACTGAACTATTTATTCAAGACAAATGTACTTCTAGCTTTTTACCCTTCTTTACCAGAGAGTATTTTGGATGTTTAAGCAATATATTCCTCTGGCAAAGACATGACAAGAAGACACTTGGATCCTTCCCAATCTGGTTTCAAGCTTGTTAAAACTGGTCTAAAACAAGACAAGTGACCTGACACAGGGTGACCCTGTATCAAGCCCTGTATCAGGGCTTGGACAACACCATCTCTGAAGAACCCATCCAGCCTAGATTTTTCTAGGACTTTAATGCATTGGGATGGTCAGGCCCCACTCAATACAAATACCATGTGAACAAGGTGGTTACAGGACACTGTCTTCAGGGGGTTATTGGCAATTATAGGCACTGGCAATGATGTTCATGACTGCTATTGGATTTTTAGGCACTATAATCAGCCTTGTTATCTACTGAAACCCAGCCATGTATTCAGCCATCAGCTTTCTGCTGGCAGCCCTGGCCCCTTTGACCCTATGCTGTCCTACAGCTACAGTTGTTGCAATGAACTGGACCTTTGGGACTCATTTTTGCCTAAAATCAGCTATACTCTATTGATTATTTGTCTTGGAAGGAGTTGCCATCTGGATGATTAGCATGGACCATATTCTAACCACTGTCTAGAGGCAAAATTAGCTGAAATCCCACTGTGCTGGAGTCACAACTGGGTTTGGGGCTTTTTTTAATGTTTTCTGTGTTACCTTTCCATGGATGGATGGATGGATGGATGTATTGATGGATGGATGGATGGTGAAAAGCAAACCAGGGCTCTCCAGGGGTATTTCCTGCTGGCTGAGCTAATAAAGTCATGCTTGTAGTGTTAGTTTTTCTTTCCTTTTAGCATCATACTGCACTAAGCATTTGCATCCCAAATGCCCTCTGTAAGAGCATCCTGAGGACTCACCAATGTTCCCACAGCCTTCACTTCAGCCAAAGGAACAAACTTCACCTGATAGGCTGTAGAAACCTTGTCAAGTGAACACAGACCTGAACTTCAGAACAAGAGCCCTTCCCTGTAGCTCCCACTGTGTTGGATTTTTGCCCTGCTGGATCCCATTTTGCTGTGCACACAACCTCAGCATCCAGGAGATGCCTGCAGCACTGCCAGGGCCTGCATGGCCTGGCAGAGTGGGGCTGGAGAGCAGCTGAATTGGGTCACACCTGCATGTCCTAAGCACTCCTTCTGCACTTCTCCTCTGTATTCCTCTCTCCCTCCCTTGCAGATAACACCCGTTTCCTTGGCTTACCACAGACTCTTTACCAGCCCTTACCATCCTTCCTTTCCTGGGGTTTCCTTACCAGCAGGTCCTACAGTGCCACTGTGGTAGCTCCTGCCCCTCTTGCTGGAACTGGGGAGCACCTGGTCCCTTGGCCCCAAAGCCAGGGCCATTAGTCCTGAGCGGTGAGGAGGAAGATGAGGAACACCACTGCCTTCTGCAGGGTATGTAAGCACCAGCCTCATTTCCACATGTCAGGGATCTGACCCCTCTGTCAGTCACCCTGATAGATCCTGTTTATCAGTAGATAATCTCCCTTCACTTGGACATTCACATTCCAGGGTTTATGTATCTATGAATCCACGACAAATGTAATTAAAAGATTTTTTTTATTAAAAATCAACATATTTATACATTTGTACATTCCACATACTGCTGTGCATGTTCACCAGTATAACCACTAAGTCCAAAAGCCTTAACAGTACAGACTTCCATCTGAACAAATTTACTGCAGGGGAACTTCAGTTTTGAAATCAATCACACATTACAGAATGTTATTAACTTTTCTTCTTTTCCCTTAAAAAGTAGCAGCACATTTAATTACCAGTGTTCACAAGGCATAAGCCCCTAAGTGTTGTACAGCAAAATTAATTAGCAAATATAGGCAATAGGAGGAGAGCTCACAATGAAAATGTATTAGTTGCTGCCTGTCATGAACAGCAGGATGTTAATAAAACACTTAGAGCCATGCTGAATAGAGACTGCAGCAAACTGGGAAGAGTTATAAAATAAAAAATTACTTCTTGATAGAACTGTATAAAACAAAATATTTTTAATGTCATTCAGGATAGGAGTCCTGCAAAGAACAGATGCTGTTATAAAGACTCAGCAGTCAGGATAATGCTTGTGTGTTTAAACATGTAATAAAGTTCTCAGAAAACATACATATACTCCATCCCTAGCACTACCTTTCCACAGTTCACATTAGTAGGGCTTCATGGGGCTGAGTAATAAAGTGACATTTTACTGAAGACAGATGTGCTCAGGAGTCCCCCAGACCTCTCAAGATTTGTACTCATGTCAGTTAAGTGCTAGAAGAGTGACATTAATCAGGTAACAAGGGCTGGAAACTTTCTGGAGATGGGGAGCAAGGGAGCAAAGAGGGAAGTTCTCATTGTAATCTGGAATCCTGTGCACACCTGGGTCACCTCAGTACTGGCTGCCTGAACAAGTCAGTTCATAGGTACCTGTGGTGTGCTCTGTGTAACAAATCCCAAATTCTTATTTCCCCCAGCTTTGACAATATTACAGGAATACTGATCTCAATGTGACAACTTATCCATTTAAATTTAAAAAATGAAGATGTAACTGAATTCTTTCTCGTGAATATACAGCCATGAATCTTATTTTGAGCTGAGTGCCAGATCCTGAGCAACTTTTTTTATTATGTTTTTTTCTTTTTTTTTGACTTAAAGAGGGAAAAACAGCATATGATGATGTACACACATCATAGGGAATTTTTATGTGAGGAAGTGTGGAGATATGAAAGTGTAGAAGAAGGTTCAACAAGTGCTTTTTGTATGTACCATCATCTGTAGCAGTGGATGGCTAAAAAAAAAGTCAGATCTGCAATATTTCAATAACTGGAGGCTACATGTTAGACAAACATGGCTTGGTATCTGCAGAGACATCAGTGTGAGAGACTAATCTCATTTATTATCTCCTGAATCACAGACACAGTGTCACATTACAAAACAATCTGCACTTCTGTTTTGGTTTTCACACATACAAAGTTGGAGGAGACTCATTGGAAAAAGTGTGAGACATCAATTACAAATAATTTAGCAACAGCTAAATAAAGGAGAAATATTCTGGCAGAATCTCCAGTCTCCAAGGGCAGGTCTAACACACCACATTCCCTAATTGGAGATAAAAAGATCACATCAAGCTTAAACTTCCAGAAAGCATTTAATTTCCAAACTAGAAGAATGCCCAAAGCAATATTCCTCTTTCTTGCCTCTCCTCCTTCACATATGCAGGCATGCAATTAATAAACGAATCTGGCTCCTTCCCTCTTCAGTCCCTCTGTGCCATACCTGAACTTACCACAGTGGCAATGCTGGCTCAGGATTTCAGGTACATAAACCAAGAATGATCAAACTGACAGTGCCAAAACAAAAGAAGGCATGAACTCGGGCTCCCCAGAATGAAGCTCCCTTACCCAAGGGGTGTTCAGTTGTCCCACCTAAGGAAATTTGAATGCAGACCTTTCATAAATTCCCTGGTGACAAAGCACAGAACACCACACACCACTCTGATGTGGGCCAACATCTCCTCTAGTCAAGAATTATCCCAGTTGCTCACGTGCTGGACATGGAGGGGAAGAGCATCGTCCAACTGCCACCTCCCTGCTGAGCTCTGGCTCTGCCTCAGCCTCCCACTGGCTTTCTTTGCCTTTTCCTTTAGTTACCATGGGATTTCCATATTAATTCATTCAAATGAGTTCTACTATAAAACTTAACAAAGCAAGACATTAATCCAATGCTAGTTTTTCCAGTCCATGCTTTGGGGAGACTGGGCTTAAAAGAACTAGATGTTCCCAACTTAAATATTAATCACACTTTTGATAGCAAAAATGCTACCTTGCATTATTCTGATTTCTGCATTTGTTCTGTATGTACAATTATTGGTTTTTCTGCATTTTAGCCAAAGTACATATCTGCAAAAAGATATTGACTATTAATAAAGAATTGTTTAATCTTTTACAGACATACCTTTTCATGCAATAGCAACTGCGAGCTTTCCTGAGGTCTGGAATGGTATGATCTTTATTCCATTGCTGCAGCAGTTCAATACCACTAGGTGGTTAGAATTACTCTAAATCATGGAGAGGGGTCTTTGTTTTAGTACCATCTTACTAAATAGAAAACAAAAAAGAATACTGAGGGTGCTGGCAGCAAAAGAAAGTATTTCTTATGAAATGCATGCTAGTGTACACAAAAGGTTTACAGGTTTCACAAAAGGTTTCCACTCTTACCAGCAAGTATTTTGAGGACAGGAGACTACAGATTTTTCTACATCATCACCGCCAGCTGTATATACAATGTTCCATGACTACAAGATAGTGACATGACAAATCCATGACTACAAGATAGTGAATCTGCTTATACCAGTGTCACAGCAGAATCACTCATGCCAGAATTGAGTCAGAAATGCCCACACTTGACTTCTCTCTAGGTGCCTCTCGCTAAATGTGGTTTATGTGTCTTATGGCACTACAAAATTCCTTACTCGGGCTTTTAAAAATAAATAAAATTCAACACAACAGTTATACTTTCCTAATTTCAAAATCAGGAAGAAGAAAGACTCAAAGGTCTTTTGCTTTAAAGCAAAGCACTCCCCACCTCGAGTACAGCTCTGGGACTCACAGTCCAAGAAGGATGTTGAGCTGTTGGAATGAGTCAAGAGTAAGGCCACAATGATGATCACAGGGCTGCAGCACCTCTCCTACAAAGACAGACTGAGAGAGCTGGGGCTGTTCAGCCTGGAGAGAAGGTTCTAGGAAGACCTTAGAGCCCCTTCCAGAACCTGAAGAGAGCCAGCAAGGGAGCTGGAGAGGGACTTTTTAGAGATGCATGTAGGGATAGGGCAAAGGGGAATGGCCTTAAGCTGAAGGAGGGCAGGTTTAGATCAGCTATCAGGAAGAAATTCTTTACTGTGAGGATGGTGAGGCACAGGCACAGGTTGCTCAGGGAAGCTGTGGACACCCCATCCCTGGAAGTGTTCAAGGCCAGGCTGGATGAGGCTTTGAAGAACCTGGTNAAGGCCAGGCTGGAGGAGGCTTTGAAGACCCTGGTCTAGGGGAAGGTGTCCCTGCCTGTGGCAGAGGGGCTGGAATAGATGATCTTTAAGGTCCCTTTCACCCATTGTATGTTTCTGTGAGAAAGAGATGGATTTCCTTTTCCCCTGGATGAGGTCTGTGCCCCTCCTTGGAGACAGCACTATACTTAGAAGGCAGCTTCCTAAGCCAGCCTTTCCATACAAGGAGGCTGCATCTGGACAACACTCTGAGGCCCATGGTGTGATTCTCAGGGTGTTCTGTGTGGGGCCAGGAGCTGGACTCAATCATCCTGATACATCCCTTCCAACTGAGCTTATTCTGTGATTCTAGAAAGGACCATGCAGACATTCAATTCTGCTGAAAGCCTCCACTAATTTGGAATTCTGAAACAGGGAGTAGACATACTAACTCAACTGCATGCTTGTTAGTAAGTCTGGTATTTATTATAGCTTCACAGAATTAAAAGAAATGCTTTCAGTTTGCAAAACTTAACTTTTATTTAAAATTGTCATTTCTTTAACCTCTCCTGGGGGAAGCTGTATCTTTTAAATTAACTGTTTTAAAATGGTTAAATAGCAATGTGAATACATATGAGGGCAGTTAAGAATGGGGTTTGTTATTTGAAAAACTTTAGTTTACAGAATATTTAGCAGACTGTAACAAATCCAGTATCCCTGTAGTGCATTTTTGTAGATTTCTTACAATTTTATATCTTCTTTCTGTGGTTTTGATTGCACAAAGTCATCCACAAGCACTAAAACCTATTTCTGTGGAGTTCCAACCTGCCTAAGTCATGTTATAGCAAACACTTAGCACACAATCTGTACACTTACGTATCAGCTACATCTTAATCCTCCAAAGAAATGCTAGAATTATAAGATCAATTTATTCAACTGTATGTACAGTGTATTTGCATATTAATAAATAAATCAATATTAAAGTTAGGGTCTCTTCCCCCATATAAAAGTGACTACAGTCTGACCAGACAATCTATCTTTTTTTTTTTTTCTTCCAAGCTCACCCATGTGATTGAGGCTATTGGTTTCCACTCAGCATGTTACAGTAACTGCAGGAGCAGAAACCTAACAGAGCAGTGCTTACATTTAAATTCCATATAGCAGGTGGATGGGACAGAGGTGCTAAAAAGTGCATCAAAAGCCAACATTTTGTAAAGCAAAAATAAAAAGAAGTTCATAATGTGATCCTGGGGAAGAGAATCCAGCCCAAAAGAAGACACGCTGCAGCAAACACTATAATCGATGCATGTTTCTGTCTTCATAGTAAGCTGCACCATGCTGATCTTGTCCCATCACTCTTCAAAAATTCCAACTCTACTAGATGTCATCTTCCCCTCCACAAATTTACCAACGCTACAGTCAGTGCAAAGTGACAATTCTTAAAGTAACTGTGTGTCTTCACTCTGTAACATTCATCCTCACTGTGAAGAAAAGGCTCCTTTTCTCTTAAGTGTTTATTCCTGTTCACAGAAGAGCCCATATTTGCACCTCTCCATGTCTGGTAGTGAATTTTCTTTTCTATCTACATTCATTAGAAATCAAAAGGATAAGAGGCAGTATATAATATTTACTGGAAGTCTTCCCATTAACCCAAAAACTAGCTGTCCATCTTGATTTATACTTAAAGTAGCTGCACTTTTGTCTTTCCAGACCACTTTCAATGGGGTATCAGTCATGGGAACTGTGGGAATATTTCAAGTCTGATTGCTGGAGCTGGGAGACTGATGAGTCACACTGGAATTGAGATGTCTGTTAGCAGCACAGTGCGTGTGGGCCATACTCCCATTCGGGTATCTTACAAACACAGGCTCGCAGAAAGGATTTTGGCACACCTGACACACCTTTTTCTCTGAAAGAAGAATCGGGGCTCCTCTTTGTTTAACCTAAAGAAAGGGGAAAAAAATCCAAATGTGAATCTAACCAGAAAGGAAGGGAAATGATGGCGCATAATCGCAACTGTACCAAATAGGCAGAACAAAAAAATTTAAGAATCTGCTGTGAACTCTAAGCAACATTGCCCTAGCTAGGAATAGAAGACAGTTTCACAAATAATTTACCATTAACAAAATCTACTAACAAGCTTCAATTAATACTAAGTGCTGGATAATTTTTAACTAATTTTGAAAGGTGACATGGTAAAAAAAACTGAATAGGAAATTTTGACACTCCCTCCTAGTGAATGAAATGCTAACTCACACTTTTTAAAGTTCCTGCAAGGACTCTGTTAATCCCAGATTCACTTCATATTCAGCCCAGAAGCTCACCAAGGTTATTCCTATTTCAAGGACCCCACTCTCCCTTTTGTTTTACAGAATACGATTAATTTTGAATCTAGTAGTCATGGCAAAAACCCCCCTAATAAATGCCAAAGACATGAAGACAACTTTTGTACTAATTCTTCAAACTTCTTTTGATTACTGTGTATCAAAGGACTCCACTGTAAAGCTTTAAAGTGCTTTTATTCAAAAACACCCCAGTAACCTACCTTCTCGTGCTTGTAGATTAAGTTTTCAGCTTGAGCTAACCCCAGTGCCACCTGAGTCATCCTTTTTGTGTGAATGCTTTGTCTCACTGCTCCAGCCAGGAACGGGGAGAGGAGCTGCACTGACCAGCTGTCAGGCACCACCTGCAAAACTAGACCTGCATCAAATTCTGCAGCGTGGTTATTCAGGAGATCCACAGCAGCCATGACAAGTGCACAATCCGAAGTGCCTGGAGTTAAATACACTGACAGCAGCAGGTGGAAAAGCCTCCGTCTGTACTGCACATCTCTCTTCTCAGAGTTCCATACGCAGTATTCTTCAGCAGCATGGAAGTCCTTCAAATCATGGACAAGGATATGCAAAGCCTTTTCATGTTCTTCTAATTTCCCATATAAAATTGCACTTTCCATATGAAGGTCTGTGCCCTGGATTTTTTCTGTTAAATGAGAAACAAGGCAACATTTGCTCAGTGGAGTAGACAACTGCTCCCTCTCTCAGTAAGTGCAGCTATAGAGAAGACAGATGCTTGTAAGTACAGGAATGCCCAGACCTATGGAAACACATCTCTAAAAAAAGAGCACCACAAAATATGGGACAAAGGAATTACTGAATAATAGATGACGAACCAGTGTCACCAACACCTTTTAAATTCTAGCAGACACTGCTACCATGTATAATAAACTGTAAGATGAAGCTGCAATATTTTTAATCTCTGCTTCTCCCAATATTATAGGAGGTCACAGAATAAACTCCATAAAAGACAATCATAAAAATCAAATAGTACTTCCCTTTAAGAAAAGGGCACTACAACCCCTTAAGCCAGTTTAATGTTTAAGTGTCAGCAATAGGCAGACAGAGTGGCAAGTTCATCTGGCATTTCAAAATAAAGTAGAAAATCATCTAATTATTGTAAAGGTGATAAAGATTTGTCATAGGCCTATGCAAAATGCATGGAAATACAATGGTTTTTTTCACCAAAATGTTTTGGTTATCAGGGAGGAACATACTAGTTTGCACTGATCTCACTTTTACATAACATAAGAATTGTCATGCAAGAAATCCCTTATTTTGGAGTACATGGATTTCAAGAGAATAATCCATTTTGTAACTCTTGTCCTGAAAAACTTGCTTGAAAACTAACTAAAAGATGAAAAAGAAGAAGAGTTTCAATGACTGTGCCTCAGTGACTTGTACATTATACATTATATAACATTTTGCTGCCTGGAAAGGCAAGGAAACATTAAGCATTAATAAATTATTTTAGTTCCTACTCAGCTATTTTTATTTCCACATACACTGTATTCTTTTCCACTGAATTTCAAAAAATCATTTCACATCTTTCAGTTCAATAACAAGTCACTTCCCATTCATCCACTATTCCATCATTCTTCAGCAATAATCCTCAATACCAGAGAGGATTTAAGCACTTGGCTTGCTTAATTGCACTGTATGTTTGCATTCCAGTGGATGAAACACTGAAGATTAACAATGATAAGCACTGACCAAGGAAAATATTTAGCTCAACTGTTGCTTATACCAACAGTATAAGCAACTATAACTGTTGCCTTATAGCAACAGTAACATGTATGTTGCACTTCTCACTTAAAAAGATGCTCATATTTTTATTTAACATGAATCCCAGAGTTTCAGGGTTATAGATAACAAACAAGTCCTTGGCAATTAGATTCCTCAAAGTTTCACTTCCATTCACTAGAAACAGGCTGCTTAAAAAATAAATTTGTAGGTCTTTCATTTGCAAAAGGTTGTCACAAGCTACATACTCATCATTAAACAGAAGGTGACTATTAAGGAAATTGTATGCAGATATTTGTTCTGGCCAGCTAGTATTCTGTCTCTGGTGCAGTGGCAAGCACACCATTGGAGCTATGGAGACCAAGGACAACATCAACAGAGATACTTTCTAAATTAACCTGTGTCTGTTAGAAATACAGCCTATCAAATAAACATACATAAAAACCTTGGATCTTTCAGTTCTCTATCCTTGCAAGGACTATTATTTTGTGTCCAGCTGGAAATGACATACAGCATTTATAACAGACAACATGCAACCTACCTAAAATAAAGCGAATTCTATAAAGATCAGATTGCTGAAGCAGACTGCGAAGTTTCAACAGCAGTTCAGTTGTTTCTGTACAATTATCTGTGGTCACAGATTTTAGCTGAAGTATTGCCTCCAAGTACAAGACAGCTAGATGAGTATGGTACTTTTCTTTCTACAGATGAATAGAACAATGTTAGCTCAGTTTACAAATACAATCTCTTGTCCCCAGCAATAACACTGATGAATATTTACTTAATTACATAGAAACGCAGTTTAGCTTATTTAATTTGAATTAATCACAAAGCGTTTTGTCCATACAGATAGATAACTTATTTCAAAGCAGCCTAACAAACTACATTGTAAATATGGGATCCCTCATATTCAGGTATGCTCTTTGACCTTTTCTATTTCTGCAAAAAAATCTGACAAAGCCACCAGAGGTAGAAAAGCACTCTGAAGGCACAGTGCTTTTTTTGTTATCCACTATCCAATGTTCATCAAAACAAGCTAATGATTTGACTGTTTTAAACATTCTTACTAAATCAATCACAATAATCTACTAATTTTTAAAGACCAAATTGATTTATAACCCAGCCTTTACTAGCAAGTAGATTTAGTACTAAAATATTTTCACAAATATTCTATAAAGCATTGTGTTTAACTCAAAAAGTTTGTTTGGCAATATCCATGACATCAGAGACTAGTACATTCATCAGTCGTGCTGCAACACACCTGCAATACAAATAAGGGGAAATCACTGATCTGATGTGTATTTGTAGAACATGAATTGGTGCACTGACCATCTGTTCTGCAGAGTTCTTTCACTGTTCATTTCCTTGCTTTATTTTCAGGTTAAAAAACTTCTGTGCTTAAAATGTCTCACATCCAAATATATAATTTGGCTGCTTTTGTATTAAGCTAAAACCCCCAAAGGTATAATACATTGTCACTTAGGACTTGTGAATGCATCTTTTGGGCATTCAACATCAAGAGTGGTTTGGAATTCCACTGAGAGGTGCATGGTTTAATTTGATTGTTCAAATCTCTCCAGAAAGACAGAATAAAACATTCTTACTTGTAAAACACTGAAGTAGCAATTTTAATATATTGCTGGCACAGGCAATAGGATCAGCAGTTGCTCAACCTGTTGTTGATCATTTTGTATGATCTTACCAGAAGGAGGTTTGAGCCTTATCAGTGAAACAGAAAAGTATGCAATAACCAGATGTAAAAAACCCCTAAGTCTGAGGAGACATAAGCGACTGTCTTGATATCAACAAGCACTGAAAAATTCAAAATAATGAAGGTATCCACGCCTCACCTTCTACTTTAAAAACACTCCTACCCTACTCTGAGTACATCTGAAAGACTTCATATTATGCCTATTTCTTCCAGACACTGCCTATTTTCAGACTTGTTGATTATAATCTGCATTCTGAATCCTATGCCTAGTTTTAACATTCTCACAGAACTCACCTCTGTTTTTCTTTCCAGTACTAGATGTTCTAGATATTTGACACGTGCTTTAGGATATTTGTTAAGGCAACTGATGATATCATCTGGATTAATGTTGTTTTTCTCCTGGTCTTCCAAAGGCCTTTTAGTGAAAATCTGTACACCAACCTAGAAAGAGTTAATTGCATTTAGGAACTCAATGGCAACCATTTTATTAAATAAATATTTAAAATGAAAAAGAATAGCACTACTGTTAATACACTATTCAGGAAGATAAACACAAAACCCTGCCCAACACCACAGAATTACACTACTCTGTGCTTATCACTCACTTCCTATCTGCACTACCTCAGTTTTAGACTTTACATTGTCCAGCCAATAAACCTCGGCTTGGGCACAACTTCCACAAAAAATATTGAATGGATGTGCACAACAGAGAGACCAGAATGTTCTAAGCCTTTTCACATGTGATGACATAGACAGAGCAAAAGACTTTTGTAATTAAACCAAACCAAAAGCTTAGAAACCAGCCTCTGCACAAAATAATGCTTAAAATGAATGAAAATCAGGCAGCAACAAGTTCCAATAGCACAGACTCTCTGATAGGGCATCAAATATCAAATATACTTCACAGCACACCATGCCAATGGTTGTTACAATTTCATTTTAAATTTTGGCAGTTAATTCTTCTAGCAGTGAAGTTTTTTCTTGAATGGGGGCTATTTATTCCATGTCCTGGTGTACATAGATACCACCCATCCCCTTTAAAATAAGAAGCAACAGCAATAGCCAACCTGTCAGGGGGTTAATTAATTTATTTAAGATTTGAAAATTATCTCACTCAATATGAAGGAAACAGAAGACATGCTGTATTTTTCATGCCCTAAACTTTGTTTTCAAAATAAAAAGAGGCAATTATCAGTAGCACTTGCTAATAGAGGGACTTGGAAGAATTGAGAAACCTGCAAGTTTTCTTCTGCTGGTCACTATTTAACTGGCATTAAAAATGCTGCAAAAGGTCCAATCAGCTATCAAGAAAAAACAGCATTAAGGAAAAGCCAAACAACAATGCAGGGCAATACTGATGTTCTGTAAAAAGTGTATCAATCACAAACCTCTTCATTTTTTTTCAGAATCCATTCAGAGTACTTCCACACTAGGTCTTGGTCTGAGCAGAATGTAAGGAAGTCCACTATGTATTCATAGAGATCTGAACGTGTAGAATCTTGAATATCTCCATCAACTATTTTCACCCATAACTGCAAAAAAACCACAGAGTCTAAAGTGACTAAAACATGTACTAGCTCTTCCACCTCAAAATTTGTATGATCTACTGAAAGACTTAATACAAGACTTGTGGAATTAGAGTTGACAGGAACACAAAATGCAAGGAACACTGCTGGTCACTCACTTTTGCCATCACACCTTTCTCTTGCCCCTGCCATATTTACCCAATTCAGACCCCATATCATGTGGGCTCTCATTGTGAGACTGACTGAAGGAGGTACACTAATCACAAAGAAAGCTTAAAGTCCTTTTCTCCAATGCATGGTATACTTCTCATGTGTTCTGTGTGTGCAAGATTAAAAGCAAATTTTACAAGCAATTTAGAAGAAAAACTAATTTCTGCTTTTCTTTCATTTTGACTGAAAAACTGCAAGTACCATGTGATATTATTTTTATATACATTACAATTGGAATTAAAATGTGCCACACCTAGCTGACCAGTTTAGCAATAAACCTTGTTTTTTGCAACATCAAGATTCTTCCAAGATTTCTTACAGATGACAAAAGTACATACTGTTTTTGTTGCCCTTACTGGTTTTCTGCCCAGGTCATTATTACTATTTATATAACTCACCTGAATGCATCTGATGGGGTTACTGTGATTAATGTGTTCAAAAAGCCACACAATAGGGCAAACTTAAGATACTGGATATGGTCTGAGACACATGCTATGCACTCATGAAGAACATACTAATTCCTCTAGGTGAAGTTTTGCAGGCAGGAAAACCAGAATTACTTAGTCTGAAGTGTACAGGCCACTGCTAGCAGTGACACCAGTTGGAAGGTCCCCAAAGGGATTACTAAACCATCTGAAACCCAAAGATCTTGCAGAATGTGTTCCTTCTTCATCACCAGATAAGGAAATAAACTCCTAGTTGCTGTCAGTGTCTGCCATTGGATTACAATGCTGTTTTGCTGTGTGTATACAGATCAATCAGCACAGGGCATGCTCCTGGAGTTCCATAAATATCTTTTAAAGTGATAGCTTGATTACTTTAGCACTTCTGTCCATCTTTTAGGAGTATAAACATATGTTCTGGTATGTACAGTTTTGCTTTAAAAATACCATACAAGCATCTAAATAACTGCCAGCTTCAGTAAGCTCTTCAGACTTTTCACATCTAGCATATTAATTTATTCAAGGAAGTCTCAGCATAAGTTTCAAGTTATTATATCTTTCTCATATACACACACACATTATATATTTCGCATATATACATACACATCACAACTTTTCAAACAGATAAATTAGACCTCCAATTTTTTATCTCAGAGCTAAAACAGTATTTTGGAATGGTTTACACTCAAAGCTTTATTCTAACCTGAAGCGCTGCAGCATCCTGACCGTTGTAGTGATACAGCAGACCAAGTGCAAAATATCTGTAAAGAAAGAGAAAATTAATATTAAAATAGCTAGAACTTTCCCACTAATTTCACTATGGACTGATTACCAGAGAATACAACAAATAATGGCTTACAATGACATGGCCATGTCTACACTTGAAGTAGTCTCTGTGGGCTGTTTTTATGAATCAGAGAAGTTCTGCCCTCAAAATGTCTCCGTCACTCCTGTCCCCATGACAGGTTCTAGTTACTAGAGCCAACTTCCACAAAGTATGTACCCAATTAGAGATGTTTCCCATGCCATTCTGTCAATTTTATGTACAGACTTAGCACACACCTCCAAGTAACTATTCCTCCAATAGTTCATCAGCTGCTATTAAATCAAATTTATTATGTATTTATTTAAAACTCTGTTTTACTATCAGAAACTTTTTTTTTTTACTGTGGCATGGAGTCAAGTCAAGCAAAGAAGAGCTTTGTACTGTGCTGTGACAGATTGGTTTTTGTATACTCTAAGAAAAATACAGCCAAATTCTGTAATGGCTGTCCTCACAGAACAGCGTTCCAACATTAATTCAATTCAGATGTTTGCCGTACAAACCACACTTACCAAAAGGTTTTAACAAAACACCTGAAATAAATGAAATTACCCTAAATATAACCACAGTGAAAGACTCTGCCTCACCGCTATAGTTGCTACTACTACACCAGACAGTTTAAAGCTAAAGAAAGGAAAACCAAGATAGACATACTACCTAAGGCTGGAGTTTGTATTTTACACATTTACCGTCTAATGTTTCCTGCTTAATGAGATTAATTCTCTGCCTGCTGGCATTTCTGGTTTGAAGTAATTTGAAGTCATATTAAGGAACCTCTTTTTGATCAATCAGTGGAACACAGAAAGTTTGCAATTCAGAAGTCAGAGTTCCTTCTCTGAATACACAACTACAATTTTAAAGCCACTAACTGGTTAATAGCTTTTACCTAAGGTAGTGCATGCTTTAAGGTGTCTTTTCATTTTGTATACAACTACTGCAGCCATTCAACTCTCCCATTATCACAAGGGCAAACAATTAACTTTTTTCCCCCCAAACTTGTACCAATTCTTTATTTTTGTATTGGATACAGAAACTTTCATGGAGAACTCTGCGTTTCATTTACCAGGATAAGACAGAATGCATTTCCTTTACCTCAGACTGTCAATTAATAGCTTGTCACCAATATTTTTAAATGCTAGCAATGTTAATTCAAACTGAGCTGTCTTTTGGACAAGTGTAAGCACAGAAACTATAAGTACACAAACACATTGTTCTAGAAGCCAAGAACATCTAAGACAATTTTCCCTCTGGTCCAGAAGGTGCAATAATGAAAAAATCCACTCACTTTTTGTGTTTTTCCAGCCAGGCAGCACTGTCTGTCAAAAGACAGAAGTTCTCTGAAACAAGGAGATCCAGCAGGCTTTCATGATTTGCCTCTGCATACAGCTTGAGTAAAGCTGTGTCGATATCCTCCTTGTAGCCATTGGCAACCTCAGTGCTGCGGACTTCATTCAAATAACTCATGAGGAAGCGTTTGCATTTTGTCATCTTCTCCTGGTCCCCTTGGGTCAGCTGGTTCAGGTCGGCGTACTCGTGCAGAGGGGGATGAGACCGGATAAATGAAGAGGAAGTAGGCAACAGGAAGGGGTAGAGAGAGATCAGCTCCCGGACATCAAGCTGGCCGCTTCTGCAATTACAGTGTCAAACTAGATGAAGCAAAAAGAAAGAAAAAGTATACATAGGCACAAAAAAAAAAGTGTGCTCACATATGCTTAGAGTCAGGACACTAACATGTAGTCAGTTTCTGGAGTATTTTTTGCTATATCTTTATTTATTTGTTTATCATTCTTCTTCCTCCTTCAGACATTGAAAGCTTTGAGAATTTGGAGAATGGCCAGCCTTTTGCTTTTGTCCTTCCACAGCTGTTCTCTGGCAGGTACAAAAATCAGCTGAACAGCCCTACAGCAGCAGTCCTAGGACTGTCCTAGACTTCATCCATACATTGTGGGAGCTAGTCTTCTGATGGCAGCAAAAAAAAAAATTGGAGAAAGTGAACCCTTTCAGGCAAGCCACAAAAGACTGTGTCAGTGTAATTCTGTAGAAAACAGCAACTTCCTGTACAAAACTAAAACTTTCAGAACATGTTTGGATGATGAAAACATCTCCCCAGCCCTGAAATGCACCAGATTCCTCATTTGGCTCTCTTCCTACAGACATTCTGTAAACAAACCACAGATACCGATTATGCATCCATTTAACCAAAAAGTCTGTTGTACAGGCAGAGGCCTTGGGTGCACATCTATGGAGGCTCCTCTGGAGTGGCTTTTCCACTTCAGGTGTGAAGGACACCCTATAATTTTATTCTGCAGCAATTTGTAAGATAGATTAGCCACACAGAACTTTTTTCTTTCAGCCTAGACTGAAATTCCTCAAGCTTTTAAAGAATGCATGTTGTGACAGAGTAATTTTTTTTCTCTATATATGGCAAACGATCCCTAATTTTCACAGCTAGAGTGAACTCTCTTTCCATGCCTTGCTTTAGAAGAACAGCAAGACACCAGAATTGATATTTTATAATATTTTATTTCACTGTCAAAGTTTTCATTCAGAATTCACCTTTAGAAACTAATGTTCCTGAAATGCAGGAAACATTGTTGCTGAAAAAAAAAAAAATCAACATTAACTTGACAGTTCTCTACAATAAACCCTGTTTAGTTATTTAGTTGGAAATAACTTCTAAAAAATAATTTTTATGTACCTGGTGATCAGCAAACTCAGACTTTCTCTTCACAAATTTGATTGGAATGAATTCCAGAAAGAAACAAATGATAACACAGAAGTAGGAAAGCAGCAGATTTCTACAGGCAACAAGGTGTGAAAGATCATCATAAACAGGTTCATCCCTTCACTATGGGCATGCCCTGCATTGTTCACTTCTTGCCAGAGACACAATTCCAAAACAATCCAGGAAATATGAACTAGTAGGAACCATCACCATGACAATCCCTATTTAGAACTTTTCTTTCAAGTTAATATAGTCCTTTGGCTACAAAAATCTATACCAGAAGAAGGAAATTCTGGTAGACAGCAGCAAGAGCAAATTTAAAAGCAGCATCCTCTCTTCCCGATCCTAGTGACTGCAAAGCACAGGAGTAGCAACATAGCCCATGGGGAACCACAACTGACAAATGGGAAGCCTTTCCATGGAGGAGAGGTTTGAACAGCAGGTTTTACCAATTCATACAGTGAACACCTTACTGCCTAAAACCTACATCCACATCAGAAAGGCCTACCTCTAACCGAGGGTAAAGCATTCAGGTCTACTTCACAGATTTCTGCAGTTGAAATTTCTTTTAATCCCTCTTTTGGGATTTGGCTTTGAAATTCTTAGATCTACATTATGATAAGAGGCAGATTGACCAAGGAGTAGGAAGTTCTGCCAGTGTCATGACCTGACTGGAGCTCCCAGTATGAACTTAATACAGTAACCTAACTGCAGTTTTAGCTACTGCAACTACTCTGAAATTTCAAGTCCTGAGGATCACCAGATTAAATGTGAGATGCATCACACTAGAAAATTAACCCTATTTGAAGAAAGAAGAGATTTTTTCTCTCTCCAATCCAAATGAATCTTCTCTGATTCATTTCAGGACAAAAGTGAACCCATAACTTGAATAACATCCACTGGCTGCTCAAAATTCGTGCAGAAACAAGGAGGCTTCATAAATCTAGAGAAATTAAAACATTGGTTCCCTTGGTAGTTATGCTGTCAAGTATTTGGAGATAGCCTAAGCTTGAGTTGGAGACTAAGCTCACTGAGATAGATGAAGTTAAAAAATTTAATACGCCACTTTTAATAAGTTTTAAAACATTTTCCAATTTTTACAGTGGCTTCTCAGTCCTTTCATCTTACCATCCAAATTTTCTGAAATGATGAAGTAGTCAGCCACTTCACCTCTGACTTCACAGATTCTGGCCTCAATGATAATCTGTTTCCAAAAGGAGAATCAACTTTAAACCTGGGCTAGCCAAAAGCCAGAGCTGCGAATCACCTGTGGTTTTCTCAGCAGGTCTAACTCGAGCTCGGCTGTACAATTGTGTTCTCCTCATAGCAGCAGTAAGCAGCAATCAAGCAGCCTCCTAAAAGCACCACATCATCCACAAGTTTCTTCAGAAAAAATGACCCCACCTGCACGAACGGCTAACATTCAGCTCAAGGCTTATGACTCCTGGGATTTGTAGATGTCTTGTGGATCTTTCCATCACATCTGGACAAAACCCTTTTAGAGCAGCTACAAAGGATCTCATCTCTTTTGAAAACCATGTCTGAGCCTTCATCTTCTAGCACCTCGGGTTCAGCAAAATACAGACAGGAACTTATCACACAGTAGAAAACAAACGTCTACGTTGAGACATCAGTGTTGTGAGGCAACTTCCCTTTGAACAATTCTGCATTAGTTTTCTTTGGGCTTCATATATATAAACAATGCAACAGGCAGAACCTACAAGTTTTCAGGAAACTCAGGTCTAAATTCCCTCATATCTACAGATATCAGAGATGCCAAAGAAGCCTACAGTTTAGCTGTTTTGCCTAAGTCCCACTGGCTGTATTGGAAGCTTATATTCTTGAATCACATTTAAGATGCAAATCCCACATCATCCTACTTCTTATTTCTCCAGATATAAGTACCAGCAAATTTTTTAACCTCTTCAGTGTAGGAGAGACTTATACCTGAAGTGTCTCTATAGACTTTCCAAGGTGAGAAATACTGTGTAAAGAGTTAAGATTTTTATTTGTTAAAAAGGGCAAAGTTTAGAAAAGTTCCAGTATCCAGTGTGTAAGAAGGCAAGCAATATCTAACCAGTAAACACCGAAGAGAACTGGTTTCCCTCTGACAGCTGCCAAACATCTCATTAAGACATGTAAAATTCAGCAAATGACCTCCTATAAAGCACTGTTTGGTATAACTCTAATGAAAGCAATGTGAAATAGTATAAATCACAACTACATAACACAATCACATTTTTGTTATTGCTAATAACAGAATTTGTCAGACCAAAGAAGCCCTACTGTTACTTCTCACTCAGTTTTAAGGTTAATGGATCTAGCTGAAGAAAATTATCCTCCTTTTATTGAACTATTTGAGTCTCAATAAAGCTACCACTTTCTTCTTTTTGCCAACCTTCTTCAGTATTCAGAAGCATCAGCATTAATCACAAGGAACTAGACAAATTATTCCTCTTAAAAGTCGCAGTCTTTAAGAACTATGAATTTAAGCATAACTGGTTCTTGACAAGGTTATCCAAGAAGGGTAATAATGCATGAAAATGAAGACCATTAGTCCAATATAATTCCCCCTGCTAACCTGTAACTGTCAGATATTTTCCAAGTAGTGAGATAATCTCACTTCATATTTAGCCAGCAGCAGGCCCACATACCACATCAAGATCTCCGAGGTACTGCTCCTACCCAGTTTCACTGCTTAAATCTTGTCTTTTCGCAGGTATCAAATTTCCCTTTGACATTAAGATTGAAGTTATTTCTAAGACAAGGTTGAAACATCTACAGAGTAACACACTGGGATGGGAGGAAGTGTTTTCATAGACTGCCATCACCTTTCCCATTTTTCCTCGGAGCATCAGTAAGTTTAAAATGAACAAGATTGATTGAGACTCTATCAGGGCACACCCAGCTATTACTCTAGCTCGGTGTGCCCACCAGGGCTGAACATCAAGGAACATGAATTACATAACAAGTTTTTTCAGAGTCACCAAAATACTCTGCTTAGTTGATGCATGGCTGGACAGAGGAAAAGCACAGAAACTTATTCTGGCTTTCTTCCCTGAGCAGACATCAGCAAATCATGAACCATTGTTCTACTTTGGAGTTGCAGCTTTTAGAGGAAGGGAACACCCTGGGATGCTGATTCAGCTACAAAATTTGTGGCTGGACAGCACATTTTCTCATGAAGCATGTTTGTTTCATAGAGGAGCTCCCACAATCCTAATCATTAAAGCTTGTTTCTCAGATGGACTGATAGTGGGATGGAGGATGCATAACAAATCTTGGCTCCTTCCACAAGGTGGTAGAACTCCCCACAGGATACATTTCCCTTTTCACTGTTCTTAAAAGAGTCTTAACTATATACAGCTTGTACTTCTGCTTCAGACACACAACCCAGGGGTCAGATACACAAGTGTCTGAAAGATCATTAAGGGTGGAGAAAGACTGCAAGTTGCTCAATAATGACAAAAATTACTAGGTGATAAAAGAAGTGGTTGTGTCCAGAACAAACTGTTATTAAATGCTGTTCAGGCCTTTCCTGTCATTCCCTCATTTTCACTCTGTGTGCACTGCTCATCCAAGCCCAGTGTCTCCCATTACACTGGTGAGCAGGAGGCAAAATTGTGAAGTCCCTCACCAGTAGCAACAATCCTCAAAGCTTTACTTTCCTCAATGCATTTCCATAAACCCAAGGACAGCTTTTTTCCTACACTGTAAACACGCTTACGATATACTGAAAATTGTCTAACCTTAATCCTATTCCATCGACTCTAAACTGATTTGAAGTGAATTTCAGCAGATTACAAGGAGAGTTATTTTATGTGGTCAGCATGCATTCCACTAACTACAGAGAGCGCTGCATCACAGAATGAGACATGGCTAGCAGAAATGAAATTATCAGGTAGAATAAAGATAACGAGCAGCATTTTCTGAATGAAAGTGGAATATCAAGGTCAATTTATAAACAAGTGACTGCTGAAATGGCTAAATCAGCAAGGTTAGTACAGACTTCAAGAACAAATCTGTCTTCTGGAAAAGGTCTAGTAGAGCAAGTGTTAAAGCAAAATCAGTATCAGCATCCTCATAAAAATTACTTCAATTGTGTCAATAATATTTAAATTGTAACTAATATTTAAGTTATACCTTTTGTTAAAAGTAAAAACAAGAAAAAACAAGAAAAACCAAGAACAGAGCAATGTTCATGCTGTAAATCACAGCAGACTCAATAATAAAGCCTTGACCTTCATGGGATAAAGTAAAAAAATCACCATACATACAACACTCAAATTCTTAATGCTACTATATCTTAGCATCCCCCCAAAAAATCATTATATTAACTCTTCCGCTATTAAGTTGTTTCAATGTTACTCTGTTCTTAAACCAAACAAAACCATTTTATCACAGTGAACTCACATCTACATCAAAAAGCATTCAAGCAACTGAGTTTTTCAAACCAAGAACACTAACTCCTTATTTGAAGAAGTTAAATGATTAAATTTCTTGTCACACAATTACCTGAAGAGTTCTTTTGCTTCAAGGAACTGAAGCTGTGCAAACTGTATAAAACCTGCTTGCTGCAGGATTCGTTTGTACATTACCTATAAAAAAGAAGGGGGGGAAAAGTTTTATTATATTTGTATTTATGTAGTGCTAGTTAGTACTGCAACAGCTACCTGCCAAAAGACACCAAACACATGATCTTCAACCACACCTGACAAGTCACAAGCAAAATAAACCTTGAACCTCTACGTTTCAACTTAGGTACCTGAATATATTGAATCTGCTGCCCAGACTGTTTCTTACACAAATGTGTGTGAACACAACACCACTCATAAGCACTTACTAAAAGCAAAGTCAACAAACAGCAAGTTTAAGTTTTCTTGTTCAAATAATGACATATCTGACATCACACTGACTTGCCTCAAGTTTATTCTTGAGTTATCTGCAAACATAAAAGCCGATGGTTATCTTTGAAGCTCCCCACAATTCAGTAAGCACAAGAAATAAAGACGGTCCCACTTGATCACACACAGCCACTTACTTCCTGTCTCATCTCTCTGGTGCAGCAACCCTGCTGGTAATTTTCATAGTCTCATCTGATGGCCATATTTCTGACTTTCTGCCAGTTTTGCTATTTTGATTCTTTTTTTCAATAAAAAATTCTTTCAAAGGAGTTCAACCTATCCAATATGTAGTACATTATACAATGTACCATAAAAATATTGTTAAAACCCAAGTAAACCATATGGAAAGCTATTTGTTATCAAGCTTTATTGTTAAGGTGACACCTAGACAGAAAATGTTTAAAGAAAGCTCAGTAGAAAGAGAACACAAGAACTACTTTAAATGATAGGTAGTTATTAAATCTGAATGGTCAATCAACTACCAATTACAAGATTGAATAAAATCCTTGTGTTCAGAGTATTTCCCACAGGAAAAGAGAAGTACTAAAACAAGGAACCTGAACTGTGCTCTGCAAAGCATTCCCATCTGTGACAATGCTGATATTTTGGCAAATAAATCCAGCTACCTTCACTTGTTGTCAGCTTGTCTCTTCAACTTGCTCATGAATACACAGCTTTCTAATGTTTCACACTGTACATGAAGGCTGTTACTAATATTAAACTTTAAAAAAAAAAATTTCAATAAAAATACCCAGAGAAACTACAGTACAATAGGAACAATTTCCAGACAGGAATTGCTGAAGAGCACCAGGTCTCAAGTACAGTGGACCGATACTCTAACTGATGATTTTTCACCTTGATTAAAGGTTATACATTTGCCAACAGAAAATCTTGGCTTCAGTCCATTTAGTCTGTGAATGTTTTACTAATGGTTTGTCTTAAGGAAATACTTAATCCTGGCAGTTAGCAAGTCTCTAAAATGCTTTGTAAGTTTGTGGGACTTTTTTTGCCTTCCCAGTGTATAGGAGAAAAGGGTAACAGAGAAATGTCATCATTTCAAAGGCACACTTTTCCAGACAAATAGAACAATATAAAATTAAATGAACAATACTTCATGACATCTTTTTATTAACAAATGCTTTACATTCAAGTGTAATAATTAAAAATAGAGTTAACTAAAGTGAATAGAGAATTTAATTACAGTTATAAAGTAAAACTTCTTTAGGGATTAACTCACAAAATAGCCAAAATATTTTTGATTTCTGACAGTGTTATTAAATCAATACACAGTAATCTGTGAACTGATGAATACCCACCTGGTCACCTTCCTAAGGACACTGCTGAAGGATTTCAATCTGCAAATATTTGCATCTTGTGGCAGCAGAAAAAGGTTAAAATCCAGCCTGACTTTCCAAGGAAAGAATTCTCACCCTGCTGACTAGTATCAGAAGTAGATAGGCTAAGTTTTTTTCCCCCCCAGCAAAACCTGTTTCCAATTTTTGCAATGGAGTGATGACTAAAATTTACATATTTAGTCAATTGTGATATTGTAATAAAATTGGAATTATTCTCACTGAAAGCACGGCTTTAATTGCAGAGCTTAGTCTGTACAGCATTTTTTTAAACAAGAAGTTGAGAAGAGCTCATTGATAGTGTAACTATAGGCTGAAGGAACCAGTTTAAATTTGAACTGATGAAGTGGTATTTACTTTCATTTAAATGTTGACATAGCTTCGATTTTCCCTTTAAGACATGCAACAAAAAGTTGTGGAGTATCTACAGACAGACACTTTCTGAACTTTTAAAGGATGCAATGATGAGATAGGCAGTATCCAGGTAGAATTTTAGCTGACAATATAAACACTAGATATTAAGATATCCTGGGGTAAAGATTACGGAAAACAGACCAGACTCTGGAAAATCCAATACTCCCTTTCTGACAGATATTTAAGAATGGGCTAGACCTACATGTCAAACACATACAGTTAACTTCTGTTTATGACAGAAAAAACACCTTCCTTTCTCCCAGATCTGTCTGTCAGATCTGGAACAGACTTCTTTTAAAAAGGTACTAAGCCACACCCAGTCAAAATTCAACACACTGTTTAGTCCTTTATAATTTCTGAAGAACCACCACAGGACTTGCAATTCTTTAGGCAAATTCTGCAGTGTTGACTGAATTCACATAGAAAACCAGTAGCTAAAAAAATATGACATAAGGTTTGTATTCATTCACATCTAAAAAAGCAATAGGAAAAAGAAAGATGACTGCTGAAGCTGTGATTGCTGTAGTGAACTCTTAATTCTCTCAACTGCTAAAAAAATCCTTTCTAAAATAGTCAGAATTACCAACTACATTGTCCAAGAGAATTTTTCTAGAAAGCCACTTTGTCTTTTGGTCACATTTGGGTGCAGTAAATATGTTTTTTGAAACTAAAAAGAGTTAGGAAAAATAAAAAAAGAGAGATACCTATGCAAGATGTGTGTCAATCTAACCAAGGTCTTCACTACCATCAACCATGATTTCTGCAAACGTCAGCTGTCCTGAAAAATTAATAAGTAGTATTCAGTCATTTCATGGTAGCATGGTAGAAAGGCCTTTGTATTCTATCAAAAATTATATCCAGCAGAGCCATCTCCTTGGAACACTTCAGCTCAGCGTTTTTTATCTAGCAGGAATTCCTAATGCTCAAAAACAAAGAAATTTTCCTCTGATATGGCAGAGCTAAATTTGCAGTCTGCAGGGACCACAAGTTAAATAACAGATTAGAGCTACTATGGCATGACCTGCTACTCTCCAATAACTAAATATTGACTGTACAAATAATTCTGAGAGTACAGTACTTCACTATTGCTATTCCACCATCATTCCCCATTACTAGCATATATTTATATATATTTATGCTGATATACAGAGGGAGAGCATGCACCCATGTGTGCATGCAATGACAAAGCACTGAACTGTAGGGAAAAAAAGCCCATATCCTCAAGATCTGCCCTGCACACCCTAAGTTCAAGTCACTTATAAAATGGCATCAGCCATTGCAAACTGCAGAACTAAAGCATCATGTGACAAAGGGAACACTACACTTCATGAACCAGACAATAACAATCACTATTATGTATGGATAAATTATAGTGCCTGGATCAAGTGCCTTAATGCCAACCCTACGCACTCCTTCCTACTGCTTGTACAAAATGGCAAAATAAGGCCTTCAAAGTGTCAGCTGCTCAGGATTCAGTAATGCTTGCAAAACAGGTACCTGAAGAAACCTATTAGAAGATACCTATTATCTAATAGATATCAATTATCTGAGGATAGCTCTCAGAAGGGAGTTCGAAATGGGTGACTGTGTGATCAGTTAAAGTATGCCAAAGAAATGTTTCAAAAATATATGGAAGGCATTTAATTTGGTTGAGCTCCATCGGATTTGTATTACATAAGACTACAGTAAAGAAAGTCTGATGTGCCTGTAACAAACCTGTAATGACAACACCAGGTATCAGAGTCACCACAAAAAACTCAACATGTTACGTGTCCAGCTACAGATAGGCTCTGAAAAACTGGAGTAATGTCTTAACAACTAAGCCAAATTGAGTCATTTCAATACAAGTCAGTGGGAGACTCCATCAATTCAAGTTGGTTAATATCAGTTTGCAAATACACTCCAGAAACAGAACAGGTTGTTTTGCTTGCCTTATTTCTGGTTTTCAGCTGTAGCATTGACTTAAAGTAACTGAACACCCTTAAAAGCACACTAGAAAGAGCTTACAACATTCTAGGAAATAGAATAATTTCAGGAAGACCAACACTGCGTACTTAAGACACTTGTGAAAAGAAAATAACTTATTTTAAAGACTGAAAAACTCTAAATCCAAGAAAACTAAGAACGAATGAGATTCTACATCATGTATTTTAGCTAATGAATCATGGTTCATCCTGTGGCAAAACATAGAAAGTCATCTCCCACACTGAATCTACATAAACTGTAAAGAAATAATTGGAAAATTATAGATCATCACACATAGAAGACATTGATTAGATCATACATCCTGCCCTCACAGCAAACAAAGCAAAAAAAAGATTTTTGTTTGCTTCTTTAAACAGATGGGAAGAGAAAAATTTGAAGTGAAAATGCAAAGTAAAAAATGCTAGAAACTGTGTTTGCCTAACTACTTTTCAGCTTCAAGTACTTTCAGGTAGTTGGACCTTCACAAAAGGATGGGAAGACTTTTCTCAAAAAGCCTTTTAGTTCCAGCAGTTTCCTAGCTGCTCATTTAAGAGAGGAGTTAAGGATCAAAATGAAAGCTGATACAAGTTTCATTTAATTTAATGACTGCCTTGACTGAAACTGAAATGAAAAGTAATTAAAAACTTCTTGAAATTAAAAAAAAAAAAAATCCTGACAGTCTGAATAATTTTGAACCATTTCAATCCTGTAACTTCCACAGTCATGTTCCAAACTTTGTGTCTTTCTAAACAAAGGGGAAGTAACACATACGTTTTAATGGCAAAAAAAATGATCCAAAGTCTATTAAAAAAAAAAGAAAAACACAGACTTTTCTGCAGGTCACAGATCAAATTTTTCTTTTATGATAGGAAAGAAACCAAGTCAAATATTTATTTACCTACTCTATGAGTAGAGATGTCACGTTGCTTTTTACAATTCTCTAAATAGGAGCAAATACAGCAGAATATGTATTGCAATATAAATCACAGGTAGAATGGAGTGAGTACAAATCCCTAATCAACACTGTAATCAAAGAGTTTTTAAGACACTTTGCCACACAAAAATCTTTGAGTTACACAGCAGTACAAGTGCTGTAAGAGCTTGGAAGTAGGATTTATTTGCTTAAGATTTCCCAGCACTTAACTTCGAAGATAAGTGCTACTGTGGAGTTTAGGATATGACGAGAATCTTTGATAAAAAAACTAAAATGACAAAACTCTAATTTGGAATAAAGCACACATTTTTAAACAGCAATAGCAAATAATAACTGAATCTAGTACTAAGGAAGCATCCCATTGGATTTTCTCTCATTAGGTTTTTGGTTTTGCTCTGTTTTCAATTCTCTCAAGTTACACAGTTGAAAAAATTCAACAAAACCCCAGAAGAGCAGCAGCATTTAACCCTGCCAGTGTCACAGCCTCTACAAATACAAACCAATTTAGCAGAATATCTATTTCCTCAGGCTGAAATCATAAAAGGCATTACAACTTCTCTACGATGTAAATCCCTCTCCCACCCTCTCCAATCACTTGACCAATGGAATACATGATCCCACTGTGAAATTTATGTTTTCATGAAAATTAAAAGAAGGACAGACCTGAAATTTCTCTTTTGGAATATTCCTTCGAGCTCCTTTTGCTAGAACAAGGGCTTCTTCCACTCTGTGGCTAGCTAGAAGATCCTGAATCTGTTTTTCCAAAGGTAGTGGCACCAAGATATATACACCCTTGTTAGTAGCAACAATCACTTTTCCTGGACAGAACAAACAGATATATTCAATTTACAGCCTCTACAGAAAAAAACAATTTCAGAAACAAGTTTTAAGATACAAAAACCTAAACAGTGTTAAAGTCCCAATATTGACCTTCGCTGCTACCACGTTTACTAGATAGTACAGTTTACCTATAAATTCCAGCTCAGAAATACAGAAATATTTATTTAGTTACAGCAGATTTTGTTCCACTCTAAGTAAGAGAAATTGGCTAGGATCATTCATGATGAACTAAGCTGGTAAGGCCACTGAAATTACTGCCAGATTTCAGAGAGTAGGAACTTTTAACTAAGAGGTATTTCCCTGGGGTTATATTTGAAAATTTTAAGCTGTACATCAAATCTAGCAAGTAATACACAGTTCACAGTATTAGAGTTTGTAGCTTTTCTGGAAAAAAAATGTAGTAGCATAGTATATTCCACACTTAAGAGTTCTCAATTGAAGAACAGATAAATAGAAATGTTTGCACTTTTTTTGTTTAATAATTCTATGTGAAAGATCCAATTTTAAGCCTCTTACACAGATCTTTTAAAATTTATTATTCTTTTGTATTCCTCTCTAATATGTTAGAATTTTGCCAGGATAGTCAATGGACAAATACCTGTAGGTCACAATTATTGAGTTGTAGCATTAAATTAACATAGCTCATTTGAAAGAAAGAATCAAGTTACAAGAAAAAGTTTTAACTCCATAGACTCCTACCCAACAATTAATTTGACAATTACACCATGTTTAATGAGCATATATTTTGATAGAAGTGTGGAATTCTGGATTACTGAAGTCTGCAAGGAATCTAACGAGGAAAGCATTTGCAATAAAAGTTTCAACAGTCAACATACTTTTTAGATACTTTGTTTAAAAAACAAACCCAAGTGACTGCAGCGGTTGTTCCAGAACTACTGATGCGACAAAGTATCCTTTTCAATACCTTCAAAGTCCTGTAGAATGTGACCTTCTTTAAAAGGCAGGGTTTGCTTTTGCTGCTGGTCCAGCATGCTGTGCACCGTAATGAACTCGTCATCGAGAGCAACCACGTAAGGAAAGCACAAAGCTGCCCCAATCACATTCTCTGACCAGTGCACTGGGGCGCGCTGTGAAATCCCATCTACAGTAGCAAACATGCCTACAGAAAGGGAAAAACAAAGCCTGAGGCTCATGCTAGTTGAAGACTGTTGTTTTCCCATCACAAACCATGGGCACCAAGGTCCAGCAATGGAAAGTCTCAGAGCAGATGCAGTATAAGGCAGCATGATGACAACACATCACACCCCCCTGGACCTGACAGACATGTTGGTTAATTCAGTTCAATTTCTTTTTTTTTTCATTCTCCATCAGCACAGGAACAGACAATGCCAAAAAGCTGAGAAGAGTCGAATACTGAAATAAACTAGCAAGAATTATTCAAGTTCAGTAAGTTTAAGAGCTTTCTTATAGGAATTATGTCATGTAGTTTGAATTCATTTCAGAACAGTAACATTTATTGAGATCCAGCTTTCTAACAGTCTTGCCTTAGTAGGAGCTGCAGACCTGCACCACCTGACCCATCCGGCAATGCAGATGTGTTTGTTCTTGTAGTGTCAAATGTCTAAAGAGCACTTTAGTGGACACAACTGCTACCACACTTTTGCTACAGCCAACATTTTCAGAGAACAAGAGCCCATCTCCTTGGGATGAGTCACTTCCTGTGAAGCATCTGTGTTTTCAATCATTTGAAAAAATGCAGAGGCTATGTATAAAGCAGCACAGAGTAAAGACTTTCTAATATCCCAGTGATAAGTCCTACACTGTCTTCAGAATAACCAGATTAAAACTTCAGGTAATTTGTAGGGTGGTTTTTTGTCACTATCTTCCTCATAGCTATTCTGTCCTCCATTCTTCTCCTAGCTTAATAGACTTCTAAATTGCTTTAGGACCACATGCCACTGGTTCTAGTCATGCTACTTGATATTTCTCAGTTCTGAGACATTAACTGAAGAAAAATTTCAGTCACAATTTTCAGGCCTAGTTCAGTATCCATTTGCCAGCTGAGCCATACAGAAGCACAGTGTAAATGTCTGTTCTAAATATGAATTCATACCCCTTAAAACAAGTATTCTCTCATGCCATTAAAAACACAGGCCCACAAAAATTGATCTTTGGCAGCAGTGAGCCACTTGACAGCTGGCAGAATAAGTCTGAGCTCTAAAGAACAGAAGAGATTAAAAGATTATGTAATTCAATTTACAAAATCTCTTCCAAACAGAGGATAATGAGGCAAGGAGAGCTGGGTACAAGGACCTTCTTGGAATGACAAAAAAAAAAAAAAAAAGGAAAAACAGAGAAAACAAAACAGAAGGTTGTAGACTTGTACAGAATTACAGTGTAGAGACTAAGTTGCTGGATCTCTTACAGTAGCTCTCAAATGATCAGCCCTTTCCCCTTGGGTTTTTTTACACTACAGTGATCAGCTTTTCAACCAGAGCACCTTACAGAAAATACTTTCTGGGTCATAATACATAATTCCTAATTTTCCCTCTAGGTCTTGATATTCTCAGGACTCAGAAGTAAAATTTTATGTCAGGCAAAATGTACTGTCCAGTTTTAAAGGCTTTCAGTTGTTATTCCATGATATAATCCCATTTAAAAACGTGGGAGAAAACCTGTACTAAATACATACTAATCAGTAGTAAACTTAGGGCTTATTATATTTGAAAGACTAATTCTTAGGTTTTTCTATTTCTATGATGTTCTAACATGAATAATTATAAATCCTATGCTTTTTAAAATCAAAAAGCTCTTTTTTAGGTAATTTAGAAAATCCTTTATGGAAGTGAAAGGGCATGCACTCAAGCCAATGTCTCCCTATATCCCTCTGCCTTGAATAGCTAGGGCTTCTGTGGCAGAGTGATGCATTTTCTGTCTTCATACAGCTTTCACCTAAGGATAACAATAAACATAACTACAACCAGAAACCACAGCCTTTTTATAGTACAGGAATGCATTTGATGAAACTTGAGATGTGGCCGTACGAAAAATTGCAAAAGCTACACAAGGATCACAAGAGTTACCCAAAACAAAGCTACACTGTTTTCAGTACCAAGAGATACAGAAATGTTTTGTATCATCTGCAAACTTGTTGAAGGTGTGCTCTTCCCTACCAGCCACGGCGTTGAAATTATGTTAATACTGACCTCAAATTGGCCCCCTGGGGTACAAGACCAGTGACTGGCCTCCAGCTGCACTCTGCACCCCTGACTACAAATCTTTCAGCCAAGCTTTCAATCCACCTCAACTGCTTCTCCAGCTCATTCTTCATCCATTTGTCTACAAAGGATGTCATGGCAGAGAGCATCAAAGCCTTGCTAACTTCACAGGATCACTGCCATCCTCTCATTCACCAAGCCAACATCTGATCACAGAGGACACTCAGTCTGGTCAAACAATTTCCCCTTTTTAAATCTACATGGATTACTACCAATCACATTCTCACCTTCTGTATATTTGGAAATAGCTTCCAGGATTTTCCCAAGTCACGTTCCTGAGGATCAGGGTACAGCTGGCTGTAATTCCCTGGTTCTTCTCTCCTAATCACCTAAGGCAGGACTGAAAACATTTCTTCCAGTCCCAAGGAACATCCTCTGATCATCACAACCTTTCAAAGATAAGGGCAGGTTTTTGTGGCTCCAGATTTTCCCACTGTTCCTAAGGGCTGATGATTCCTGAAAGAAGGTCATACCAGTAGACTGATGTAAAGAAGGCATTAAGCACCTCAGCCTTTTCCATGCCTTTTGGCATCAGGTCCTCCATCTCTTCTACCAGCGGGCTTCCATTAGCCTTCCTGTGCTACTGATATGCTTGAAGCTCTTTTTGTTGCCCTTCATGGTGTCCAGCAGAGTCAATGCCAGATGGACATTGGCCTCTGCCATGGCTTTGGATAGAGTTAATTTTCTTCTTAGCAGCTGGTGTTTTGGATTCAGTATGAGAACAACATTGATAACACTGATGTTCAACAGAGCACACCCCTTCATCAGCTTCTCAGTCACCATCAATGCACTCCAGAAAACTCCTGGACTGCTTGTCTCTGCTGTGCGGCCCCTTCAGCAGGTACTGCAGCGGTTCAAGTGTACCCTAAAAACCAGGGCCTGCAAACGTAGGTCTCTTCCTGTTACCTAAAGAAGGTCTTACCTACATCTTCCTCCTGATGAAATGGTCTGTTCCGGGCACTCACCACAATGTCAGCCATGTTAGTTTGCTCTCTAACCCAAATCCATAAACTATCATCTGCCTCCTCCTTTGTTCCAAGGCACTCCACCGCATCTTCCTACTGCTCCCATGTAAAGGGTAACCCCCATCTCAGCTGTTAACACATACCTGTGCTGATTTCCCAGAAAAAGTGAGAGAGCTTCCACTGCCATGATGTTTATTGTAAAGACTTCTTTCTTTGCATATGCCTGAAGCAGAACTTTTTCAGCTCTGTTTGCTGTTTATGAGGTCTCTTACCACACCATTTTGCACTGATTTATTTGCCAACACAGCCTACCACCACCATGCCTAATCTAAATCCAATTCACCAGGTTGCTCAACCAAGTTGGCAAAAACACTTTTGCCTCACTTGACCTGGGGGATCCCATCTCTTCCTTAAATAGGGATCCATAGTCCTAAAAGACAAACCCCGTTACCACAAGCTATACAACTGGCTGGTGATCTGCACAATCCACATACTGCTCCTCAAGATGTTCTTCCTTACCAGCAGGATTGATGAGAAAACCCCATCTCCAGTATGAGGGAGTTTCCCCACTACTATTACTTGCTAATTCCTCCTGGTGCTCCTGCATTGCACAAGCTCAGATGATTTGTTGGACAGAACTTCCTGCTTTTCATCTGCTATTGTAAACACTGAGCATATTATATAGACACAGATAAGCAAGCAGAGAAGTAGAATTCTTCCAGTTACGAGAAGTCATGAGTTTCCAGTGTTGGTCATCACAGAATGGCAGAGACAGCCTGTCCTTCCCCTCTGTAGAGCTGGAGGTTGAAGACTCATGCCTGGGTCCTGGAGAAGATTCAATTTCCTTTTCGCCATCTCTGGCGCCATGTACTCTGCTGACCTCCTACTACATCTTGTTTACTTGGCAACAGAAATCTTCAATCAAGTACACATCTCCCATGGGCAAGGACAACATTTTTCCTTGGTCCAGTCTCAGCAAGAGGCAGGAGGCACTTTGTTCAGCTCAAGGTGTGAGAAGCTGCACCCTCCATTGGGACACCTCAGAGTCAAACCTCAGACCTCTTGGGGCAATTGCTCCAGTTGATGCTGGAAAGCATACCCTGTGCCAAAATCAGGAAGTGTCTGCTGTGATTTTAAACACTTAAAGCCTCTGTAGAGCAGGAAATCTGATTAAAAGCATGCAACAAGAGCTTCACCAATTCCAAAACTGAATTTTAGTAAGCAGTTTCATACATATCAGAAAGAAATTATTTTCAATTGTAAATTAACTTATTAAGGGACAGAATGAAGAAGCACCAAAAATGAAGCTCCTCCTCATTTTGAAAGAACAAGTTAAATACTGACTGCACGTAAAGACAACAAAGTACCAAATGGCTAAGGAACTGCTATGAACAATTTTAACAATCAGTTTAAAATCCAGAGTCCAGATAAAGAAAAAGGTTACATACACAATTAACTCAGAGATGTTTTACTTCGATTATAATTTTGACCACTTGCTTTTTCCCAGTCTGAATTCCAGTCTGAACTCAAAAGCAAATGAATATAAATAAATGTCACTTCAAACACTCTAAAGTCAAATATATTAATGCAGACTATATCCTCTGTAAAAGAGGCTGAACTTAGCATAGATGCTCTACTGAGTGCCACATAAGCATACCCTAATCAATGAGATATAAGAAAGCAAATCAAAATCAGAACTGAAGATTTACATCAAGCCTTTTCAAGTCCATTCATTTTACAGCAGAGGTCCACCTGAGCTATCAAAATACACAATGCTTATCTACTATAAAGGTGCCCAACCATGTTCATAACTTCAAAGAGACAAGTGTTAAAGACACTAGGAATTATACCAAGGAGGAACAGTAAGATGGATAATACTTAGTCAAAACATCAGTGGGGAGGGAATAGAGAACAGGAGGAAAAAAAAAGATTAATTAAGCAAGGAAAAACTATACAGTTGACAGCAAACACCCTATAAGGTCTCTGAGGCAGTACAAGAAAGAGTTTGCCTGTATCATGAGGAAAAGAGTAGTTTATAGCATGTTTACAGCAGAAGAAGAGCACTTGCTTAAAATCTTGTATACTGGACATTCTAACCCCAGGACATTCCAGCTACACAAGGATGTTGGACTTTATAAGTAACCTTCTGTTCATGTATCTCTCTTATAGGACACCAGACAAAAGTAAGTCAGACTAAATAAAATTCTGATTTCTAATTAAATACAACTATGCTTTTGAAATTATATTCTTAAAGAAAAAAATAAAAAGAGAGAAATTACTTTAACAGAATCTGGTTTGACATACCTAAACAAATTTTAAAAATGAAAATAAGAATGGAATCTTCTTAGAAGATCAGCTAATTCACAAATTTTAACTTCCCTAGCACAATTAAAACAGTTAATGTCCACAAATACATGTCCATATTTAAAACAACTAAGAGCTTTAGTAGGACATGGGCAGCCAAAATGACTTAGAAAAGTTCTCTATCCAAACAAAAACCCCAAGTTCATCTTGGAACATCTTTAACTCACATAAATTCAAATTCTACTTGGAGTCTACTTCTTTAAAGAAAAGCTGGTGAGTTGATGTACATCTTGCATTCTGGTCATGAAGCAAAACTTCAATATAAGCAACTGATTGTCTTTTGAATTTATATTGGACATTTGATTTTCTTTAGAATTTATATTAAAAAGCCAAAACCCAAATTAAGAACCCAAATATCTGTGAACTTTGTGTCACGCTATTCCTAATGTTTCAGGGAAAACACATAAACCCCATCTCCTGAAAGGAGAGTCATATGGCAAACAGCATGAAAGCCTTCTGCCTGTGGTCTGTCAGCTTTGGGATACTGCAGCTCTTCCAAAAAAAGCTCAAGATTACTGACCTCACAGCATATTGTTGATTTAGACAGATTACAGTAGTCCTTACAGTCATCTCTTAGAACAATTTCACATGATCTAACTTCAGTTTTGCAATATTTAAACTATCTGTAACACAGAGCTGAAAAATGCTATTAAAAAAATTAAGCAAATGGGAGCATTAAAACTAGTAGTATCTAATAACATCTACAGTTAGGACAGCATTTACTATTACAGGAGTTAGGATGCAATTTACTTCCACTAAAATTTCTTACTAACACTGTAGTACAACACCCACTTGTGAATCTGTTAAAATCTATAAAACACACTTCATATGAGCTCCTCTGAATAGCAACTGAGGAAAAAATTAACTCAACTACACTAATGTAACAATTTTGTAGCAACATGGGACTCCACATACCAAGTCCCACTAGTCACTACAGACTGTATCAATCTCTGAAGTTCCACTGGGTACCCAACCATTTTTTTACTAAGGGCTGCAAGATACAAAGAAACAAAGCTTTCTACACACATGATTAAAATAAAAATAATCATAGATTTTTGTGTATTTAAAAAACCACTTAGTATGCTTTTTTACAGTTATAATAGTATTACAGAGTTATAATAGTACTAAGTACCAAGAATTCACCATCTCCCTTTTTATCTCAACATTCCATTACAGATCTGTGAAGGAAAGCATCATTATTTGTGCATAACACTTAATTAGTAAGGCTTTGCTTCAGAAATCAAGAGAAGTTAAAAAAAATTCAAAAAATTAAAATCCTTAGTCTCACCTAGGCCTCCAGGGCCAGCCAACAGAAATTCTTGTCTGCCTATCCTTTTCACAATTGGCCGTTTCTCATCACTGCAATAAGGAAATAGGTCCTGGGAGACGCCAGTATTATAGTTCAAAATTATATACTGTGTAGTAAGGGCAAGGCATAAGTAGTAACCATCTACAGCCACAGCACAGGGTTGTTCTGGAGTAAATACTTCCTTCACTATCTGGACTCTGTCTTCAAACACCATGAACATCTGAATGGTCCGACGCTTGACCGAGATAATGCAAACTTCAACGCAGAAAGGATCCCCACTCACAGGGTTTTCATTCAGTGTGAACGTCACAGCTCCTTTGATCCTAGCACCAGTGGGGACAGGTTCCAAGTTGAGCATGTTCACTAGTGTTATCGTGTTGTCACAAAGCACAAGCAGTCTGGTGAGGGCAGAGGCTGCTTTCAACTCACTCACAGGCTTCTTCAAGCCCAGGTATTTGTGTAGTTGCTTGGTGGCAGCAAAAGTTATTTTTCCAGCTGTTGATACCTTTTCATCCAATAGAAAGTGATAGATAAAGCAGTCATTGGTTCCAATATAGAGGTTCTTCCCACAACACTCAATGCACTCGATGTTGATGTAGTTTTTGTCTCCCATTAACATCTCCCGCTCAACAGCAGAAACGAGCTTGAAAGCTTTAACACTCATTGTGTCTTCTGGGTGACCTAATTAAAGAGAAAAAAACACTACTGTTTACCTCTGCACATAGAATCAAGTATCAGAAGTAGCAATTTAACATTCACCAGTACAAAAACTTAACTGCATTTTTTAATAGTCTGTACTCTGTTTCCAACCCAACTACACAAGCCAGTGCAAACACATCAATAACCACAGGAATTGATCAAATGGTATGTTTCCACTTCTAACCTATTCTGAAACAGATTCACAACAGCACCCAGCTATTCTGAAGTGATGCTTTCTCCACAAGCAAGCAGCATGTTACTGGCTCTCTCAGACACTTTGGCAAAACAAGAGGTTATTGCCAGTACTTAGTGACTTACAAACCTGTCATGCACAGGTTTCTATCACCTGTACACAGAAACAAACAAGCTTCAGGTCTTAGATTTCCTGAGAGACTGCAAGGCATTTAGTGCTACTAGTTAACATGTCATGTTGCTTTACATTCCATTGTAGGCCTATTAATACACAGTCTTTTCACAAAATAGCACAGGTATAGTCCATTTTAGCACACATTTTACATTCCTTACTCTCCAGCAATCAGAAATACATACTTTCCAAGCCAGGTAATTAATAACTTATACAAGGTATCATCCAACACATAATAAAAGTTGCTGGTTTCGGTTGCAGCTTGTTTGGTTTATTTTTAAATATCTTCAGAGTGCATGGACTATAAAACATTAATTAAGCTCAAGATGCAGCACCACAGAAACTCAGTGTTTCTGTTCTCCACTACTACAATCATTCTAAAAGTCTGTATTTAAATGCTAAGCAGCACATCTAATATTTATTCTCCCAACTATACCTACCCTTCTGCAATCAAGCACTGTCAGGGGAGAGATGCAATTTATGAAGCAGATAATAGTGTTTTAAAAACAGTCAATGCAATTTTATTATACTCCAGACTTGTGTTATTTTTGTAAGAAAACAGCAGACAAACACAGTGTTAACTGTGCTTAACACTCCAAAGAAGAGCAGATGAGAAAATGCTGACCGTGCAATGGTCACTTAGCCAACAGAGGGGAAGACACAACACTAAACATCTGAAAGACACACAATTACTTCTAGTTCACAGTACAATGGTGATACAAAACACCAAATGAAATCTCTGTGGACCAACAGAGAAACCAACATCAACAAAATACTCCCGTGAACAAACACAATCAAAACAAATTTCGTTTCCAATTATTATGTCTAACAAAATCCTTTGTTTTTGCAAGAGAACACTAAAAACCATGGTAAAAAAAGTCCATAACTGAGTGAGAAAAGGTAAGGTACACAATTTGCAGGTAGCCATGAAATAAAATTATATAAAACTAAGATTATGGTTAGAAGCAAACCATATTACCAAGATACAGTAGTAAGCATTAATACTAACTATTTTAGAGTTTGTTTTTTGAGTTTTTTTCAGAAGTTAAAAATATTTTAGTTTGGGCTTCCATGACATTTTCAAGTTCCACCCTTACCTGGAGTGTAAATTACTGTTATGACCTTCAACAAAAAAAAACCCCAACCAACCAAACCCAGGCAGCACTAGAAATATAGCCAAAGGTAAAATGATAATGCAAGTCTGGCAACATAGCCATGTATCCTCCAAAATGATCAAAAGAAACAAACATTTAAGTTAGAGAGAGCTGTCCAAAGGTTGACTGCCAAAACAACCCCAACAGTTCTTAAGAGGCGGCGTGTAGCCTGAAGTGATAAACTACTGTCTGCAAAGGTCAGGCAGCTTTCATACCTGAAGTTGCCAAGGACTTAATGTTCCTGAAGACCAAAGCAAGAATGTTAATGTGTGCCACTAAGAAAAATGAAGAATTTTGCTCCTGACCAAGATGTGGTAAAAAGTCCAAACAAATATCCTACATGAAAGTAGATGAAAAGTATGAAAGAACTCTTAACAAATAGACAACTCCTGAACAGAAAAAAAAAAAAAAAAAAAAAAAAAACACAAAACAAAC
>VXAC01001993.1:177439-226187 GCA_013399225.1 Rhipidura dahli
GGGGAAAAAAAAAAAAGCTGTGAGAAAAAGCTTTTAGGAACAAACAATGCCAACACTTGTGACCTGGTTGTAATATCTTCTTTAGCATTTATCTTGTTCTCATTTATAAAACCTTAGGGGCCTGTGAGCACTGTAAAGGAAGAGGTTCTGCAGAACATGTTGTTTATTTGAAGTGGAAGAGGCCACCCCATAGCTACAGATAGGGGGTTTTTTTTATGGTACATTTAGATGTTCAGAATTCCGGAAAACAAGACAATGGGAATGTTTTGCTGTCAAAGAAAAATAAAGTAGTAGTCAAGAAAACTATCAGTCTAGTAGACACTGATTTTTTAGCGCAATGATAACCCTGCACGCACTCATTTCCTGCAAGAAGTGGGAAGCAGCTCTCCCCCGCTCCAGTTAAGCAATAACCTTGCATTACATTGTGCTGGCCCCTGCCTTGGAGAGCAACACCCTGCCTCCCTCACCTCCGCACGGCTCCCTCACCTGCACTCACTCCTACACCCTGTGCGGGCTCGAATTAACCTGTGGATACGATCCTCCCGAGCCGCGGAGCCCCCGGGAGACCAGATGCGCTGTCCGTCCCCTCACACACACCGCGCGCAGCCAGGCCCGCCACCGGCCGGCCCCAGGGCGCCCACCTCCGCCCGGACCGACTCGGAGCCTCTCCNCAAGAGAAGAGACTAGTACATACATATTTATATATATGAGCCTATGTATGTATATTATATATTTATAATAGAGACGTACGAGAGTCCAAAGCCTTGGGATTATTGGATTTAATAATAGCGATAGTCTAAGTCTCATAACTATTATAAAAGACTTAAAATAATGCTATTTGTATGTAGTATAGAAGTTTCATATGTTATAAGAGATTTATAGCATTCCTATAATATATATATATATTTATATAAATGTCAACTATTTTATGTTAAAAAGATAAAATACTTGTCGGTAGAATTGCCTTGTTAAAGTTTAGAGCTCGACATGCCTCAGTGACCTAGGAGGAGGTTAACAGAGCTTGGGGAGAAGGGTGAGCTACTGATAGTGGACACAAAGAATGCAGACTTTATGGGCCACAAATATATTTGGCAGCATTCCCAAGATAAGGAAGAAACTAACAAAGCCTGCTCAGCAACTCCGCTGAGATCAGCTCCGCCTGGGTAAAAGGTAATTCCGGCAGGGGGAGAGCTACAATCACTGACTCACGGCCACTGACCCAAGAAACTCATTGGCTCAAGCGAAGAGAAAGACTGAACTTGCCGGCTAATTAGCATGAGAAGTGAGGGAACCATTAACCAGTAGAAGATTAATTAATAAAAAGAACTTTTTATTAATTAAAAGAATTAATAAAAGAACTGCTAATTTGTAGACAATGAACATGAATGCCTTCGTTTGCTAAAATATATAAATAATGAGAAGTTTTGATGGTCGTCATGCTGGCTTTGTGGATTTGCAACCCAGCAAGCCTTTCTGCACAGAGCTCTAAATAATTCAAATATCTCACTTCTCTGTGTGGATTGGCCTCTTGCACACTGGCTGAAGGAAGCTATTTTGGAAAACACATACAGCTACTGAACACATACAGCTAAAGAGGAATGTATCAGAATGATGTAAAGCATTCTTTTTCTAATTTTAATATCTTAAAAAGAAAAATAATGGGAAATGGTACCTGGTGTCATTTATTTAAAATTACCATATTGCATTTACAAAAAAATACCCAAAAAATCTCTGCTATGAAATGCAATAGGATCATTCAACAAATCTATGAAGACAATATAGCTTATTAAAATCCTATTATTTTTACAGCAATTGGAAAAGAAACATTATATTTTTTATCAAACTGTTTACATTTCATCCCTATCAGAACTTTATTGTGAGAGGACATGCTTTGGTTAACCAAAGAGGAACTATAATTTTGGGTACAAACGCCTACAAAGTAAATAGTAACATAAGAAAATCACAGGGTAAAAATATTGTTCACTACAACTAATTTGGTTAGCAAGAACATGTTTCTGTGAGGACAGAACTTACTAAGTACTTTAGGAAGAGGGAGATGATCCATGTAATTTAGAAGAAAGATATTTCATTCATTGAAATAAGCACCAAAATACAGCCTGAACATTCACCCTAGAAGCTAAATGAGTACATTTACAAGATTACTTGAGTTCAGTTGATTTTGTGACATAATTGGCTGAAGTGAGAAATGAAAGAGAAAATGAAAATAGAATTAGTCTATAGCTGTGTGTCTACTGGGCACAGAACTATAAAGTTAGGGCTTTGGGTCGTTGGCAGCGCTGGCACCCAGCCTGCTCTTCCCCTTGGATGCAGCTCCCCTGAAGAGGAAAAGCACAAGGGAACAAATTGTATATACTGCCAGAAGCTTTTGAGGAAGCCATATGACATAATGTTACTACTTACTTGTACACTTCAATGATTTTTAAATATTGAAAATTTGAATTTATGCCCTTTGAAGTGCCGCATATATGTAGCTATAATGTGACAAACATAGTCGTGTACCTGCAGCTCCTTCCACGTGGATGTACTTTTAATGTGTTACATTGTTGCCTGTGCCTTGTAATTCTGCAAAATGCGTCAAGTACTTCAAATTATCTTGTAATTTTATGTTGTAACAACTACATCGTTATTTACTCATGTAACCATTTGTAATTCCCTATTCTTTTAAACATGTAAGTGGGTGGCAAACTCCAGTGGGCAGGCAGTTATTGTACTTCCGAATAACAAAGCAACTTTTGTTACTGCATATCAAGCGGCGTTAACCAGTGGGTGTCGCAACTATGGGCAGGACGGAGATCCTGTTTAATTCCGTAGCAAAGTTCCGGCACGCAATAGCACAAAGGCCTCATACTTCAGCATACTTGTATGCTGACAGAATGACAATAAAACAGATGTTCTCACGTTTCAATGCTACCAGCTGGGGTGTGACCTCACCTTATCAGCGACACCTAACTCCCTCAAGGGCAGAGAAACCTTGCAGAGAAACTCAGACAAATCAGAGAGCTGTGCAATCACCAGCTGTACAAAGTTTAGCAAGAGCAAGTGCTGGATTCTGCCCCTGGGATGGGACAACGCTGGATGTACAGCCAGACTGAACAAGAGGCTGGAGAGCAGTGCCATGGAAAGGGACCTGGGGGTCCTGGTGGATGACAAGCTGAGCATGAGCCAGCAGTGCCCTGGCAGCCAGGAGGGCAGCAGTGTCCTGGGAGCATCAGGCACAGCATCACCAGCTGGTCAAGGGAGGGGATTGGGGATTGGGGCGGCCTCACCTCGAGTCCTGTGTGCAGTTTTGGGTGCCACAATATAAAAATGGCATTAAGCTACTGGAAAACATCCAAAGCAGGGCCACGAGGGGGATGAACGGCATTGGGGGAAGCCGTGTGAGGAGCAGATGGGTTCACTTGTTCTGTTCGGCCTGGAGGAGGCTGAGGGGAGACCTCACCGCAGTCTACAGCTGCTCACGGGGGCAGTGCAGGGGCAGGCTCTGATCTCTCCCTGTGGGGACCAGTGACAGAAACCAAGGGAATGGCCTGAAGCAGTGTCAGGGGAGGATTAGGCTGGATATTAGAAAAGTGTTCTTCACCCAGAGGGTGGTTGGGCACTGGAACAGGCTGCCCAGGGAAGTGGTCACAGCACCAAGCCTGACAGAGTTCAAGAAGCATTTGGACAACGCTCTCAGACATATGGTGTACTACTAGAGGCTGTCCTGCGTAGGGACAGGAGCTGGACTTCGACGATCATTGCGGGTCCCTTCTAACTCAGGAAATTCAGTGTTTCTGTGGGACTGTGCGCGTTTCTCCTGAGGCGGCCCACCCCGGGCTCCCGCCGCCCCGGGCCCGCTCCCGCCTGTGACGCCACCGCGCCGCGCGGCTGCTCTGGAAACGCGTTTCCCTGCGCGCGCGGGATTGTGGGAGTCCGGGAAAGGGGCCGCCGGGGGAAAGAAAATGGCGGCGCAGGGAAAGGGCCGGCCGGGCGGCGGCGGCGGCGAGGAGGAGCGGGGGTCTGGGCACTCGGAGTCGGAGCTGCTGCTGCTGCACCCCGAGCTGCTCTCGGAGGAATTCCTGCGGCTCACCCTGGAGCAGGTGCGTCCGGGGAGCCGGGCCGGGTGGAGCGGCGGCCCCTGAGGCGGGGCGTGGAGAGTCACGGCGCTCAGGGAGAAGCAGGCGTCAAGTCGGTGCTCTGGACACCACGAACTGGCAGAGAGGAGGCTCTGGCGCGGGAGATGTCTCCGTGTTTGCAAAGGGGCTATGTTTGAACGACGAAGCTGCTAATGAACAATTTGCCCAAATCGAGACAATGGCTGTAGACAGTAAGACTGGCGGTGAAAGGATGAGCTTTACATTAAAGTTGTCACGTCCATACCCAGTGTATCCTGCTCTAGATGATCCTGCCTTGGCAGGTCGGTTGGACTAGAAGATAGCCAGAGCTCCTTTCCAACCCTAATGATTCTGTAAATTAAATAAATACAGCCTATGTAATGAGTCAAGCTAATGATTAAATATGTAAACATTATGTTTATTATGCTTGATAACTGAAAAAAAAAAGACTTTGAAAGTGAGTTATAAACAGTTTAGGACCATACAAAGCTTTAGTTGATGTTGCTTGGAATACTACTTACCGCCTTGGCTGAAAATTTCAGGTGCATGACACAATAGTAATCAAAGTTTCAGGTTTTGTATAAGTTCAAAGAATTTTCTTATGCTTTTGTCCATGGAGTTTGTATGGACAGGTTTCAGGCCAACATCAGAAGTCATGAAGTGTTGCCAGAACCAGTAGTGGCAGAGGCTTGACCTGCTCTCAGTGACCCCGATTTGTAGGATTTTAGTGGAGTTTTTTTCTCATTCCAGAAATTTGGCATGAGGTACCAAGAAATGTTCACAACCCAATAAACGATTAGGAAGAAAATTAGTGTTCTAACTGATGGTTCCTAAAATCACAGAATAGTTAGGGTTGGAAGAGACCTCTGGAGATCATCTCATCCAACCCCCCTGCCAAGGCAGGGTCAGCAAGAGCAGGTGACCCAGGAACACGTCCAGGTAGGTTTTGAATGTCTCCAGAGGGAGACTCCACAACCTCCCTGGGCAGGGTGTTCCAGTGCTCTTCCGTCCTTAACATAAGGAAGTTCTTCCTCATGTTGGGATGAAACTTGTCTCCAATATTCTTTGGGAACTGGGGAAGAAAGCACAGCTCTGCATCTCTAAGTTTGACTTGCGTTACATTCTAGTTGTTGCATTACATTCTAGTTGTTTTCCAGAAGTGTGAAAAAGAGCTCTGCTATTGTAGTTGGATTCAGGGTTTAAGAGTACATGAAAACATCAGTCATCAGCAGTATGTCTGTCATAACTTTTTCCTTTTTTGGCTGCTGTTTTCCTTGGGAAAACTTGCAGTATTTTGGGTAGAGAAGGGCTGCAGAGCTGACCTGTGTGGGCAAAGGTAAATAACTGCCCAGTGTTGGTCACAGCTGGATCCATGTGTCTCTCACACTGTCGAAGAAAGCAGCCCATCACACTCCAGAATTTGAAGCAGAGCTGCTCATGGCACCTCTGCTCAAATGCACTTGAAGAGCAGCAGACACTGGGGGCAGGAGACTCCAAAGGACACATGGGAAGAGGCACATGAGGAGACGTGGAGAAATGCACTTGCAGGTGGTAGAGAAAGAAACCACTAAGCACTGACCAGAACATCCCATGTTTCCCACTGCCTCACTGAAGGGATGGACTGAGTGTACTCCACACAGAAAATGAAGGAAGTTGACAATAGGAATGTAGGAGACCAGGCTGTTGTTGGCCCTGGGCAGTTCATGGCCTCTCCAAACTGATCACCCCAGCCACCCCCTCACTTCTGGAACCCTGGCCCAATACAGTACTTTACAGTGGATTTTGAAATGAGGTGTTATGCTACTCAGATGGTTGAATATTGAATTTGTCATAACAGTAACAACTTGTTTTCTGTTCCCCACAGAAAAATATATTAGTCGAAAGTGATGTAAAGATGGACAAAGATGGGCTCACTGATCTCTATATTCAGCATGCCATTCCCCTGCCTCAGCGTGACTTGCCAAAAAGTAGATGGGGGAAAATGATGGAAAAGAAAAGACAGCAAAATGACTTGAAAAGTGAGAATAAAAGGTAATTTATCTTTATTGGACCAGACTTAGACAATTTAGGATAATGCATTTATTTTAATTTCTGCTTGATTAATGAAGCTTGAGCAGCTTTTGGACATAGTTACAGTTTACAGAGAATGCTGTGTTGGATTGCTTGTCGGAAGGGTTAGATTCTACTACTGTAAAAATAGGAAAAAGGTGAAGATGATTTTTTTCTTTTGTCATCTAAATGTTATTAATGCTATCTAGCTTACAGTGCTTCTTTTCACAGAATCATAGAATGGTTTGGGTTGGAAAGGACCTTTGGTGGTCACTAGTCCAACCCTCCAGCAGTGAGCAGGGACATCTTCAACTCTGTCAGGTTGTTCAGAGCCCTGTCCAATCTGATCTTGAGTGTTTCCAGGCATGGGACATTTGCCACTTCTTTGGACAACCTGTTCCAGTGTTTTGGCACCCTCCTTGTAAAAAACATCTTCCTTATAACTAATCTAAATGGACCCTCTTGTAGTTTCAAACTGTGACCCCTTGTCCTATTACTACAGAACCATCTTTCTTTTATATCGCCTGTAAGTTCTGAAAGGCTGCAGTAAGGTCTTCCTGGAGCCCTCTCTTCTCCAGGATGAGCAACCCCAATTCTCTCCTTATGATCATTTTTATGCCCCTCCTCTGGAGCCACTCCAACAGAGCTCCAGAGCTGGATGTAGCACTCCAGGTGGGGTCTCACCAGAGCAGAGTAGGGGGACAGAATCACTTCCCTTGACCTACCAGCCACACTGCTTTGGACACAGCTGGTTTTCTGGGCTGCAAGCACATATTGCTGGCTCATGTCCAGCCTCTCATCCACCAGTATCCCCAAGTCCTTCTCAGTGGGGCTGCTCTCAATCCCTTCACCCCCAGTCTGTATTGATCCAGGGAATTGGCGTTGTTTCTTCATCCCCCACCATGTGTTGATAATGAGTTATTGGTACATTTCAAGGTACTTTAGAATGAAGAGAAAGGAAGTATTTTTTTCTTTCACTGTGTAATTGCCAATTAATAATTGTGTTTGTGGTGTTTAAGGAAAGTATTAAAAGCATATTTAACTATGCTTGCTCCTGGACAGGGGTGGCTTTCTCTAGAGTGAGGGGTGCATGCTGCAGCCATTTTGTGTGTCTTTCAAAACTAACATTTGCTTTCTGAGAGAAATGTTCTGCCTTGTTTTAGAAATCTTCCTGTTTGTATTTGCTCAGAAAGCAAAAGTATGTTTTACTGAATCTCTTCACTCAACCTTCCCCCTGCCCAAGACTTTGCCATGTAACATGCATGAGTGATGTGCTGATATGTTCAGCAGTAAATCTGAAGGAAAGGTGGATGAAAATTCCCGTAGTTTTTCAGTATTACACCTTGTTGATGTCTTGAGTCTCTTTTAGCTTTATTGTGGTTTTTAACTGTGAAGAGCTAAACAAATTCTGTCAAGTGATTTGGGGTTTTTTAGGTTTTTTTAGTTTTTTAAATTGTATCAGTGGCTCGAACACTGAGCTGTCTTATATCAAGTTTATTTTCGATGTGCATAAGATGTTGTAGTACTTCTTTTTACATCTGTGGACTTGAGGATGGAAGCATTAGTTTAGTGTTTGGGTAGGAAACTGTTGGTGTGCTGAAATAGGTGCAAAAGACCTTTTATCAAAGAAATAAAGATGGCAGGCTGGACATTTTTGAGAGTTAATGTTAATGTTAGATGGGAGGATGGCTTCATCCAGAGTTTATATGTAAAATAAGTTCAGGGGCTCTTGTTTTGGTACACTAAAATGCAATAATTGTTAAAAGTAGGCAGTATTTTCTGGGAAAACAGTAAGTTTAAGGAGATAAGTTTAATCTACCAGTCTGCTTTTCTCTACCAGTTGCTCTTTGTACTTAGCATCTAGCACACTAGACTTAGTCTTTTGCTCTGTTTTCAGATGGTCTTAAGATTATGCAGCAGTTACTGATTTTGCTTTTATTATCTCTTTCATATTTAACAAATGCACTGGCAAGAACTGTCTAGAAAAGTTAATCTTTTACTGCTAGTATTACTAACCCTAAAGAAATGAAGGAACTTCAATTGTCTTTTAGGATATTAAGATGTATTACACTTTTCCTCACAGTTGTGTGTCCACCTAAACAGAACTGACACAAGGCCACTGTGCAGAGGAGGGAGTAGAACTTGGTGTTCTTGTTTCTAAAAACAGAACAAAATGCCTAGGTATTTTGAGGCTGTAAGTTATGTGCGAGCCAGAGATGGGAGCTCAGTGAGCTGTTAGTTCAGTTTAGAAATCAGGAAAACTGATGGATTGTATGAACAACAGGAGTTCTGTGATGAGTTTCTCTGTGGAAAGCACAGAAAAAAGCGTGCACTGAAATTAGTGTGAGGCTTGGAGACTTGATTGGCACATCCCAGTGTGTGTTGGCTTGCCTCTGGTAGTTACAGTTAGAAGATAAAAACACACTGAAATTTAAAAGTCACTGTTGAATACTGCATTTAGTTTTACTGCTGGTGATTAATGTTGCGTTCTAGAACACTTGCTGTATATCAGCTAAGTTGAAGTAACATGATATACGTCAGTAATAGAGCTAAATATCTGAGGTTACACTTGATGGTTTATGCATCTCATTACTGAACATTTGAGCTTGCAGGTAATCATACCAAATAAAAACAAGCACAGTCTGTCTAACTTCAAATATTGTTTATGTGCAGGGATGGTTAATTTTGTAGATCTGCAAGATCATCTTGCCTACTGGAAGAAAGAGGATAGTATGAGTCTCAGAGTGTATAAGTAGTTCCTGAAGTGCCATCGTATCTGAAGACTCAGTGCAAATGCTCAGTCTCCAGGAGCGCTGTGCTGTGCACGCTTAGTGTGGTCTTGCTAGGGCTTATTATTTCTGCTCAGTCACCTAAGAGGCCTCAGTCACTTCAGTATCCCCTGAGAACTGCTAGTGTGCTGATTATGCTGAGTTCAGTGTAAAACACTGTACTTCTGACCAGTATCAGATCTTCACGGTAAAGGTGAACACCTGCCTGTTTTGGTACCAAGCAAATATTTAGGATAATCAGGGTGTGGAGCTAAAATCTACATTACTGTATGATATTAGGTTTCTTCCTTAGATTCTAGACTAAGCTAGACAAAATTAGGAGTATTTTTCATTAAATTGTTGTAATGATTGGGAGTTGCCCAGAGGCCATCTTGGCTGCATGAGTAATCATGTGAATGGAAACACAGATTGCTCATGTCATGAAGCTTTTGATTCCTCTAGTAAATCTTGTATTCTTTACCACACACTACAAAGTAAACAGCAGGATTAGAGCATGGTATCCATCCAACCCAGTTCAAAGTGTGGATAGAACATTTCTCTATGGTATAGATGTACACTGTACATGTACAGGTTTCACAGAGGGCGTTCTGTTGCTGTTGTACCGGGGATGGAGGTAAATCACGACACAAAGTTCCAATTCGAGGAGAATAGAGAGAACTGAACTTTATTAATTAATTAAAGACCAATTTATATACCTTGGTTCAGAAAGGTGGCATAAGGTTATTGGTGTCCCACCATCCACCTCTCAGATATGATTGGCTAGACCCTACAACACCTATTTCAAAATATTTTTCTAATGTACCATAACAAACTTGGAAAAACAAGCTGCAGGTGTTAGACAGATTTACTAAACCGTCTCACTGTTTTTCTTGTGAGAAAAGCAGGGCTCTCACAGAATGCTGCAGAAAACTGGAAAATTCCTCTGCTGAAAGCTTTTCAGCATCCACAGTGTCCTGCAGAAGGGGACACAATCCCAAAATGGTTCATTTCAGCACCAGTGTCCTCCCTCAGAAGAGTGCTGGTTAATATGAGTCCTACTCTGAAGCTCTTAAACTGCCTGTATGTGATGTAAACAAAGCAAACGTCACACCAAAGGTTCTGTGTTGTTCTATGAGACATGTATCTTAAAATTGAGTGTGACAGTTCTTGATGGGATAGCATCCAAATTCTTCTGGAACTTTCCCAAAGTGTTTCTCTGGGAACATTATCTGTATTGTGGCATGTAGTCATTTGTACAAGTGCTACAGTTCTAAAATTCTGTTTAGAACTGATAACAATCCTAGAATTTTAGTCAGTTCCTAATTTGCCACTCTTCACTAGTCTGAATATATAAAAAAACCCCATCTTCATAGGAAAAGCAGACTGATTTTGTTAAGGTAGGTGACTGAAAAAAAGTCTGACTAAGGGCTGAACTTCTTCCTGCTTTATGAGCTGTGACTAGTTTCATCCTTTTTAAGAACCCCCTAATTTTGATAGAAATTGTGCAAGCAATTTCTTAATGCGTGAGGATTATCAGCAGCTACTAATCTAATGTTGTTCCAGGTCCAACTGATTGAGTCTCTGCTTGTGGCTTAATTTAAAGTCTGTTGAGATACCTAGCATCAATATTGTCAGATTCATTAACTGCAAATTAATGGATATATTAATTTGTTGCAAACACTGTGTTCTACTTTTATTCATCTGTTTAGAATGAGATGACTGAAGAGTCAGTGTATACTGAAAACTGAAGTTTCTAAACAGGCATATTATATACCTTAATGGTGGCTTGGGCTTTTTATTTGTTAAATCTGCGCTTTCCAAGCACTCTCTCTTTGTCATTCTTGAGCACTGCATTTTCAAAACTCGAATTAATATAGTGTGAGTTATGTTAACTTTGTACTTTATTTTTTCTCAGTGAAGATAATTCTGATAATACTGTTTTGATACTAGCTTGATACTATTACTTTTCATGAATCACTGGTTACAAAGCTGGACAGCTCTGACTGCACATATGCTTAAAGGCACAAACTATTAAAAAAAGTCATTAAATCCACTTAGGGTTCCTGTTCAAAGACTACTTATTTTTAAAAGGTGTGCTCTTTTTGCTTAATGTTTTTTGTTCCTTGACTAACAATCTTTTGGATTTACCGTAACATGATTTTGAATAAGAGTGGAAACAGGGAAATTTAGAAGTACCAGAATATGAGATGCTGTTCTTGTAGGTAAGGCAGCACACACTTCCTCAAATACTCATTTGAGAAATTTTTAACACTTCTTACCTCTGTACTTACTCTGAAATAGCTACAGTGGTATAAGCATAGCGCCTTTGGTTGTACAGCTGTAATTGTCTGCTTAGGCAGTTCCTCACCCAACTCTTTTTGCTGAGGAGCACTGGTCTTCACACAGCCCCCTGTGCCTTTCTATTTTGGAAGTGACTTTTATTGCTTTTTGTTTTTATTTAAGTATATGTAAGTATATATAAGTATATTTATTTTTATTTAAGTTGGGAGCATCTCAGAGTTCAATATAAGTATTTTGGGATGTATATTTACTTTAGACAAGGTAAAATTAATTTTCACTTATGTCATGGATGCGCTATTTTTTGATCATCTAACCTATGTTTCTGAGAACTTTATGATTTGTATTTTCAGTGTTACAACAGTGGAAGGTTTAAGGAAACGGCCATTAATTGTATTTGATGGCAATTCGACAAGTACAAGCATAAAGGTGAAGAAGACAGAGAACGGAGCTGCCGATCGCCTGAGGCCTCCTCCAGCTGGAAGCACCACCAACACAGTTAGAAGATTATCAGTTCCTTCAAATGCCTCAACATACATTTCAGCCTCCAGTTTGTCAGAGGACGCTAAGCTGAGAATAAAGAATAATGAGGCTAAGCAGAACAGTATTTCAAAGACTGACAGCAGTGTGTTGACTAATCTGAAGGTTTACCCTTTGTCTCCAATAGCAGGAACTACTGTGGTAAAGTTAAAGAGGTCTGTTCCAAAGGAGGAATCTGATTTGCCGGTATGTTTCTGCAGTATCTTGTTTTGCAGCTTTTTTTTTTAATTGAGATTTACAGGATCCAAAATTAGGCCAGTAATTAGTAGAGTAACAGTGAGTATTTAGAAACAGACAAAACTGTAGCTAGTTTGAGAAATATCAAAAGGAAAGAAATTTGTACTTGCCCATAGGAAACTTCGTGTGAGAGATGCAACTTTACAGAAAACATGCATGTAATTTTAACATGAATAAGTAAATAATACTTAAGGTGGTGCTGAAAGCAGTCAAAACACAAACTAGTTCTATGGGTAGGTCTGAGAGAAAAAACAGGTATTGTAGAAGAATATGAAAACAGCCCTGAAGAGAGGACAAATAGTTTGTTTTCTCTAGCAGGGAAAAAAAATTAAATGATTTGTAGCAATCTCACTTGAGTGGTTGAGTAGGACAAGCTTTCATTTGTCAAAGTAAAGGAAGCAATGTTTCAGGAACTGGAGTGAGATGCTGAGAGCCATAGAATATATCCTTAGAGGAAGAATGCCCTCTGTTTTAAATGTCACATAGCAATTGGCAAGCTAGAGGTAGGAGCTGGCTGTGTAAATCTGGAGAGTGCTGAGGTTGTGGGTCTGAATGAGAAGCCATAACAACAAACTGTATCAGTCAAGGTGAGATGCCAAAGGTCTGGTGTTCACTTTGAGAAGTTCGGAATCATAATCAGGTACCTGGGCTTCTGAAAGTGAGAAAGACATGCTGAGATCTTGGGCACAAAAGTGCTATTCTCACCTAGAAGTCTGATGAGTGAGTTGTTAACCATAGAGATAAACAGTCACCTTATTTCTGCAAGTTGCATTTGGCTGCAAACAAATTTTCTGTGCATGGGAGAACTACACTACAGATGAGGGCAGAATGAAGATAGTGAGCTTAAGTGATGAGTGTAGAGGTAAGGCAGGATCTATGAATTCAGCAAGGCATACCTCTGAAGGTGTAGGTAATAGTGCTGAATGTAGCTGCCAGATGGGGACAAAGAACAGTGGCTGGTTTTGATAGTGGTGGGATTAGACTTAGAGGGCTTGTCAGTGAGCAAGGAGCAATGGGCCATCTCTTAAAAACATGCCACAATATAGGAATAGGTCTTAACACTTGTGTTGTATTCATGATACATGATACAAATTAAGGAGTTTTCACATTTTCACTGGAATACAGGAATATCTGGTTCCAGTCTGGGCTTCTAAGGAAGAAATAGAAATAGCTGTTCTCAGTTGAACTGCAGGGGGAGCTTTAAGTATACGGCATGCAGCTACATTGATTAGAATTTTATCAGGACATGAGACTGAACTTCTGTTTTCTCAATATTGCCTCATGAAAGGCTTTTTATTAATATCTTTTAAAAAATCCTTTCACGAAAGAATGCAGGTAATATCCTGCTGCATGGACTGGTACATTCCATCAGACTTCTCTTAAACATGAATACCTAAACACGTGGCTGTTCTGAAAGACAGCTTTAGCAACTTTTGAAAGAATCATGTCTGAGGCTCTGAATGGAATTTATGCTTGAGAGATGTGCTTCCTACTACCTGTATTGCTAACTTGTTTTAGTATTTAGAACTCTTCCAAGTATTGCTCAGATCTGAACCTACAGAGTTTTTGAAACTTTTAGTAGACACCTCTCAGCTTCTTTATATTTAATTTAAATGCTCTGTAGACACAGTGAGGACATTTTTGAGTGCCACTGTGTGACTGCCACTCAGAAGCTATGACCTCTGACCTTTGACTCTCTACATTAGCCACAGTTTAGGTTGTTCAGTTAAAACGTTTAAGTTCAGTCATGCCTTGGTTGGTGTTGGTCAGACACGTGGAGTTAGGCAAGTGTGGCCTATGGATGTTACTTTACCATCTGAAATGAAAGAATGTGCTGTTGAATAATGAGTGATGCAGTCAGGAAGATCCAGTGTACTTGGCAGATGGCTGTAAAGCCTGACCTGTTTTTAGTGTAATGACACTAAAGACAATTGTGTCTCCAAGCAAGTGACTGCTCCTTGACTTCCAAGGAAAACATAATGAATAGCCCAGAACTATCCCTATTATCTTTGGGTCTAATTCCCTTAAACCTTTCAATGGTTGCAGTCCACAGGATTCCTGTAAATAAATTAGAAGTCCTTTAAAGAGAAGGGAGATCTCAAGATTGTGCTCCCTGAACCCATGTGTTGCAGTATGTTCTCGAAAACTCATATACCCATCTTTGCTCTGTTTATGCGAACTATTAAAGCTCTAATTTCTCAGATTTTTTAAAAATTATTATTTTAGATGGCAAAAGGGAATTAAATATTTCACCACTTCATCTGCCATTGCTTTTCTTTGGGCTTTCTTGATTTTTACAAGTTTCTTGGGGCAGGGGGTCTTGAAAGATGAGTTCATCTGAGGCTTTGGCAATTATGTCTCTTCTTTTTATCCAGTCATTACAAAGGAAGACCAAATTTTCTTTTTAAAATGTTTTTACTATTGACAAAAGTAAATTGGTTTCCTAGTTGTATATTTGGGGATTTTTCCTTATACAATCCCATTTCAACAAGTATTTTAAGAAGACAACCTGAAAGAACTTTAGAAGTATGTTTTGAAACTCCAATATGTACCCATTTCTAAGCTGCATAATTGAAAGAAAGTTTTGAATGTGTAAGAATATTTAATTGTAGGTTGCTAAAAACCAAAACACATGTATGATTTGCAGGTAGCTAAATTCATTGGCTCTGTTTTTGTCTTCACCAGAGAAGTTCTGTGATATTTAGCTTTCTCCACAAGATGGCAATAGAAAGCTGTTGTAGTAGCCTGTACCTGAATACTGTAATATAACCAGATAGAAATATGTCAGATTAATGACTGACTCCTGTTTGCACAGTATCTCTTAGAATACTTACATATTTTCTTGTCTTCCAGAATGACCTAAAGCCTTCAGAAGCAAAGAAGAAAATCCAGCATGTTACATGGCCATGAAGTAGCTAATGGTGCTTGATACATAAATATTACTTCCATATTTTCAAATAGAGAGGTCATATTTAAACAGTTGAAATAAAATTATTTTAAAACTTACAGAGATTCAGATTGCTGTGAAGTTTTAACAAGTTTAACAGCTCCCTGTTGTAAAGCTGGAGTCACTACCACCAGTCACCTTAAAAATATCCACTCTTGTACACCAAGTAGTTAATTACTTCTTTAAAAGGTGGTGTTACTACACTATGCTAAACCCCCCCACTCTTAGTTTTCAAGATTATTATAGTTCATCTCCTCCATGTCACTGTGAGTCACACATTGTTTCACTAAGATTCAGTTTTGTTCCATGTCTGGTTAAATAGTTAAAATAGCTATTGAAATTTAAAGTGATGCCTAGAGCCTTCTTGGCTTTAAAAAGGTAATTAATTTAGGTGAAAAAACTGACCATTCTGCTGATAAGATAGTCTACAGCAATTTTTTTTTCTTTTTGTTGCACAGGGGTGTAGAATTTGCAGTGCAAGTTAGGTTGGTAATAAGAGATGAACTATTTTAACAGCATTACTTCAAATTGAAGTTTCTCTTGATATGTGAAATAAGGAATGCACAGATGGAAATATGTGATTAGGCTGTTTGATATGAAACTTCGAGAGGAAGTAGTGGATGGATCAGTGCCATGTTCTCTTAAGTACACAGGCATATTTTATACATGCATAAGTGTAAAAATGTGCCAATTTAGCAAATTTGGTTCATTTCCTGGTTACAATCATGCTTATAAAATATGGGGAAAACCAGTGGAGTGCAGACCAGTGCTTTCTCAGCTTACAAACAGTTGGAGAGGGACGTTGATAGGAAGACAGACGTACCTAGAGAGCATTAACACATGTAATTGCACTCTAGAAAAAAAAAAACAAAAAAACAAACCTGTTTTCCCTTCCTTTGATAATTTAAGGTGGATTTTGGTTTTCTGTGAAACTTGGTGTTTCATCTGTATTATTGGTTGTGCCTTACAGGGCAACAGTCCAATTAAGTTGATGGAAGCATTTTTTACTAAAACTCAATGGCTCTGGGTGAAGCAAATTTTGATCAGTTTTGGATTTGGATGTTAAATAAGGACAATGCTCCCAGACTTGGTAAAACAAAAAAAGAATCAACTTCTTAATCCACTTAGTTAAACCCACTGAAAGAAGCTCAATAGTGATCTGAAAGCTTGTTTACATTTTTAACACTGGTTTATATTGAAACCAAAACCTGTAGCTTATTCATTACTTTACAGAAGTTCTCCATTTACTGTTATGACATAAAAGGCACTTCTTGAATGCTGTAAAATGGTAAGAATGTGTGTTTTGAAATGGTGTGCTGTTTCCCTTTTACTAAACACTTGTGCAGTTTTTGTACTTGAGTACAGCAAACTTTAACGTAATGTACATTTTGTATGTAAAGTCTTTTAAGTAGCCTTATCCTATTTAAATAAATTAAATTTAAAGCAAACAAAACAGTGCTGGCTTGTTTTTGTGATGTAATTAAGCTTGTTCAGTTTATACAGTTATATTTCAGTGGACTTGCAGTGATCAGCACTTAAAGCTGACAAGGCAAAAGGGTCAGTAGCTGCTTCGCAGCTGTAGCAGCAGTTAGTATCACGTGAAGTGCTGGGTTTAGCACTAGTGTCTGATGGGAATCCTGGTTTGTGGCTGGCTTCTTGTCAGTGGTCTGGAGTCTCGGGTGGATTTTGTGTAGTTCCAGTTGCCAGGAGCATGTGTGTGTTGGTATTTGTTGAGCAGGGATATGCAGAACTGCACTGGCATAATAGCATGATGCTGCTGTTGCATGGTAGCAGTCCTGTTTCCAGGCTGGGATGCTTTCCAGCCTTGTCATGTTTCACCTACCTTTCCCCAAAAGTGGGTGCCAGTGTTGTAGCACTTGGGAGGCAAAGTGCAAGCTGTGCTGCTCCTACTGCCTTAGAATCAATAAGGTTGGGAAAGACTTCCCAGATCATCAAATCCAACCTTCAGCTGAATTCCACGTGCACACAGTTACATCAAAGTGCCACATCTTCTCATTTTTTAACACTTCCAAGGATGGTTGGTGACTCCACCATTCCCTGGGAGCCTGTTCCACTGCTTTACCACATCCAGTCAAGAAAATTTTTCTAATATCCAGCCTGAACTTCCTTTGTCAAAATTGGAGGTTTTCCCTTGTCCTATCACAGGCTGCCTGAGAGAAGAGGCCAAGCCCCACCTTGCTACAATCTCCTTTCAGGCAGTTGTAGAGAGCAGTAAAATCTCCCCTCAGCCTCCTTTTCTCCAGACTGAGCAACTCCCAGCTTCAGCCCCTTCACCAGCTCCATTGTCCTTCTCTGGATGCACTCCAGCACCTCTGTCCTTCTACTGAGGGGGCTAAAACTGAACACGACTGGAGATGTGGGTGCTCATGGGTGCCAAGTACAGAGCACCACCCCTTTAGTTCAAAGTAATCTTTCTTCTCTCAGCAAACTACTAGAGCAGAGCTGCAGTGTGCTGGGGGATTGGCAGACCCTCCGAGGAGGAGAGTGAGGTGTTTGCCCTCCTTTTGGAGGTGTGGATATAAAAGTGACTTTTGGGGCTATTTGCCACAACTTTCATCATAGAATGAAATCACCAAGGGATAGAATTTATTCGCTCCGTGAGTTCTGATTAGCACAGTGTGCACTTCAAAAATGTCAGCCAGCCAAGTTCTTCTAATGGTGTGCAATAAACTAAATCTGATCTGCTGCATCTATTTAGCTTGCTAATTAGTGAGAGGGGAATGACCTGTGAGCACCTTGCACTTGGTACAAAGACACAAATTCAAGACTGGTGTCAAACTACTGATGCCTTAAGAGGCCTCCTAGGCGCAAACTGTCCCTACCCAGTAGCACACAGACTAAGCATATTCCTAAATCTTAATGTCACATCTGAAGATTCCTGTTGGAGTTGTAACAATTTTTTCCTCATTTTTCTGGACACAAATGAATTCCATCTGGAAGGTGTACTGGGACTGTACATTGCATAACATGGCCATATTTCTTCCTTTGGGAAAAGGTTTATCTTCCTTTTTATTGTATCCTTTTGATGTTATTGTCCTGCCAGCTTGCTGTTGCTGACAGTTGCCTCTGTGGCAAACATGTAGCAGAAATTATGCTGCAACAAAGGATATTATGTATCCCAATAGAGAACTAAATTAAAGCACGCCCTACTGTACAAGTTAAACTTCAAACCTTCCCGAAGATAAATGTCTTTTGAGTTGTTTTGACCTCCTTGCTTGCTGAGAAGAAAAATATTTTGGGTTTGAGTTTTGAGCCTATGAACACATTTTTATCAGCTGCAGTCAGTTCAATGTTTTCACACACGGCTTCATTTTTGCTGATAATTTTCCCACTGACTTCAATTAGTAGAGACTGTGTTGTAAAGCAGGGCCCTTCTGAGAATTGCCTAAACTTCACACCTTCAAAAACTGGGTGCAAAAAGGGTTGTGTTTGTTTGCATTGTGTTTCTTCAGAATGTGAAAACACTTTTGTAAATATTATCTAAATACAATTAAGCCACAATCACAGTTTTGTTTTAAATTATTTTATTTTGAAAAATACAATGTGCAGTGTGATGTCAGCTAACTGTAACACTGACACTGTCGATCGAACTTGTACTTCACACAATGATCAGCTAGTCATGCAATAAAATATGTACCTGTCATGAAGCACTCCCACTGTTTCATCATTACTTCTTTATGGCATGTCACAAATCCACATATATTGAAACTCACTCTACTTTTACAGCCTTTCTACAGACTTGACAGTGCACACTAGTCACGTAGCTCAAGAACACTGGGGTGAGACCAGCCTTACTGGAATTTAATGGCCTCTGCCATTGATTTCTAGTGGGCTGAAGGCTTCACCCTGAATATCCACCTGTGAATGTATTGTGTGTGGCCATTGTAATCCTTGAACTGTATCACCTGCTTGTAACAGGAATATTTTGTAGGAAAAAAACACCTTTAAAATAGTATGTTATGTCAAATCCAGCCAAATAGTTTTAAATAATGGGTTTTGCATTAGTTTTTGTTACTGATAGAAATCTCAAACACCAACACTGCTATTACACATTTTCGAGTTGTTTTCCCTCCAGATTTGGAGAGTATAAAGAAAAAGGTTAAGTAATGTTAATAGTACAGTGAGACACAGAGTGGCAAAGCTAGTTCTGAACATCCATGTGTTTCAGACTATATACTGCAAGCATGGCTTTCCTCCCTTCTTCCTCTCCTCTTAGTTTGAGCTTTAAATATCCTTCCCACATTCAGGGCAAAGGATGTCATCTCTTTCTGTGAGGAAGCCACGACCCACCAATGAGAGGGAGCACTTCTTACAGTTAAAGCAATCGTTATGCCACTGCCGTTCTTCGAAAGAGATGTACTTGGTTCCTCCGAGTCCTGTTTGAAAAGCAAAATCGTTCTGTTATGAGAAAAGAGTTATAGGTCAGCCATCAGGTGATGCAGACTGACATGGACATCCCACATACAGCAGTGAAAAAATGCCATTGTGACAAATCTGGTTGTTGCTGTGCTAATTTTGCCACCCTTATTCTGTAGTGACTAATATTTTCATCTTCAAATACTTCTGTTGCTTTCAGCAAAGTTAATGAACAAGGCTGTTATCCCTAGTGGTAATGGCAGAAATTAACTTCCAAGGGATGGCCCTGCAACATAGAGCAGAAGAAAAGCAAAGCACCTGCCTCTGAACAGAATTCTGGTAGTTTTATGGCATCTGAGTATGTTAATTTATGTTTTGTAGAAGTACATTTAGATAATTAAAAAAGAAGTCTGTCATGTGTCATGACTTGATTCATAGCTCTGAAGGAAGAATGCCTCAGGAAAAGAACCAGGTTAGTAAAAAAGCATTCCAGAGTTTGAGGCTATGGCTGATATCATAAGGTGTATTGAAGTTATACAAAAGAAAAAAAAAATAGGGAAAAATGTCTCTTAGTAGTAATTGTCTTTTGCTTAACCTCAAAAATGACTAGCTGGAGTTCTGTGAAAAGATTTAGTAGGGCATATCTTGTACCAGGTGAGACTTTTTGTTTAGTTTTGCCTTTGATAGCAACTCAACACACAAAACCACCACGAAATGTAAAGGCACCAGCCATGAGAGACCTACCACTGATTGGGTTTGTGCATCCAGCACACTTTTTGGCATAGAGGTTGCAGAAGCAGCTCAAGCAGTATGCATACTCATCCCTGGAGGTAAAGCGCTGTCCGGACAACTGCTTCTTGCATCCAGTACACACGAAGCATTCCTTGTGCCATGGCTGCTCCCGGTAGGTAACGCCTCCTGAAGTGATAGCCTATTTTAGGGAAAAAAAACCCAAGAAAATATTATCTTAAGGGTGCAGGTTCATGTTTTGATTTGGTAAGGAGAAAGGGTGATGAGATTTTAGTGGGTGGGAAGAAGGGAAGAAGGCTTAACAACAGCAAGATCATAATTTTGCTTGGAGCTGACCTTGGGAAAATCATGCAAGTGCTTTATTGTAATTTCCTAACTTATGAAAAGAAGCCCCATCTGCAGATACTGTAAAATCTCACTCTCAGTTGTACTCTGTTTTTCAAGCTACTCTCTGTATGTTGCTTTTCATATGTATGTACTCATCACTGTACCTTCACCTGTCCCTTTCTTCATGGTGGAGGAATTACCTGATGTGTTTCAACTTCACTGTTACTTTCTTTGGGAAAGACTAGTTTATTTCATATTGTAGTATTTACTTTCTGCTTCTCCAGACTTTGTCAGGGAGTTTCCTCCTATGAATAACCAGAACTAATTATGTCATCTCTTAAAATCAGTTAATTCTGAATGTTTTTACACATACATAAATGAGATATTTTACCTACTTGGATATAAAATGGGATGGAATTCAATCCCTTAGGTTTCAGGTAAGCGAAACAATAGCACTACCTTCTTGCACTGGACGCATTGCATGGCAAACTGCTTTTCATAGCAGGGTACACAAAAGTTTTGACTGTCCTTAGGGATGAAGCTCTTTGTCCCAATAGGTTGCTGGCAGTGGTAGCAGATGAAGCAGGTCTCGTGCCAGCTGTTGCCCTTGTATTCCATCTTTCGAGTTCCTGTAATGAGAGCAGAGCATTGGCTGAGCTTCTGGATGACATAGATGCAATCATAGCTCCTGTTTGCCTGGCAGCTGGCTGTCAGTCAAGAAGCATTGCAGCTATGAGCTAGAGGCTATGTAATGTTCTTACCAGCTTTTCATGACATTTGGTACCATTTTAGGTTTTTGGAGAGCAAGTGGTTCTCCTGCAAAGAAGGGAAATATTTCTTGCAAATAGCTATAGCCTAGAACAGCTTTTTGTGGTATTATTAGGCAAATAATGAATTCCAATGCACTGGAAGATTCAAGGGAATTGGAGAGACACCAATAAAAGCTGCTGTTAGTGCTGAGTGGAGGTGAGGCCATTCCTCATTAAAGATTGACCTCATTCATTCCACATCTGTTTTGTTTCTTTTTCAAATAGCAGCAAGGCACCTGGTTAATTACAGACTGGGTTGGAAAAGACCTTAAAGATCATCTAGTTTTAAACTCCCTGCCATGGACAGGGACACCTCTCACTAGACCAGGTTCTCAGAGCCTGATCCAACCTGGCTTTGAGAACACTGCCAGGGATGGGGCATCCAATTCCTGGCAAGCATCATGCCTCCCTTTTCCAATGAAATATAATCACTGTCTGAGACAAAGGATTATTTCATACCTGCTTGGGGGCCTTTTTCTTGTTCTCACTGATGTGTACTATAAGTTAGCAATTGTTTCCAGCTGAGCAACACCTATCCTAAAAGGTTTTCTGTCTCTCGGATCTTACAGTAAGAAAGAAGCTTTCTCTCTGTTTTCAGCTGTATTGAGAATATGGTTGAAATAAGGAAGGGAGAAAAATCTTTAGACAATCCTTTATTGAAAAGCAGAAAAGTGATATGGTAGTTAGTGAATGAATGCACTTCTCCAGAATGTAGTTTTAGGGTTCAGATAGGGTGCTTTGCAGACTCAGTTTACTGAATGGCAGGGGGACTCTGAGCCCTTCCAGGACACTGGAGGTGCCCTATCATATGGATAAATTTCTTTGGACAAGGTATGATTTCCTATCTACCAGTTGGAGTCAGAATATTTAATACTGGCCAGAAGGATAAACAAACAAATATTCCTACAGTTCTGCATCATTCTTGAAGCCTGTAACAGCAAATACAAAGTCAAATGCTTGGAAGACTGACAAGCTGGTTGAGTTAGCTAATGATGAAGAGCCACACTAATGCCTTTGATGCCAATTCTCCCCACCCCTATTACTGCAGGGTGAAGTTTTACCTTTTTTCCCCTTCTCAAGCAATAATTCATCTTTGTTTACTAGTTGCATATTTTTCATCTTTTATGATCTCATTAAATTCTGCTGAGAGGCATACTTCAGGATCTATTTGGTGGGTTTGGTTTTTTTTTTAATTGACTTGCATCAGTAGTAAGTGAACTGTTAATTATCTTTCTTTATTATGCTTACATGCTTGAATATTTCTGTTCCATTTTATTAACAGACACCTTCCAAAAATTATGCCCTCTCTATGCTGGTAACTTTCTGTATCATGCCAAGAAGCAAATAAATCATTCCTTGAAATAATAATATTCTGGAAAAAGGAGATGTAGGTAATTTTTTTTAGTAGTCTAGAATTTTATTTTCAAATTTTCAGCTGTGCTCTCTTTGGGATGGTGTTGTCACTGAAACTCAAACCAGGGAGAGCCCTATTTGTTATCTGCTAGACTGAAGTCAGCGTGAGTTGTGACTGCAGAATGACTGAAAGACTAAGCTTGTAATCACTTAAATGGGCACATAATGATAAAGCTTCATTAAATCTGCATTGTACATTTAGTGGCTCAAAGCAAAGGGCAAGTTTAGCATTAACAGTCTCCACAAAGGGTATCCAATCACTTGCTGGTTCTTTCAAATAGAATTATGCTCCCATTGGTGACCATATTCCTCTAGTGTAGCTTCTGTACTACCGTGCTGTGCTGTGTAAATAGGAAAAACATGCTGAGCTCTTCCAATGTGGTGACATCTCAGCTATCTTGGGTAAACAGCTAAAGACCAGTGGGTAGCTGTAAAGCTTACAAAAATTAATTTCTTCTCTTTTGGGTTATAAGAAAAGAAGGAATTTTCTGTGTCACTGAATCCAGCCTTCATTACTACATATCAATAGATAGCTGGCATAATAGACAAAAAGAGTTCCAATCAGTAAATCACTGATAACAGCGGTGAATCTCACAAACAGTATTAAAAATATATACACATAAAATTATAGAATCATACACTCATAGAATGGTTTTGGTTGAAAGGAACCTTAAAGATCATTTAGTCCAAGCCCCCACCATAAGAAGGGACATCTTTAACTTGATCAGGTTGCTCAGAACTCCATCTGAACTGACTTTTAATTTTTGCAGGCATGGGGCATCCACCACCTCTCTGGGCAACCTGTTCCAGTGTTTTACCTTACCACTCTCATCGCAGAAAACTTATTCCTTATATCTAATCTAAAGCAACTCTCTTTTACTTTACAACCACTTTGCTTTGTTCTATTGCAACAGACCCTGCTGAAAAGTTTGTCCCTGTCTTTGTTATAGATCCCCTTTCAGTACTGAAAGGCTGCAATCAGGTTTCCCCAGAGCCTTCTCTTCTTCAGGCTGAACAATCCCAACTCCCTCAGCTTGTCTTTATAAGTGAGGTGCTCCAGACCTCTTTGTGGCCCTCCTCTGGACCTCCTCCAACAGCTCCATGTTCTTCTTGTGTTGGGGTCCCCAGAGCTGGATGCAGGTGAGGATCTCTTAAGAGCAAGGTTAAGGGGCAGAATCACCTCCCTTGACCTGCTGCCCATGCTGCTCTGGTTGCAGCCCAGGATACAATTGGCTTTCTGGGATGTGAATGGGCTTTCTGTGTCATGCAGTTCCAGCTTTAAAACTAGCACTGGCTATTCCCAAGTATGTCAGTTTTTATTGCTGTGTCAGCAGAAGGGATGCACATGGAAAAACAGGCAATGCCTAAACTTGGTCATGAATAGATAGGGTCATCTAATTTTAGACACTGTTGTCCTATTTCATCATCAAACTTCATTTTTGCACCCCAGGAGCAAAACGCTGTGGTTTTCTCCTTTTATCTAAGATGACCAATGTCAGAACTAGCTGACAAAGTAACTAGTGATCATTTTGGACTGTGTACAAGGATTCTTCAAAATGCCTTTTAATATTTTATATCTGCACTGATAGCACTTTGACTTTAAAGCCCTCAAATCATCACAGAATGCTATAGTATCTACATGAGAAGATGAGGTTTTGAAAATCTATTACTATAACCTCATATTTCATGCTGAAAAAAAAAAAGCTCTTTCCTATTTCTTCACTCTTTGTGCTCAAGAAAGGCCTCAGATGCACTTTGACCAATTTTTCATTTGTCTTAGAGAAGCTAAATTTCGAGTAATTACACAAAAAGTTTCCCATGAATGGAAGTTCTGTCATGAGCCATTATGAATATTACATGTTCTGGTCATGGAAGTGGCCTAGAATTCACCATCACCAGTTTTTTATGCAGTTCACCATGACTAAACAGAGATAGTCAAGAAAAAGCATTTCTCACAAATGTTGCTGATTTTGGGCTTGATATTTAGTCTAAAAAGTGAGCATCCCAACCTGGCATAATAGTCTTCTTGCACTCATTACATTTGGAAGAGTATTCATTGGAGTAGCAGTCAGTACAAAGCAGATGTTCCTCTTTTGCAGCAAAAGGTTTGTCCACCAATGAATTCTTGCACTGGAAGCAGTGGAAGCAGGTTTCATGCCAGTGGCGGTCCTTGTAAGACAGATCCTGCAGAAATCCAAAACCACAGGGTAAGTGGGATGAGTATTTTGCAAGACTGGAAGCTCAGAGAATGCAAACACATCCAAATCTGAACAGCAGCCAGGAGCTGGGGCTAATTTGCACTGCTCAAGAAAATAAATGTTCTGATGAAGGTGAACTTAGGTTGCTGTGATAACCAAGGGCAGCTCATGACAACTATCAACCCTTTTTCAGATCAAGGTAACCTTTTTGTATGTGATGGAGGAACAGCTAGTTTCATTGAGGTATTTCCTTTGAGAATAAAGCCCCGCTTTTGAATCAGATTAAAGCTTGTTAACCCTACAGCTATGACTGATTTCCCCTATTTGCCTTAACTATTGCTCATTTCTGGTTCATTTCATAGATATTTACTCCTGGACAGGAATCTTTTTTCCAATTGCATTCTGGTATTTTTTCAACAGATTTACACCAAGGGTGGAATGAGTCTGATCTCTTTGGAGTTTTTTCACTACAATGAATTTTTACTGACTCTTGCGTTCTGGTTTACCTACATTTCAGATGTGGATCGGTCTGAAAAATGCAAGACCACATTGTACCTTCATTCAGTGATCCAGAGTACTGGCCAAGGAATTAGTGTGGGCATGTCAGTATTTAAAATACTCTCCACAGTCATTCCCTTTATTATTTAAAAGGAACAATCCTTCTCAAAATTGTGACCAAAATTGTGATTGAGCTTTTTAACATTTAAATTAAGGTGGCCTAATCATGTAACAGTTGAACAGTGTCTTTGGACTTCAAACTAAATAGAGAGTGGGTGGTTACAAGAAACAGTGTCTTCCCCAAGATACACAGGCTCTGATTTGGGTTGGGAGTGTGCAAAGCTAGAATTGTCATGAGCAGGGAGTATAAAAACCCAGCAGAAATAATTTCTCAGGTTCTAGCTCAAGATCGACAGTGTATTTATTGCAGGCACTAAACTAATTGGATTAACTGAAGAAAAAGAGTGAGGGGTAGAACATGAGGTTTTGTAGTTGTGCAACAGAGAGGGTTCGTACCTGAACTGGCCTAAGGTGTGCTGGGTCAGTCAGTGCAGTCACGGGTGACTCCAAAGGGGCTCTCTTAGCCCAGAGCTAACAAAAGATGCCACGGATTGAGGCTGGCCTACAATAACATTGTGTCTTTGGGAGCCTTGTTCCCATGAATAGCTAGCAGGAAACACTGAAATAGTTTCATCCAGCTCAGCTGATAAAAGGTAGCTTAGTAACTTCTGGCAGAAGTTGACCATGCAATTAAGAATTTTTGTTTGGACATCTGTGCTACTTACCTAAATTTTTTGAGTCATTGTGAGCAACAATTGATACCCAATGTATCTTTCATCTCTGAGATGCATTCTGTGATAAAATATCTAAGATTTCTGCTTTACAACTTTCAGACAGTTGTTTATTCAGCTCATCTATTCATTTCAGCTTAATCCTTTTGGAACAGCATGAATTTCTGACTGTAAAATTTAAAGCTTTTCTAATAGCAAATTCAAACTAATCTTCTTTGGAAGTTATTTACAATATTTTTCTTCTCTTTAAGTGAAATTGAATAGCCTAAACCTGATCTCATATTGTATTTTCAACAGAAAAATACAATATGCAGCCAGCAGTGTTTTCCAAAACGTGAAATTTGCCTTCTAGAAAGTAGGACAACAGCTCTGATTTTCTTTCTCTTGTAACATGATATATTCCAGTATTTTTCCTCATTAGCTGCCATTTTCCGTTTTTGCAATTTTCAGCAAGCTATTTTTTTTAATATCCAAAATTCATGTGCTGATGGCTGCTTATTTTATCAATGAAATTATACCCCGAAGAAGGTTCCTGCCTTTTAGAAGAGGAATAATGAAGACAAAGATTAGGTGTCAATGATGAAAGATTGGATCCCTGAGTCAATTATGATGGCAAGATTTTATAGGCAGTAGCTGGGTAGGTGGCAGCAGCAGATATTTCATCATGATGAGGTGATGAAGCACAACTACAACAAAAAGTACCCAAGATAAAAAGTGGATTGAATAATTTTTATCTACCCTGGGTTACTACAACAACTGTTGTCATTGAATGTAGAGAGAGTCTAAGATGTCTGGCTTTGACAGCAGAATATTAGACTGATGATAAATGGATATTTCTTTCTCTCTCTGAGTCTGTCACATCTGAGATCAAGGAAGTCCAAGGTACTGATGAAATCATTTATGCATCATGAGTGTTCTTAGGTCACTGAAGAGGAGGTTTGGTCTACTTCAGCATGTTGTATGTACTACTGGAGCCTTTGACTTGTCCGTAAGATGTGGATGTATTGATCTGGAGCAGATTCTGCACTGGAAAAACACGTGCAAAAACTGACTTAAATCTTTCTGAATGTCAGGCTGCTCCTCTGTTAAGCTGAGAACATCAGGTTTAGTCTAGGCATGTGAATTCTAGTTTATGCTAGATGACTTTAACCTAAATAAATCTGTTCCAGCAGAAGGTACAAGCGATATACAACTAATTCCTGTTGTATTTTCACAGATTTTCTTTATGTCACCCCCAAAGAAAACTTTGACAAGATAACTGTTAACATTGGCAAGATCACGTTTTACAGCTTCTCCATAGTTCTATGTAGCTTTGCTCCAGCTTGGTGTATTTGGCCTCTAGGGTGGGACTGCATGTGTCTTAGAAAAGTGTGGTATTTTAAAAAAACCCAGAAGACCCCTTAGACTAAGGTTACCAGGCAGCTGGGTTAAGCTTGGGCTCCTCATACACTGCATTTATATTGTCTTCTCCTCAGGGTTTTTGAGTCTAAGCAAACTGAAGCCATGATGCAGTACCACTTTTCTCGAGCTGGTTTTCAGCAGGGACCCAGTAGGAAGAAGGAGATGAGAGAGCTTATTACCAGAACAGTAACTGTACATGTTGTTCAGGAAGGAAGACTACATTGGGCTTTTTTGCCTGCCACAGTGGTCTTTTCAGAAGGTTGAATGTAGGAAGTGGGCTACACCAACTAAATGCTGTGCAAATTTTAGCTGCACAAACCCTGTAACAAAACACTTCAGTATGTCAGACTGGAGCATACCTATCAAAAGCATGTTGAGGAAAGATAAAAACAAGTCATACTGTGCTGGACTCAGCCCCATAAGTGTATGAGAAGATATTAAAGTATCCACTTCTTTCACCATTTCACTTTACAACAATTAGTCTGAGATTCAGTAATGAGCTGAAAAAGTATTGCATGTTGAGACAGGGTTTAAACATTAAAAATGAGAAAAATAATTACTTTTTCCCTTTCCTGATCCTCATTCCTGGAGGTTTTATTTTTTTGTTTATTTTATGTGTGAGACTGATCCTTTTGAGCCATTTTTGGCCTGCATGTTGACACAGTAGCTTTATGTCACAATCCACTCATAATTTAATTTTCACATTTCACAGAGAGAGTTTTCACCCCCTTCTGCCTGCCAAGGCCAACTTGTGGACTGCATTAAATACAGGATTACTGTAGGTATTTCCTGTATTTGCAATGGTTTCTATAGCATAGGATCTGCAAGGAAAGTATTAAAAAAGCCAAAGTCAACCAAAAGTAACCCTTCAGTGGTTAAGCAAATGGGTACATGATGGATGGATTTCCAGAGAGAAGCATGAAACTATAGGTGTGGTGAGCATTTACCAGCGACTTAGCCAATAAAATGCTGATTTTTTTCTAGAAAAAGTATATTTCTCCAATAACCCGTTGGGATATGGGTAATGTGTAATAGATATGAGAGAAATGATATCATGTTTTCATACTGCCTGCTGCTTCCTCCTACCACTCAGTACATGAAGCTTTTAATTTTAATTTTTTAAATTTTAATCTGTGAAAGCTTCATAAACATCAGCCAGAATTGTTTACAGTTAATGAAATGGCCTATGCCCAAAGATGCCATTCAGACACGTTAACATTCCAGGATCTTTTGGTGGAAAAGGCTTGTTCTTTCAAAATAAAGAACAAATTAATTACTACTCCGTTACATTCACAGTTACCCATAAATACCTTAAAAACTAGAAAGATGGTGAAAGAAATTTTGCCCTGACTTGAATTCAAGCAATGTTTCTCTACAGCATTGTTGTCTTGCGGGGTCTCTGTGCTATAGCTAAAACACAATGTGAATATCTGGCATCAATTTCATCCTCTCACAGTCCAGTGCTGTCAGAATTTGAGTATTTAGTAGTATTTGAGTAGGCTTAAGTTCAACCCAGGTAAACTGATGCTGTGCACCCCAGCTGAAGCACTGCAGTAGTGTCAGACACAGAGAGATGGCCCTGCTGTTCTCAGCACCTGTGGTTTCACTTGGGTGTAACCCCGTCAGTGAGAGGAGGGTTCATTGTAATTGGGAGGCTGGGAAAGAAAGAAATTAGGAGCATCTGGTTCTCAGTGTGGCTTTTCTCAGTGTATAGAAACAATGGTGGCCAAGAAAGGACTTGGAAAGCAAAATCTGGTGTGAGGGCTACATGGGACTTCTCAGGTTGTAACATGGATGTAAGAGCATGGACACCCCTGCCACATGCAGAGGCCTGGATGTGACCTTTTCTCATGACACTGTCACTCCACTGGGTTTTTCCTCCAAATTTTACCTGTTAAGGTTGTGTTTGGCACACAAACAAATTGGAGTCAGTTTCATACACGCAGTAGACACACTGGTCTCATTCCCAAACATAGTACAATTTGTCTTTGTTCAGGTGAAAAAGTAAATGCAATGTGTAAAAATACATACATATATGTATGTGTTATATTTCTGATGTATTTATACCTATGTATCCATACAGTTCAATGAGAAGAAACCTGACTATTTTGTTACGGTTTCATGGCTGAATTACACTCAGTCATACAATTCACATGCTTCATCTGATACTTATCTGGTGTCTGAGGCACTTGTAAGGGCTCTCTCAAATGTGTCCTCTAGTGTCTATTGCTGCCATTGAAAAACTACTCCGGTTTTCTTCTCAGTGACAACATTCTTAGGATCTCTTTTCATCGGTGTTTTTCCATTAATTCCTACAAGTAAACTTGTAGGAATTTAAGTTTCAACTTTTATCCATCTGTCAGAATTTGCTTAAAATTGGTCTACATCTTCAAAAGCTACAGCATAGAGCACAGACAGGCACAAATAGCAGTCACAGAGACAAAAAATACATGTTTTCTTCTGGCACACTTTATAGCTCTTCAAGAAAACTTTATTTACTATCTTTTAGTTGTGTTTTCCACATATAGTTCTGGTTCTTTACATATATAAAATATTCTTAGATTGCAGACAGTTGGGACTTTTTCTTTTTTTTCTATCTGGTATTAGAGTGTGTCTCACTTTAAAGTAAAGAGAAGCAGTATATTGGATAACACCCACACTCCCTAAATACATAAATCTGGGTTGAAAAGTTCAGCCTGATTAATTCCTGAATACTTTGACCGAGATTTGTTGAAGCTGGTCCAAGTTTTTAAATTCTTGACTATCAACACATGGAAATATCTTCTCAGGGGATTAGAAAGAGACCTTAAAACAAAAGCACATTCTGGAACGGGGCAGAAATATTTTGCTTTTTCAGGTCAGGCCAGGCCAGCTGTATCTCTTCTCTAACCTGAATATTTATGAGCTGTAGGAAAGCTAGTGATTTTAGACCTTCTTACAGATTATTGCCAGTTCCCTATCTTGATGGTAAAACATTTTTACCTTTTTAAGGCTTCTGAAAGGGACTTTCCTATTGATTTCCCAATAGGGTGTTGTAGATCAGTTTGGAAGATATGAGACATTCCTTTTTTCCAATCTGAGTAAGCGTATTTTTTATATCTCTGAACTAGTGACTGAGTGGTAGTATCGCTATTAGGAATTAATTGATGCTTCTAGAGGTATGGATCAGCAGTGGGAAATCAAAAATCAGATCTTCTTTGGTCAGTGAAGAACCCTATGGCCACGCAATACAAATTGCAGTTCTACCACAATCTTACTCTGACAGTGAAAATCTTGCCCAGCTTTGAACAAGTCAGTTTTGTGTAAGGGGGATGTATATCGGATGAAGTCTGTTGGTAGCAGTCCAACAGACAATTCACTGGATGGCTCATCTGTCTTCATTTAGGCAGTATGAAACTGGCATGAGCTCCAGCTGTTTCGGTTCATTTAAAACAAATGCAGGTGGTCACACCTGATCTGCACCAGACAGGTGTTTCCATGTGTTGCAGCAGTGCATAACTCAAGCAAGCAAGGCCTCTGCTCTGTCCATCCCATTCTTTAATTAGACTCCACTATCATAATTCTGTATTTAAAAGGCTAATTTTTCTAACTCTATCTGATTTATTGCTTGGGTCAACATTAGCTAGATTTCTGTGATTTCCAGGTTGGCACCTTGTCTTGAGTGTGTTTTGTCTCTTGATGACAACAGAAGTGTGGTCACTGCAAAGCTGGCAGTGGCTTAGCTCCCTCTGACCCAAAGGTAGGCAAAACCAGCTTCTGTCACCCTTCCAGATCCCAGCTGGCCCCGAGGACAGGCTCTCCCAATTAGTTAAAGAGTATTTCTTACATCGGAGCACCAGATCATTCTGTGCTTTACAGGAACACATTTCTATTACCATGCCTGGTAAAGAAGGGTTTGCCAAGTGAAACAATACAAAACAGATAGAGGGGTCCAGAAAACATGCTCTCCCATCAAAAGCTACCCCTGTGTAGCTGTTAGACTGGATCCTTACAGATCTCAGAGCTCTGTATCCTGGCTGCTCTGTCCAAATTTCTTTAACAAGACACAAATCTGACATACCTTGCAGTCAGCACCAATAGGTTTTTTGCATTCCTCGCAGGTGTTGGAATAAAGATTTTCATAGCATTTTACACAGTAGGGGCTCTCCTCCTTCAGGATGTACTTCTTACCAAACAGAGACTCTTTGCAGTAGTCGCAGTCAAAGCGTTCAGTCATGTTGGTGTCTGGAGTCCAGCTACCCTGCCCCAAAGACAGCAACAGGCACATGTCAGACTGAGCTACACTTGACCCAATCCCCCAGAAAAGGTTCATCAATTCTTGTTCATCACTTTGTACCTCAGTTTTAGTCCAACTTTCAGTCAAAAAAATGAACACAATAGGAAAACATGGGACTCTAACTTTTGCAGTGCAGGACAATGAAAACAGCCCATCTAATTTGGCCATCTGCTGATCCATCTTTGGCCAGACCTAGTGTTAGAGATGAGGGGGAGGAGTAAACCCTAAGTCTGAAGAACTCCCATGGGATTTGTGAATGGAATTTGACATAAAGGTCTGAAATTAGAAGGTGTCTGTCTAGGGGATGGAGGGAGTCATGCCCATTAAGAGGATGAGCAGGCTAATCTTCAGAAGCAACATCTCCTGCAAAGGGCAAGAGAAAGGTTTACATTGCTCGTAGACTTCAGTCATGGGCAGCCTATCAGGCACCACAGTTATGTGCTTCTGCACCTTCCTTCTCCGCATTCTCAGTAAGGCAGTGTGTGGCAACCATTCCCCCACAGGCAGGCACAGACCCTCCACCTCTGCTCATGTGTGTCATCTCCTCTGACACAACCGAAGGAGTTATCTAACAGCTGTGGTGTACTGGGACACAAATGGGAGCTGGGTGTCCTGGCTCAGACAAATGTCAATGATTATGGAAGGGAAAAGGGAAGACACCATATATGATGTTTCAGCTTGTCTGAATTAGGGACAGTTGCTGTTTGCTCCTCATTTTTTTTTTTACATCTCTATCATTGAGTCATGTGGATGCACACACAAGCAGCGATGACACAAATGCCTTTGATGAACTGCATGAATATTTATTATTGCCTGGGACAATTTATTTTGGGTTTCATTAGAGTCATCACCTTTTTTCTTAACCTGAGGCTTGCAGAGTGTGTTGCACCTGAAATTTGTTTGGAGGTTACAGCTGGAGCAGAGCATAGCTGCCTGCTTTGGAAAGGGAATTTCCCAAGCAGAAAGTATGTGCCACCTTGACTGCATGATCTTCACTGCCTGGCAGGCTGCATCTCCTCTTTAAGCCACATTTGATCTATAAATCCTTAAATGTTTTGAGTACTAATAACTTAAGTGACTACCTCTGTCTTTCATGCACAAGTGACATTTACAGCAGCTGCAGATGTATTGCCAACTTCAGCTCTCAGTTTTAAACAAAATGTTGTTACTTACTTAGTGTGCTTGGCACAGGTCACTGGATTCTGGAGTTTGTCCTCTCCTTCTGGCAGTGGGAGCCACCCATGGGACATTCTGAAATTTTGAGTTCCCCTCCAGGATTTCAGTTTTTATTATTATCTTTCATTCTGTCTAGCTGGGATGTGATTAAGGTTTTCGGGCTGTCTGAATGGACAAACTTTATTTTGATGACTAGAAAGCTTTTTGTTTTTTAAATGGTCAGTCAACTGCTGAATTTTGTGGTGACTAGCAGAGACTGAGGGGTGAGTGCTTTTACATGTGTGAGGTAGGTAAGTGATGTCTCAGCTGCTGGAAAGTCTTATGAATTCCAAGTAACTACTAAAGAAGAGAGACAAACTACCAAGCCCCAAAATGTGCTTGGAGGAAGCACAATCCTGGCAGCTGGTCATCTATGCTACTGACAACCCAGGAGTAGCACTGCAACTACTTTGGCCTTAAAGAAGGTCTAGGAACTAATTAACTTTCTTATCCCAGAGAGCAGCTGGGGGTATGTAGGTGTGCACTTTGTCCTTGAGGAGTAGGGAGGATCACAGGACTGATAAGAAGACAGAAAGTAAGACAGGCTGCAGAGAGAAGTGCAATGACTAAAGCTCCCCTCTAGCCCATTTCCAACAGCAGTAGCTAGCAATGGAAGTATAAGGCAGGAGAACAGGGACAATACAAAGGGACATTTCCTCAGCAATTCCTTCCAGCAAGGTAGTCTTCTATTGAAGTAGAGCTTCAGTGTTTACCAGAAAATTTAAAAGACTATCATGGGTTTATTTTCCTCTCTCTTTCGAGCCTGTTTACACCCCTAACCTACATAATATGTTTGGACTTCCCCAGGTAAGAACTAGACAGGACTTAATTTCCTTCTGGAGTAATTTCAGCAAAATGAATGGAGTTGGACCACTGTACACTGAGTTATGTGTGTAGATGTATGACTAAGTCTGAGAAGAGTGATAGCTTTTGTTGAAATAGTCTGTGTTTAGGACAGAAATCTGTACTTTTTACCAAGCTTTAGTAGATATTTTTTCCAAATGATAGAATTTTGTTGCCCATTTAATGTGCATTTTTGCTACATTAAAGTGTGAGCAGAAACCACTTATGAACTTGCATTTGTCACCCTTCCTCAGAATTAGTTCTTTCTAGCCCTGAATTAAAAGTAGATGTGTAATACTAAAGAGTGAAAAATTTCTCTGCAATTATGATGAGTAAAAGCAAAACCTTTTTAGTGTGATTCCCTTGCAGGTTTATACCTGCTAAATGTAAGATACAGAAGTGCATTGTGACAGGAAGAAGGACTGTTGCCTTAGAGGTGGACATTCCTGTCTCTTGGTCACAACATTTTTCATCTTGAGTGCTGTATTGTCTTCTGGGTGCATTTCACAGGAGCAGAGGCAAGCATTACATAATATATTTATTTAACAATTTATATAATAATCTAATAAGTCAACAATTCAAAACAGTTCAGCAATTGTTTTACAGTTGCTGCCACTATTTCAGAAAATAGCTGCGCACTGCCCTCCTATCCTGAAAGGGATCCAGTTAAATGTGCTCTAAGATTGTCACAGGGGATTGTCCCCCTCACCCTGAGCAGTGACAGGCAGTCCTTATTTCCACATCTCAAATGGATTTAGGGATGAACTCTGCTCTATGAAGACACTGCAGGGGAAGCTCTGAATGAGATTCAAGGAACAGTTCTAGAGATCTGGGAAACTGAAAGACGAGAAAGGAAATTTTCCAAGATCTGCATTTTGAGTTTAGTTGTATGAATCTTTTATTGGATCTGGGATCAGTTTTGGATCAAGTATGTCTTATAGACAATAATTCAGTTTCATGTGGTTTCATTCAGTAAGCTGAAATTCAGGGTGAAGCATCCCAAATTCCAGGCTGTTTAAATCCAGGCCTTGGGCTGGATCTCATGATCTACTCTGTGGTATTTTGAGCTCCAGGGAGAATTAAATGTAAGGTAATAATAGATCCTTATCTACTAAATACTAGCAGGAATTTCAAACAAATAATTTCACTGTTGTTATACAATCAAGAAACGTGAAATCATATTAAGCAGTATTTTTGACTGTCACTTTGTACACATGGTCTTTTACACTGCCAGTCCATTAATTCATGTGATATAAAATCCCCTCATGTTTAGCCTAGTGAAGGCTTTATGCGTTGTTCCAGGTTTTAAGGAAATCAAAACAAAACAAAACAGGAGGCTTGCACAGTTGTGGATGGACACAAATTGCAGTTCAACCTCCTTGCCATTGATCTATTTCTTTCTCTTGTGTTTGGTACTTGTTGACTGTAAAGCATTGTGGGACAGAGATTCGTCATTACTACACCTCTTTGTGGTAAAAGGTCTTTAGATTTTATCACTGTAGTTATTCTATACTTAGGCTTTTTCAGATTGCTCTCAATGTAATCATGAAGGAGAAATTGATTTTTTTCTGCCATTCAGTCTCCCTCCTACAGCATCAGACATAACAAGTACATCTCTGAAAGGAAAAGAGCTTTCTGTTGCATGCCCAAAAGAGAAGCTAAAGCTTATGCCAAATGTTAGTACTACCCACACTGTGTCTCCCAGGAAGTAAGAATTGGCAGGAAAATTACCAAAAAGTTAGTAGCCTGACTTAAAATCTATGCTTCTTTCCTCTTCCTCCCCTATTGGCTTGGTGTCATTTTACTAGCAGCAATTCCTAAAGTTAGGAATCATATTACCTCATAAATATTAGGTCTCATCGTGTCATTAAGAAATTATCTAGTGTTCCTCCATCTCATGACACTTTTGACTGCTGAAAAAGCACACCTTACCTGCTTTTTCAGCTATATCTGCAAGCCTAATAAATGATGATGTGAGCATCTCTTATTTCAACTCTTCTTAGGGGGTGTTGAGCACTGAGAGGTGCAGATGCACATGCTCCAGAGAAAGAAAGAGGCCAAGGGAAACTATCTAAAACATGTAGGAGTTGTTTAGTTTATTCAGTGAAGCTCTGATCTCTTGTTGTAACAGTAGTTGGAGACACAGAATTAAGCCCCTGCAGATGCCAAAGGGGGACTTGATGTTGACTTAATTAGGTCAGCAGTGCTGGGGCTCTCTCTACCTGTGCCCCTGGATCACTATGTTGTGTTGGCCACCTGCACAGAAAACATAAGGTCTTCCTTCAAAATGTACACACATTTCTCCCACCTGACTATTTTTCCAGAAGAACAGTGCACATGGAGAATTTTCTATCTGTTTATTTCTCTTCCCCTGAGGAAGGAAGATTTGTGTCTGGCAACTCCAATGACATGAGCCATGCAGGTCTAGAGCATTTGGAAACAATTTATGTTAATGCTCCAAAGGCTAAAATGCAAAGATTTATTTACAACCCTGAACTGACAGTTCAAACTATGCTGGTCTTTCTGGCAAGAGGTGATTTTTTCCCTGCAACTTAGCTGCTCTTACCACATTCATTATCTATCATCTTGTTGCAGCAACAGGAAAACACTCTTGGAAGCCCTAACCCTCTTTCCAAACCAGACCCTAAGGCCATGCAAGGGGAAAAGGGGGAAACCTGATTTTATTTCTTTTTAGTTTACTTTAGAAAAAGAAGAGATCACCGTTTTCTTGTAGTACTGATGAGAGATGGGGGGTGGGGGAAAGTCATATATGGTTGGAATTCACCTGAACCCCAGCCTGAGAAAGTTAGCTGGTGTAGATGCACACCAGGGACACCCAAAGCACTCCTGTGTGTTTAGATTTATAAAACCACATTAAGGGCTGGTACCCCTCTTTGTCTGGCTGTTCAGGTGTATCTTATCCTCTTCACCATGGAATGAGTGCCCACAAACACTATCCCAGTGGAGCAAAGGGAACCTGAGGGCAGAGGAGGTCCTGCTGGCCATGGGACAAGTGTTGATGCTTTGAGCTGCTCGGAGCTGTGACCCTGCAGCAGCAGCTGCTGGCCATGGGGGCCACAGAAGGACTTTTGCTGCCTTACACTAGGGGTGGCCAATGCAGGGGCTAGCCAGGCTATGAGGGACAGCTGATGTGGGGTTAACACTCAGCTTGTAAATGATACAGGGATGCTTAGGCAGATGTGGCTGCACTCCTTCTCTTTCAAATTTTTAAACTGAGAAGGAAGTGGAAGCTTTTTTCTATTGCTGCCACTATGGAAGAGCAATCCTTAAGTAAGCACATCAAAAGAATTTGGCACCCTGTTTTCAAGAAAACAGGACCCTTATGATATGTCATTTCTCTCCCAGAACAGCCCTGTTAACAAGCCCAGGGTGTTTACCAGTGTCCACATCAAGGTTGGGATATTAGAAGCACTCATTACAGAGGTGTTCATTGCTGTTTCTTAAGCTCAGAGTAGACATTCACAGATGTCTTACAAGCTCTTCAGCAAAAGCCAGGAAATTTTGCTTTAATGCTTGAAAATAATAGTAATAATAACAACAAAAAACGATAAAAAATGGACCCCCAAGGAAAATATCTCAGACATGCCTTTAGATGCCAAATTTTAAAAGCTAGTCAAAGAAAATAAAGTTTAATTTTAAATCAAGGTACCTTATAATATTTTTCAAAATTATGTTTGGGTTCTTCCAAGGATTCACCTTCTTTGGAAATGGCTGACTTATTTTGCATATGGTATAACATTCTGATCTCTTTTTTAGTGTCTTTTTTCATCTCTTTAGAGCAATTTTTTGACCAGACAGACTGCATTAACATATGCAGGTAACCAAAGCATACCTGGTTGGTTCCTGTCTGGATTGCACAGTCAGCCTATCATGACTTGGAAAGTGGATAGTGTGCTGGTTAAGATTGTATTCCTTTGCAGAACATAAATAATAAAAAAACCAAACCAGAAAATGTTTCTTGTGTGGCAAGGATCCTCATGCATCTGGCTAAAGTAATCCCAGTTGAAGTAGCGGAGAAGGAACACTCCACTTGTGGTTTCTGTGTGGTTTATTGTGTTTGGCAGTCAAAAAAAATCTGCTCCAGTCTAGAGCCACACCAGCAGTGGAAGAGAAAGAACCAGTGGTAGTATCTACAAATGCCACAGAAGAACTGAGCACTGACATTTTGAAATTGTACCCAGAGAGATTACTCTATGGTGACCTCAGGTTGATACTGAAATGACTGGAGGATATATGGTTTTACCAATATTCCTGTACATATATCAATTACAAAAGGAGCCTATTAAAATAACATGGAACACGACTTAAATCTGCCACAGCAAGGAAGAGTACAGTTCAAGTGGGAAGGCTTGCTCTTATTTTCTATTTTAAAGCCTTTTGAAATTGCTGTCCTCCTTCTTTCCCTTGCAGAATAAGCAAATACTTGCTCAAAGGAAAGGTCAAGTACTTGATTATGCTTAAGCATAAAAATTCATGTTTCTATTGAGAACATTTAAGCAGATAACAGAAAATTATAGGGGAGAAAAATATTATAAGATTAATAAAATTTATTATTATTTCTGGCACTATCCTGCAAAAATAGTGTATAAGCTAAATGTCTGCAGACATGAAACTCCAACAAAGGTTTGTTTTTCCAGAAAAGGATTGTTTTCTCTTATTGACAGGAACACTGCTAATCTCAGAAAAATTAGACTTTAAGACAAAAATACCCAGAAATGCCAAGTGCTACCTTTCAGTCATGTTTCCAAATTTTTCTGTATTCTTGAAATTCTGCGTACCCAGGGAACAAAACCAGAACAGTGTCCCAAATAGCCAGTGTTTCCTTCCTTATGGAAAGGATAGAAGACAAGCTGGGACAACTCTGTGGAAGAAGAGTGCTTTGTTATTTGTTGTGGCCTCTAGCAGCTCTGCTCTGGTTCTGTTTGCTGATGTAAGACCACAAAGCCCCCCAGTGTCTGAGATAATTGGCACGCGTGGTTTGGGGGATCAGCCAGTGCACGTCTCACAGCTGCCGTACAAACGGCCGTGGCAGTGAATGCCTCGGGGCTGTGAGCCATCCAAACTTCCCTGCTCAGCTGCTGTGCCCATGGCCTTCCAAAACATGACAAAGGAGGCTATGTGAACCTTGGGGGCACCCATTCAGCTGGGCACATCTTAGGAAACCAGACTGATGCACCTGGGTGAAACCTGTTTGGCCCAGTTTTAGGGGGGGTTTGTGGCTGGAAACTGGACACAGAGAGCAAAGAGAACATCTACTAAGGTTGAGCCAAAGTACTTCTGGTGCCTGGGAGGTACAGAAGAAAGCACAGAAGGACATAGAGAGCCTGGTGACATGGACACAAGCAATCTTTTTGTGGGCAAGATCCTTTCTAACTGAAGAAGGAAGGTGTTGAATCCACCATGGAGAGCTGCACGGCACAGTATGGAGAGGTGGAATTCACCAAAGGGCAGATCCCGGTCTCTGAACACACTTCAGCTCTAAATCTCAAGGGTGCTTCAGAGCAAAGAAAAAATACATCTGTGTAAAAGCTTACAGGTATTTCATGGCTTTATGCAATTTGCTGGTTTTATTATGCAAGATGAAGTGAAGAAACAGTGGTGGGTTTTGAGCCCTTACGCTTGCCAAGGTGTCTAGAACTAACTCACACCATCAGAGTGATACCTTAGACCTTTCTTTGCAGTGGTTGATATACTTGAATCTTTAAATTCAAAAATTTCCTGTAAAAGGGAGCATTGAATATACTTATGTCATTGTTATGCTCACCTGCATTCCTCTTACAGCATATTATTACATGTACAGTAATCATTCAGCATCCTAGTTGATACAATCCAGTATAAAATAGAGGGGTATGAGAAAAGGAACAAAATTAACTTTTTTACCTGGCATGAGTATTTTGATGTTCACCCTTAGAAGAAGGATCTAGTGGTTTATAATCAAATTCTGTCTATATATAACTAATTAATATTGTTGAAATGTTAATGCTTCAGTGGCTGTCAAAGTATCCAAGATTTTTTTTCATGAAACCTGTCATTACCCTGCCATTTCACACTCTCACTTGGGGTGAATCTGCATCACAAATAACTGTGCATATGTAAATGAAACATTAAAATCACACCATTAGAATTAATCAGTCTAAAAATGCAAATTATGAGATTCCCCCAATCTCTGAAGCAGTACCCAAGTGAGGGAAGATGATTGCCTACAAAACTACATGATTCAGAGTTTGTCCAGAGATGCTCAGGACATATTTATCCATCAGAGAAATATGAATGAGACTTAGACCTGAATGTCCCTTGCCCATGGGGACCTGGAAAGAGTGTGAGCATGCTGGCCAGCAGCAACAGGCATTGCTTGTGGCTGATGGTGTTAGCTCTTATCTGACCTTCCCTTAACTCTAAATGTCCTGGCCCCTGGGAGAGGAGGCAAGGCAGGGAGGGGAGGACATCAGCAGGTGACTGCTTGGCTCTGAGGCTCAGGGCTCAATGCCCTGGAGAACTGAGCCAGGGGTCCCTTGTGCATATAGGTCTCCTCAGTCCTCCCCATTCCTTTCTTTTGGGATAAAAGCTTGAATTTGCAGGGCAGTGCAGCAGAAACTGTCACTAACCCTTACAATTGTAGGACACTTGTACTTTGTCACTAATGTTTTGGGTTTGGTTTGTTTGGTTTTGGTGTTTTTTTTTTTTTTTTTTTTTTTTGCATCTGACGTTCAAAGCATGATGGAATCCTGGCAGACTGTGTTGTGTGTGATCAAAGGAGTTGTCTGATCTCTTTTCTAATGGTGTGCCATCTGGGAGAGCTGATGTCTGTATGGACAGGAAAGATTTTAGGGAAAGTGCTATCCCTAGACTTCACTAAGAAGTGGGAAAGAGATCATTATTTGTACCTGAGTACTTCAGTTGGGAATCACCATTATGTGCTCCTCATGATAGGAACTTCACATGGCCAAACAATACCCGACACAACACAGCTGCTGGGATAACAGTGATTTCACAAAAGCTAGCAATATTTTCCTGTAAGTCCAAACCACCTGGGAGTGATTATTTGGTGCTTGCATATCAGCACTGCTGATTCCCGTGGGAGCACATTTGGCAGAATGGTGAAACCATTCAAAATAACTTATTTTATCCCAGTACTTTAGCCATCTTGGGCTTTTCCAAAAGACCTCAAGAACTGGTCCACCCCCTAGCCTCAAGTGTGCTAGTTAGATGGAGATGTCAGATGGGAACCCCAGGTAACTTTTGCAATTTGATTTCTCAACAACATCATTTTGTCTTTTCAGCTGTCCCACTCACCTCAACCACATGTTGATTCACAAGCCAGAGATCATTTTGCCCTATGGCTAGGGTAAAAGATAGTTTTATTGGTGCTCTGGACAGATTTTGATAATAATACTATGGTATGTCAGGAGCTGAGTTTTCAATATAGCAACTCATATCCTTTTTTAAAAAAATTTCTCCATATGTGACCAAGAATTGGTCAGGTTCTATTAAAAAGTGCAAACTTTAGAATCCATCCTTTCCCAGGTACATCTACAGGTGCACAAAATGACATAATTTTTTGTAAAATAAACGAATACCTTTTATTTTTCCCCCCTTACATATCCATATGCCTGAAGCAATCATTTTCAAAGTTTACTATCTGCCTGATAAAAGGCACAGAAGATTTTGGCCAGAAAGCTGGGAGTCCCATAAATTTATGAAGTGATGAAAATAGGGTTCACATCAGAAACCCAGAGACAACCTTAACAGCAGCATTCTTTCAGATTTGGATGCATTTTTGTATCTAATAACACAGCCTTATGTTGGTCCCTTTTAGAACAATTCCTATTCAAGACAACTTATAAATACGCATAGCCATCAATAAATGTTACAGCTATTGACCCTGGCAATCTCAGAGTCAATTAGCAATCTTAGTTAATGTACCTCTAGATTGGAGTCAGGGGAGTAGCAATCACAGACTGACTGACTTGCTGGTATATATATTTTTATAAGGTTTGCTGTCTTGTGACTGTGTGTGCCTCTGTACACAGCAAAGCTGAAATATGCAGGTATCTGGTCAACTAAATAAAAGCCTTATCCCCTGGGGGAAGCAGAAAGTTTGGAACAGCCATCAGTGGAGACAATGAAAGTTACTATTTCCTTTATTATATACGCCGAGAAAGCCACGTTAGCATACAGTAAGGACGAGGTTATTGTGGCTGCACACACATGCACGCAGAGAGAAGCACGAAGAGAAGCAATGCAGAGCTATTAATTGGGATTTGTATTCTAATTTATTCTCTCCACATAAAAAAGAAGAAATACGATGCTGATGGCTCCCCGTTTTTCCCATACACAATCTGTCCACAGTGTTTGCCTGCAAAGAGGAAAGGCTACCTTTGTTTCATGTGCATCTGCTCTTGCTACACTACAAAAATGCTCCTTTGTTGAGCTCGACAGAGGGAGTGCACGGAGGTGTAAGGAATCTAAGACCCCATCTTCTACTTTTTATCACCTCCCCGGTGGATTACACACGCAGCACAATACAGTCATTAAAAATAGTTACACAGGAAAAGACCCAGCTCCTCATCAGCTCGCTGATGTGTCGCTTTACTGACGGACATGCAGCAGTAATTGCTGTGATAAGGAATTTGTCTTTTCCTCCTCTTCACACCCCTCCCCGAGCACTCAGGAGAAAGGGGGACCGGCAATCTCTCTCCTTGCATCCCTTCCCCAACAACCCACTGGGGCACTAAACAACCCTCTCCTCCTCTCTGCACCCTTTGTTTAAAGCGACACCTCCAAAGATGCGTTCTGTGGGTAGTGGGAGGGAAGGGAAAAAAGGGATATTTACTTACAGAGCAGCAGCGGGCAGTTAATGCCACCTCCTGGACCGGGGACAGGGGGTCACATCCATTAACAAATGTGCAAAGAGCACGCTGGCCTGCTTGCAGCGGAGAGCTGTGCAGCCAGCTGGGGCTTTCTGCTGCGGGCAAAGAGCGGCTCTGCCGGCTCCAGCTCCGCGCTCGGTGCTGTGTGGAAAAGGAAAGAGGCTGCTGCCTTCCCCAGCCCAGCGAAACCCCTCGCTATCATTTTACCATATAAGGAGACAAAAGCATCGGAGACTCTCATTCTTTGAAGCGCTCTGCAGCTGGCATTCGACACTTTTCTCTATTCCAAGGGTGTCAATACTTCCCCCTCCTAAACATCTTGTCGTTCTTGGCCCCCTTCCTAAAATAAGGCTCCCTCTCCCCTCTTCCAGCCTTTGTTTCTCTAAACCCCTGATGCTTATTAATAACATGGCTTTACTAAATCCTAGAGCTCAGTCTTTACCCGAGTGGTTTTACAGCAACTCAAACCCAAACATTTGTAAAGGCTCTTCACCTGGCTGAGAGAATAAAGTCCTTGGTTAAAACTGGTGTGAGGCTTTCTTTGCTTTGGTCATTTTGCCTGCTCAGTGTCTTGCCAAAAAAGAGTGAAACAACCTGTCCCTCTTCTCCTTTGTGTAGAGGTGCACATTTTTACAAAGACCAAGCACCCAGGCATTCTTTTACAAGCATTCAGACCCCAGTCTAGTTTCTCTCCATCCTTCTTTCTTGCCAAGCTCCCCCATAATCAGGAGGAAAACGAACAAAAGCAGCGGAAATCAATGAAACCAAAACCATCCATCTTTTTGTAAGAGAAAGCCAAAGGAACAGATTGTCTCAGCACATGCTCAGTACCCAGTCGAGAGCCCTGCTACTGTGCACACGGTAAAAAGAGGGGGAGCTATTAATCCCACTATAACCAGGAACTACTTTTTCTGCTACAAAATTCAGTTTCATCTATCAGCCATTCTAGCAGAAACACATTCTGCTAATCAAACCAGTGAGGCTCCGGGAAACCTCCCGGAGGGAGGAATTTGGATCAGAAGCACATGGGAGATGTCTGCTCTCTGCAGCTTGAGGGGTAGGCTGGGGAGGCATTTCGGGATAATTCTTCAGTAATGACTGGTGCTTGCCAAAGGGAGGAGCTTTAATATGAATGCATTCAACCTTAAGGGAAACCAGAAGGATAAAAATGTAAAGCCCATTAGCCTGAGACAGTCTTGCTGCTGTTTTGCAACCAGAAGATGCCAGATAGCCCAGTTTTGGGCACCGGGTTCTGGCACATGCCTGAGCAGTGGTGTACATGTGCACATGGGTCAGATAAGGGTTTCTCTGTCAGAACAAACTTATGCCAGAACCCTGACATGCACTTGCTGTCCTCTTATGCACCCAAATGTAGTCAGATTTGAAATGGGGTGAAATGTCTTAGTTGATCTCAGTGCTACTCCAAATCTAGGAAAGCACAGAATAAAATGGTGGAGAAGGGCCATTCCTAGTTCTTCTGTCAGAAGCCAAATCTCCTTTACAGATGTGAGTTATTTTGATGACCAGCAATGATCAGTTTGTCAGTTGATCCAGCCTTTGCTGTTGAGTTTTCAAAACACAGGCATCGTGCCCTAGAGGACTGACAATGGGCATACAGGATTAAGGATGCCATGACAATTAAATCTTATTTAAATCAAAGCTGCTGCACTCCCCAGCCTCATGGGGAGTCCCTGACTCTTCCCTTGTATTTGCAGTGGCACTGTAAAATGAATTAAACCAGAGAGTGAACAATTTTCACTGAACCCATGAGCTACCTTGGAGCTGTACCTGTATCTTGGGAGAGCTACTGGTTGGATTTCCAGTCCCATCAGTGACTTGTTGGCTGCCCTTGGATGAGACATTTCATCTTTCTGTTCTTTAGCTTCACTGTCTGTAAATATAAAGCTAAGGACAGCCAAACTCATGTGTAAGTTGTTAGCAAATTTACAAAGGACTTGTTAGAGCATAAACATAATAGGAGTAATAGTTCCTTTCTTTTAGATTAAACTACTGCAGAGTGGCAACAATAATAATTTATTTTCATCTCAGTTACTGTTCTTACCTCAGCTCTGATTTAGTAGTGCACGTAGAAGAGAAAAAGGGCCTTGGAGGTGATTGGAATTGGGCTATTTGATTCAGTTTATTTACAAACTTTTCTAAACAAACTAAATATTCTGAATGTGTTAATTGGCTTTTTCAATTTCCATGGTATTTTTATTTCCCCATCTGTCCATTGACAGCTACTGCAGCAAGTCTGACAGAGATTTTTTGATGATCCCTGTGGCCATACAAGACAAGTGTGTTCCACAATTACAAATTTAAATATATACTGCCTCCATCTGAAATTAGTTTATCTGTTGCAGCTCTGGGCTGACTTAGGGAAGCTAAGGTAATTTTTGCCTAATTTAATATAACAGCTCTGATTCCTTGAAGGCAGAATAGCCTCTGCCAACTTAAAACCCATTGATTTGTGGGCTCACTATGGGACTCGATACTCAGCAGCCACCTCAAGGCTGTGAGGAGCTGTGAAGGGATGAGGAAGGTTACCAGGCAGCTTCCCTCATCCCACAGTGAGGTCTGTGCACGCCATCAAACACTGCCAGGGAAGGTACTGGGAACATCAGACCTCACACCCTCCTTCAGGACCACTCACTCCACATTTTAGCTGGCAAGTAAATATTCATCAGTAATTGATAGCACTCCTCCTTTCCCACCAGAATCAAATCCAACAGGTGTGATTGGGTGGGTGGGACAACCCCAAATTTCATTAATTTTCAGAGAGATGGGGAGGAAAAAGCAGGGACTCTTCCACTAACAAATTTATTATGTAACCCACTTCTTATTTTTCCATATATGTATTTTATATTTTATTTTTACTTCATTGGTTCTCTGATGAACCCAGCAGAGATCAGGCATCTTCAAGGCTTTAGAGGAGTCAATGCAATGAAAACAGGGACAGTGCTTCCAACAGGGGACCTAGACTAAGAGTGGAAATGCAAGTACCATACAGTGATTTAGAAACTTATTCTATGGTTTATATTTTCCTCATGTACATAGCATTTTCATAGCATACACTGCTTGTTATTCAGTGGTCTGTGTGTTTAACAGGTTAATTCTATGTGTAGAATGCTGTACCTCCATATGGGAAAAAAAGGTGGAAATATTATCATTTTCATAGCAGGACTTCTCAGTGATTTTACTAAGCCTTCATAAGTCTCACTTCAGCTACTGGGCTGATGCTGCAATAACTATAATTTCAGCACTTATCTCCTTTTCTGGCTGAAAAGAATGAACTAAGAAAAATGGTGGAAAGAGACATCTGGAAGTGGAATATTTCCATTTCCCCCAGTCTGAGACACAGAGAAATATAATATCTCAGAGAGAGCAGGGGAGAGGAAAATATACACTTACACGTTTGAAAATGGCTAAGCTACTGGCTGATTCCTTACTCCACCAATTTATCCTGGAAACTGTTAAGTTACTTTATCAGAATTCAACTAATCTCCTTTTTGATGCTTGAATCTGTATAACACAAGCTTCAATCGGATATGAGAGGGTGCATTTAGGAGAGCTGCTATTTTTGGCACTACTGCTTAGGAAGTAGTGTAGGCTAGTGCAGATGTTGCATTTTAGTTCATTAAATCTAAAATAACAGCTAGGCAATATTAAATCTTCCTGAAATTTCATTCTCATAAGATGGTCACAGATATGTGTTTTTCCCAAGACTATGAGGAATATGCAAAAGATAAAAAGATATTTTCAGCATGCACTTTCTTTCCCGATTCAGTCTCCAAGTCACAAGGCTTTTTGCAATATTCTGACCTTCCTTTCATCTCCTAGGTGACTTGAACCACAGTAGAAAGACACATCAGCTAAGAAATTCCAAGGTTTCACAGATTCTGATGAGGGAATTACTTTTTTGGACAATCCACTAAAACCACCCCACCCAAGGCAGATAGAGAAAATCTGTCTACTTTGGGATGATGCAAGACTTCTATTATTGGTGTTTATCCTAAATCAGGGTGGAAACATTAGTGGTTTAGAAACTCCAATCTAATCTCTAAAAAAAAAATACTTCCATGTTTACTTTATTAATATGTTTGAAGAGTTTTCATGTACAGTGTTATAGATGATTGAGACTCAAATCCAAGTGTGTCTCTGTGACAGCATGGTCTGGGATGGAGCTGAAAGCATTTTAGATCATTATGGTCAGTTTGGACAAAGACTTCAGTAATTTTTTTAAGTTAGTCAGGACTTTCAATCCAGTTAGCCCCAGTTTCATTCAGAGAAATCTATCTCCTTAAAGAGATGTCCCAAAGTGAATATGGCAGTGAGACAGTGGTCACCATGGGGTCTGTCACTTTCTGTGTGATTGCTCCCATGACCTTCTCTCTGTGGACAATTGAGATGTAAGAGAGTGTATGCAATGGAAGACCCAGGCAGAATGACAGCTGTGTCCCTTTTTCTGCTGCTTTCCTCTCTCCCAGCTGAGTAGACAAGCAGCTTTTATCACTGATGTGCAGAGGAACACAATTTGATCACAAAGGAGAAGTGTAGTGGTGCTTGACAAAGAAGCAGACAGAACACCAGAGGAAGCTTCAAGGATCAACCTAGCATTTAAAGGAATGGGTATCTGCTAAGGAAAATCCCTCTTGTTGACAGCTGAGTTTCCAGCAGCTCGGAAAGCTGAGGCACCATGTCACAGGACTGACAGGTCCTTCACTGGACAAGCAGCATTGTCAGAAGATCCATCCAAGGACCTCATGGATTAAAAAAAATCCATACAGGCCATTGCAGGATAAAGGCAGCCCATCAAACAACTCCCTAAGCAGTAGCTGTCTGCACCATGTGGGGCAGCCACCCTGAACAGCCCTCACCAGGCTGAGAACTGAGTGAAGAAGAAATAATGAAGAGTTAAAACACAGAGAGTGAAAGACAACAATTCTTCTTATGGAATACAGTCTTTCCCTACCATCCTTTCTCCTTCTTTCCCCTCACTAAGGAACAGATGGTGCCTTTAATTTTAAGGAAACTAGAGTGAAACATTTTGGTCCTTGCCATCTTCACATTCCTTTGGATTCTAAGTGTTTGCTAAACCCCTCAGCTCCATAGTTTGTTCACCTGTAACCAAGGGTAGAGATCTTGGTGGCATGCCTTTGGAAGAGCTTTGGGATGGAGGGATTACCCCCAACAGGTGAGGGGTCTTCAGATGACTCTAAATGATGGTAGAGCAGAGACCTATGCATAGGTCTGTGTTGCTTCTTTCCTCTGGATTCAACTTGACTGCCACGTGGGCCCTGAATGTGACAGGCAGGGAGAGCCTTTTGGGTTTCCTACTTCTGCAGATGGAATCTGGGATTCCACCAGACCTTGCAGTAATTGCTGATCCTCTGAGCTGTCAAATACTACCCCTTAATTTAGGATTTATTAATTTCAGTATAATCATGATTTATCATTCCCTGTTCCAGATGCATGAAACAAACACACTGCGATTGTTCCAAGAAACTTATAACTCTGTGTTTCTGACAGCACCAGAGACTTGCTATTCTGTAAAAAATAGCTCACATTCCCTGTGGTGTTCCCAGCAGCAAGCTTAAGCATTTTTAGGCAAAATTCCCTGTCCATAGTCCTCCCCCCTCCCACTGCCCCACTGCTCATGGCTTTTTCTCCAAAACCTTTCTTCTGTGCGTATAATTTGTTTCTGCTCCTCTTAGCTCTTTTTCTGCCTGCATCCCTGATATCTCTTATGACCCTCTGGAAATAACCAACAGCAACTTTTGAGACTATCATTTCACTTTATCAGACAACCAGAGGCCTCGGGAACCTCTGAGCAAAGAGAGGTTTGAAAAACTAAACAGCTGGCACCTTAAGAACTTGTTTAATTTCCAAGGCAGAAGTGACGATGCCTAACTCCTTCCTGGCAGATCTTAGTCTAATTTGCCCTTAAGGATTAAAATTAGGACTCCACAACTGGAAGGAAGGAAGGAAGGAAGGAAGGAAGGAAG
>VXAC01001993.1:226207-338406 GCA_013399225.1 Rhipidura dahli
AGGAAGGAAGGAAGGAAGGAAGGAGGGAAGGAAGGAAGGAAGGAAGGAAGGAAGGAAGGAAGGAAGTTTGATTCAGACTAAAGTTTTCTATCTAACATTCATGCCTATAAAGCATGAATAGCGTCAGGCAGAACTTGTCATTTGTAGTTATTCAGGTCACACCATAGCAATATGAGAATCACTGATTAAAGGGTTCCTCCAGTTTGTTATGCTGCTCTTGGGAAGTGTCTTGGGAAGAAAGTGAGAAGAGAACGTAATGATATCTCTTCATAATACTCTGCCAGCCTCCAGCACCTTTTGACTTGGGGGTTTCTCATCCTGGAGGCAATATCCATGCTGAGTATCGCTTTCACAAACTTGCAGCTCCCTCCTGATTGCCTGAAAGAAGATTCACAGTTTCCAGTAACAGATAGCTCTACTCTGTGCTGCTGAAGAAACATCTTCCTTGTGTTAATTTTGAACATATTACCTACTAGTTTCATCTGAGGCCTCCTAGGTCTTGCCTTTTGAGATATAATGAGCAACTGATCTTTATTCATGTGCTACAGGCTGTTCACGTCTTTGTCAATCTTTATCATATATCCCCTCAGCCATCTCTCCTAGGCCAGTGAGTCCCAGCCTACCTATTCAGTCTGTTATATCATTCCTACTCAAACTTTTTCAATACAATGATTTCAGGTGATGTGGCCAAAACTTTAACATTCAGTTTACTTTTTGGCTGCTTTTGACCAGTGTACATTCTGTTGTTTTGTTGGTTTTTTTTTTAATTTTTTTTTGTAAATCTATATAACCTCTAAATTTCACACCCAGGTAAACATCTTAGAGGCATTACTTTAAAGCTAAAGTTACATTTCCCCGCCATGTTCACTGTCTTATACTCATCTACATTCACTTTAAGATGTTGTTCTAGTGCCCACTCATCCTGTTGCCTAAGATCCTTTTCTCTTATCCTGTTTCTCAGAAGAATTTCCACTAATAATGTTGTTGGGGTTTGAAAGTTTTCCTTTTCGGTTCTTCTCCGTGGTGGAATTTTTTCCCTGGGTGTGTTGCAGAGAATGATGGCTGGGTGATTACGAGAACAAAAAGGGAAAGGCCAAGCAGGCTGCCCGCTCTGGCACCTGGGGGTGGGAACTCAGCTCGGAGGGCCGGTGGGCACTCAGCGTTGGTCACGAGGTGAGGGGAGACTGCTGCCTGCCGTGGTGGTGAGGACAACGCTACGCTGAACCTCTGCATTTCTGGCTGCTTTCCTTCTGTGGGAGAAGCCCCGGGATTCCCGAGCCTGTTTTGTTCCTGCCCTGCTGGGAGTCGGGCTGTGGCCACCGTGTCCCTGCTGCTGCTCTGAGCCTGTGCTACACTGTAGCCCGTGCGCCCTGCCTGCCGAGAGCTCCCGGGATTCCTGCTGCGGCTCCGGACTCATCTGCCGCCCAGAACTGGTGCTCGTCCCTGCTGTTCCAGCCTGCTGCTCCCGAGGATTCTGCCGGACACCGGACCAACTGCCCAGTGGGGTTTGTGAGGCCTTTGTTCCGTCCCTTCCCGGGACCCCGAGCCGCCATTGCCTTGCGAGGGTCGAGCTCGCTCCGGAGCGCCCCCTGCAGCCGCGGGGGAACCATCGCACCCGCCCTGCTCGCCGGGGCACAGTGGGTGGGGTTCTGTTTGCTGTCATTGTCAGTTATTGCTGTCTGCTTGTGTTGGTTTATATATATATATATATATATTAGTAAAAGACTGTTATTCCTATTCCTCACATCTTTGCCTGAAAGCTCCTTTATTTCAAAGTTATAATAATTTGGAGGGAAGGGGGATTACATTTTCTCTATTTCAGGGGAGGTTCCAGCCTTCCTTGAGTGACACCTGTCTTTCAAACCAAGACAAATGTCCTATTAATCTCTTTAATGTAAAACCTGTCTATCTTTCAATTGATTTTATGCAATACATGCAAATACATTCCCTCTTATCCTATTACTGCTGAAGTGTATTTAAGAGCATGTAGTGAGGGCCTTTACTGAAGACATGGAAAAGGACAAACAGGCAGATGCTTCCAACCAAAGATCTCCTGTATCTCCATGCTGTTTATTGTCTTACAGGAACCCAATGGATTTGTAGAACATGATTTCACCTTACCAAGCTATACTGAATTTCTCCCAGTGTGTCGTATTTACCCACCTTCTCTACCCTGCATAGTGACTTTTACTACATTTGTCAGTCTTACCAGGCTCAATTTCTCCCATTTTCTTTTGGAAGCATTAAAAAAGGCTGATGCTGTATTGGATACATTCAGGTACTCAGTTCTAAGTCTGCTTTAAATAAGAGGCCTTGGGCTATTATTATTTCAGCTAATTCATCCTTCAGTCCCTTTAGATCTGTTGGATGAACATCTGGTTCTAACATTTTATTCCTGTTCATTTTGTTCGTTTGCTCCACACCTCTTCTACAGACACTTCAGCTTGAAATAGATCCTCTGACAATACCCATAAGGAAGCATTCTGCTGCAGGAAACTCCAAGCTCCTCACAATGAACACAGGAGCAAAAAAGGGAGATCATTTAGCCTTTTCTATTACAGCCATCTCTTCCTCAATGACTGGTTATCTGTTGGCCCTATAATTCCCCAAATCCTTCAGCTTGCCTAATATTCAAAAGGAGCATACAGTTGCAGATCACTTCCCCGATTACTTCAGACTCACAATATTTTGATGTAAGTAGCAACAGTCACCCTCTCCAATCTGACCATGACTGGGAATGTCCTGTTTTGCAGAAAGATCCTTCCATATGGCAACAATTACTTTTCTTCCCAGCTACTGTTTGTATATAATACAGATAAACTGAGAGGGTCTGAGATGTAGGCTCAGACATATATTATGATTGAGTATACAAGCTTAGGTTGCACACTTTGAAGTAGAGTCCTTGCTGCTGATCCTCTTAGGCTTGAGCTTACTTTGAACCCTATAAATGCTCAGGCCCTTTAAATAATAGGATTAAAGTAATCATTTGGTTGCTGATGTGAATATCATGTCTAAAACTTCACATAGAGCTGAAAAAATATACCATCCATTGTCAGCCTGATAGGCATATGGATTGTGTTTGTCCCTGCCAAGTTTATATTCACATGGCTGTCTAGTGGAGTTGCTGCCTTAATGTAAATGAAATTCAAATGTTGTGAGTGAAATGAAGAAAGAATTGCAACAATGGTTTGTCTTGAAGATAAAGTGTCTCTTGCAAGAAGACAAGTATTTTTTCTGAATCAGAAAAGAGGAGTCAGAGCTCACATTTTGAAGCAGTGTTAGTCCTTTTGCTTATCCCTAATGTCTAAGCATAAAGTCCAGTGAGTCTCAGCTGGGTTGCTACAATGCAAATGCTTTACATGACTGAGCACTGCCCATCTGTCTGTCCCAGTAGAGCCTGTCCCCAGTGATGCTGACCCTTCCTTATATCAAGAAGGTTTTCCAGGAACCCAGGTAATCCTCATTTGCAAGGAAGAGTTTCTAACACTTGGATATCCAGAAAAAAATGTGGGGAATGGTCTGGCTTGTCTGGCAGAAAACACAGCACTGGCAGACAGTGGGAACTTCACTTGTGGGAGAAGGCAGAAGAAGACCTGTGAGGAAGGCAGCTGCTCTGCCTAAGTGCCTACAGCACTTCCACAGCCATGCCCACACTGCTTCTCCTGCTGGCTTTCTCTGTGAGCATGCCCTGGACCCAGAGCTCTTTGCTCTTTCCTTTAGTAATCTGCAAATCCACCCTACACTTGCAGTAGTGAACACAGGGTGAAAAGACAGAAAGGAAGCATGGCTGCCCTCAGAGCTGGCCCTTAGAAGGCCCCTACTTCTCTTTTCTGAGTTAGGAAGAAGTGCTATTTTTCTCCCCTAAAAGGATGTTGGGAGGAGGAGCACAAACAATGTGAAATGCAGGCCAGGTGAGCACACAGCACACGATGTGTTTAACCTGCGCTCATGAGAATTCCTGCGTGGGGCTCACGTGGTGGAGTTGAAAACTCCAACAAACAGAGTTTGTTCTGAGAACTTCGTCTCTTTTTTTGCTCTGTACCAACAGTGCCATGCTGTATCTCTCTCTTTGTATCATAATTAGCGTTCTAAGCCCCGGAGTGTCCCACTGCCTTCTACACCCAGCACTGGAGGCTGTGCTGCAATGGAAACCATGCATGGGAAATGAGGATACCCAGCATTTACAGCATGGGATAAATGACAGAATAATGGGCTTCGGTGTGGGGGTATCTACGGCTTGCAGGTATTTCTGTGTTTTCATATGGTAATCTCAAGGCATGTTGGGCTTTGCTTCCCTAGCCACGGATTACCAAAAAGGAGCACTAGTCAATGCTGTCAATGCTTCCCCCCTACAGAAGGCATGCTAATTTCTAGGGAGGCTTTGGTGAAAATCTGCTCAGCCTGACAGGGAATATGCTGATCTGAAAGCCCACTAGTTTTGCTTATGAAGTGTGTGAGACAGCTTCCCCACATATGTGCCCATTTTATTCTCATGACAAAGTACTTATTTTCCTTTTTAAAGGAGAGTTTTACTCTAATTTGTTGTGATATGGGAGTTCCAAAGACACTGCAGGGAAAAAAAGAATATTATAAAAGAGAACTTGTATAAGTGGCTTCATAAAAAATATTACTGATAATACGAAGTGAAATTGAGGGAAAATATTTTTTCTTCTAGCTCTTTCAGTTCCACTAATTCTTGGTAGCATGTCTTAACAGTGGCCAGTAAATCAACCTGCAGCAGAAACATTTTGAGCTTTATGGAGTTGATGGATCCCTTTGAAATATCTATGGTAGTCCTCCTTCCATGTTTGTCAGGAGCTGGGCAAAAGCAGACAATATTGCTCCAGCTGCTTTCAGAAAACCTAGCACTCTGTGTAATATGACCTATGCTTCTCAAAGCTGATCAGTGTTAGATCATGAACATTGTTGAAACAGTGTGAGATTTATCAGCATGAAACTGTGCTCACTGTGATATGAAGCCAAAGATAAAATATTGCAGTCAGTAATAAGTCATCTCACTGAGAAACGACTGTGTCAGTGTCTGTGGCTTGGTTAGACAACACACAGCTACAAAAAAGGAAAAATGGTAAGAAAAAATGTGAAAATGCACTTTTGTAGTACAAATCTACACGAGTTTGGCACTATTAAAATTAGGAGGAAAAGAAAGAGATCTGAGTTTTTTAAAATAATCCATGGATGCTTCTGAGAGAACTCCCATTGATATCTGTGGGCCCAGGATTTCACCCCCAAGTCAGTATTCACATTCACTTTCTTCTCTGGCTTTCTTCCTTGTTAAAATAGCCTTTTACTTTTTCTGTATGAAAGAAGTGTTTGAATGAGCCTGCACCCTCACAGCCTCTTGCCAGCTGCAGTCAAAGGTCTGCCTTGTTCTGATGGCTTACTGTTAGGAAGGGAAAAAGTAAAGTTATTCATACATTAATCATATTTTTAAATGCTAGGTAAGAACAAAGTATTATTGTTGGAAAGACTGCCTTTAGAATGGCTTCACTTTGGAAACAGGTTTTGGGTCTTTTTGTTGAATTTCACTTTCAAATTCAAGTCCAGTGAAAAATCACAGCATTAGTATGTATATTCCTGCATTTTATTCCAGCTAAAGACTTTTGGCCAACACAATTTTTTAAAAAAGCTAATACTTTGCTGTACATGATTGGAATGCTGCTTCTGCTTCTTGTTTTTAAAAGGAAACACTGTCAGTACTCCAGTGGCTGCAGTACTTTAAGTGCCCAACCAGGACAATTTTCTTATTTTTATTGTTTTAGCCTGAGGCTTGGAAGATAGACAAAGAATTTGAGGACATGAGAAAATTTCTAGTATGCAAGAAACAGGGCTACTTTATTAAAAATACTAGTTTTGTACATAATTTCTTTATTGCACAATTTACTGTGGAAGCACATCAGTTTAGCTGAGTAGAAAGATCTTGTAATATCCAGATGAGTGAAGGCAGCTGCCATGTCCCACTGGTCCCACTCTAAAACATTGCACTCTCTGGTGGGACATGCTGCCTTTGAGCTCCAGGTGGCTTAGAAAACTCATCTCACCAGGGCTGGGGACCAGAATGTTGGAGGTCTGAGTAGATCTGACCAGACCATGGTGTAGAGGCAAGATGGTGACTGCTGGTGAGCAGGGAGATGTGTGGAAGTGCTGGCTGCAGTGTCTGGAGACATTCAGCCTTCCAAGGCATGCGTGTGGGGACAGTAAGCACCAAGATAAGAAAGGTGCATGTGCAGACAGTTTGGTATTTTACATCACTTTATTCTCCCACTTAAGTCATGTGCTGTTCTTGTTGTGAAAGGTGGAGCAAACTTGTCCCTAAGCATGTTGTCTCAGTGCCATCTACACTGTCACAGCCCCACCAGCATAACCCTCAAAAGTCAAGGCAGACATGACACATTACCTGAGGATATCAACCATGGCAGTGAGTGCCCATCACAGGTGAGGTTGGATACATGGGGGCAACCTCAGAGGCTGTGTCTTTACTCATAAACCTCGTAGGACACCAGGATGCTCCCAGGCACTGAGATTCAGCCAGCCATGCTGGTCTGTCGATGAGATGCCGTGTGGGGCTCTCCCCCCTGGGCACAATCTAAGAGCAAATCCTATCCCTAGGGCACGTTTTGGATGTATTCATCCAAATGATGAATTTCAGAGGCCAGGAGTGTGTAATGGCCTGGGCCATTAACAGCCCCAGGGCTGCATTTCCCACAGGAGCCCTGCCAGGCACATTGCCATGGCAGAGCCCAGGGGACAGCCCTGGGACCAGACCAAACTGCTGCACCAATTGCACCGATATAAGCACCTACCTCTGATCTAAAGCCAGTGCGTCTCCAGCAGCTTTAGACCAAGTAATCATCTACCCTTCTGCCTCTGAAATCCTCACATAGGATCTGACCTCAATCCCAAACATTTTGAAGTGGGCAGTCCTTTCCTACAAGCACCAGCTTTGGGTCAGGTCTAAGGCGTCCTGTTCCTCAGGGTACCAGGAACCTGAGATCCTGTCAAAGCCTGTGAAGGAATCAGCATTTTGAAAAAACCTTTCTTTCATTTAATTTCTTGAATAATGGAATAGTAAACAAATTCTAGTGCAATGTGTGATTGCTTTAGCTTTTAGGCTAAAAGCAAATTAATATTTCTTACCTTTTTGTCATATTTTGTGATCCTTGGATTTAACAGCCTATAAGAATATTTATAATAAAAATGTATGTGTAGATGCATCCAAACAAATATATACACATGCACAAATAATCTTCTTTTCCCTAAGAGGTGTTCTTTTATTGTCTTCATTTGAAAATAAATGCTCTCATGAGATGAGGTTAAAAGTAATTTAAGGCAACAATATCCTGATTATTGGCATTTGGCAATTATTGCTAATGCTATTTTACAGGCTTTTTATGAATTCCTGTTTTGACATCCAGTTATGATTCAGTGCTTTGCTTTCTTTTTCCTTTTCCCTCAGCTGCTGTAATCCATAAAAAGTAATTGTTTAAAACATGAAATCAGCAAGCATCACCTGTAATTTTCCTTTTTTTTTTTCATGGCCACTAGGAAATGGTCTGAAAGAGGATAAAAGAGTAAAGTGTTCTGTCTGTCCTCTTTTTTCCACTATCTATTCATTTTCCAAACGTAAAGAATGAAATGCTGATAGAGAGGGAAAAAACCTCCAAAAACTCATTAAAATCTTTCTGCCTGAAGTAATTCAGTTTGCTATTCAAAGCAGGGAAGTGTCTATAGTTAGATATGGTTGTGTTCCTCGAGAACATGAAAACATGTCAGTGTATTGTTAGTGAAGAAACTAAAGAGCAGCTGTTAGTTAGCACCTGGTTCCCAACAGCAGACTGGGAATACAAAGAGAGACTCTCTGTGTGTGCCTTGGGAGCAAGAAAGGAACAAACACCTTAAAGCTCACTCCTCTCCTGAGAAAGCAGCACTCCCCTCAAGATGTCTATGCCGAGCCCTGAGAAGTGATGGCAAATGGTAGCTGGAAAGGACAAAAGGGCTCAAAAGAGAGTGAAAAGCAAAACAAGGCACTATCTTACCTTGCTGCAGGTCAGTGCTGCCTCTGCTCTGGAGTCTGTGAACAACAGAGGACAGGACAGACTTGTCTCTTTATTGGATTGCCCAAACTATATGTTTCATGATTAGACAGTTGGGCATCTGTGCTTTGGGTGAGCTATAAATATAATATCTCCAAAGCAGCAGCCATGGGCAGCAGATAAGGACTGCAGCATCTCTTTGCTAAGCAGCCTTTTAAGGCATCACAGCCAGAGCTGCAGGAGGCCCCCAATGGAAAGGGCTCTTGTGGTCTTGAGTAGTGCCAGCCCATCACTTTGCTGCCTTTGGGAGTGCCTTCAGGAGGTGCTGCAAGAGACCCCAAGGAGATGGTGATATTTCAGGGCTCAATATTTTTTGCTGAGATATAAGAAACTCTAATTTGAAAATCAGATTATTTGTCAGGCCTTTGGGATTGACAGAAACACCTTAAGAAGTGCTGACTGCTCTGTGGATGTAACAAAGTCCAACATCCCCTCATCCGTCCGTCTGTCCACCCCAGGTGTGCAGCCCTGTTGCTGGGCAGTTTGTGTCTTGTGTCCTGCCTTGTTTTTGCCCTGCACCTCCTCGTGGAGGAAGCTGTAGTGCCACCTCACTGTAAAAGATAGCAACTTCAGAGATTAGCCTGAGATCACAAAGTAACCCTGTGTTGTCAGCAGGACTGTGGCTCAGGGGTGAACTTTCTGCCTTCCTGCTGCAAGGTAAGTGTGTTGCTGAATGAAGGGGACTCTTGTACATTAAAAAACAGCAAGAGGTCTGAGATGGAAAAAAGCTCTTCCAGTAGGTCCCATGGGGAGAGTCTTACTGGTTCTGGAGGAAAAGCTGTCCAAGCAAGGCTCGGTGTAGAGGAGGGGTTACAACCTGCCTACCTCCTTGCCAATATTGGGTCCATCTCTGCATTTCAATGTACTTCTGCAGAGAAAGCTGTAGCAGAGACATGGCCTTTAAAAAGTTGAACCATTTTAAGGGGAGGAAAAGGAAAACCTCTTTAAGATGAGGAGGTGAAGAAAGAGCATCAGGCAGGCTCTGCATGCAGACAAATGACTCTCCTTTCCACACCAGCATACTCATCTGAGGCAGTCCTGTGCTGCTGAACTGAGGCTGCTGGTTGTTCCTCCTCCTGGCTGAAGCAGCAGTACATGATAAGGGATTCAATTCCTTTGCTGGATTTATTTATTACTTCCATGGTCTTGAAGAACACCTCATTCCCTTTATCTGCCTCTTCTCTCTCTTTTCTTCAGAGGTCTTTTTGAGCAATAGTCCTTAGGAGACAGCAGCATCTCCGAGATTGTCTCTGAGCAGTTTGGATAGCAAGTGTAGGCCAAGCTGCAGAGACTGCATACTAACACAAACTGAGTTCCAGGCTTTTTGGCATGACAACCTGATTTATGGTTTTACATGGAGTCCAGTCAGGTTTTATGGTTTTAACTCCAAACCAATGAGAAGCTGACATCTGAGGCATTCATCCTAACATTAAAGAGCTCACAGCAGCATGTCCTCAGCCTCTGCCAAGCAGCATGATTTGACAGCCTGAGTCAAGCCTCTGGGAGAAAACTACTTTCACACATTTCCTTTTATACTTGCAGAAATGCCTAGCTTCCAAGCACTGTGGATGAGGAGCATGGCCTAGAGACTTTGGAAAGGGAGATAAGGGATATAGCCCACAGGTTCCTGGGGAAAGTATTGTTCCTCCTAGATCTAGGGCCTTTTGCCTCATGTCCCTTTAGCTACCATGTAAACAGTCCTTTCACATTTCCTAGAGCAATAAACAGTTATGAAAAGCTGTTTAAGCAGCAAAAATGGGATAGTTAAGACATATGTTTGGGCAGCTCTGGAAAGCCTCAACCTTTTCGTGTCAGCCAAATTTTTGTTTGCATGATTCAAAGGTCCAGCTGGTGTTGTAGAAACAACCTGGATAAATGATGGTTGTCCCCTGCCCCAGCCCAGGATGTTCTGGGCACTAATGACATGTTTAATCCCCAGGTGTCAGCCTGACTGCAGAACATATTTAGATCTGTTGTACACATCCAGCAACCAGGGACCAGCTTGGGATAAATGTTGCCTTCTAGAACACTCAATCTAAGAACTTGAGAAGGTGGATTACAGATCTGCTAATGCAAACATTACTGCTTTTCCCTCTGCTAAGAGCAAATATTCTCTAAAGCTGGTTACCCCACCTTGTCCCACTAGTTAAACTGCCCCAGTTTCATTTTGGGTGCTGCTTTACTCTTGAGGAGCCTCACCAGGGAAAGGACTCCTTGAAAAAGATGCTGCCAGAAAGCTAAAGCATCAGCAGCATGTCAGGCCTTGATCCTGTGCTCCTGGCAGCAGGTAACAGCTGAGCCACTTCCTTGAGGCAGGCAGGGGAATGCCCCACACTCAGGGCACCAGCACTTCCGAGGGACAGAAGGGTGGCAGGCTAACAGCAGAGGAGAGGTATTCCTGTGGATGCTGTCAGAAACAGAGACTTCTCCAGGTGTCTCAGCTATACAGTGGGATTGGAATTTAGCCTTCATGAAGAGGGGTGGGGGCTGAGGCTCTCTATCCCACAGCAGTGATGGCATTGCTTGGCACAAGCCTCCTTGCCATTTCCATGGGGCTGTAGCCTTGCTGCTCCCATGACTAAGGAGCAGGCAGGAAGCAAAGCAAGAATTCCAGCCAGTTCCCTACTCCAAGGCAGTGGGATGTGTGTGTACAAGAGCTGCTCTACAATCACAGAATCTTTTCGGCTGGAAAAGACCTTTAAGATCATTGAGTCCAAATGTGCTTTAGAAGTGGAAAGGAAATGCTGCAAGCTGCAAAGCACAGCTCCTGTGGAAACCATACCAAGGTGCCATTAGCCATTCATTGCTGTGAGGTTGGAGGTTTTACCACTAATCCCCCACAACTGGGATTCACCCTGCCATTCTCTGCAAGTCACGGAAGATGCCAGAGTCTGGGCATCTAAGAAGAACATAAATGTTCAGGATGGGTTTAACAAACCAAAGTCTAACCAGCTTGCACTGGTACTGCCTTTACTAAAAGAGAAGCTCTACTAACAGATATTCATAGGAATCTGCCCTTGCTGTCCTGACCTTTGTGCTCATGGCAGGTAGCACAGTGATTAAAACCGTGTTATGATGCTGTTGAGCCTTTAATCTAATTTGGGGGATTTAGAAGTGTGTTCTGTACACATGGTATTGACTGCCAGAGACTTAGCAGCAGAGCCAGAGGGGAAGAGGGCACCTATGGAGATTGTGCTGATAGTTCATATTTTGCAAACACTTCACACTCAGGTCCACACACTGAGGAAGATGAGATTAGCATTTGCTGTAATGAACAGGGGATTCAGCTGTGTTAGCAAGACATCCACCTGTCCTTCATAGCCAGAGGTCACACCAATGCCTTCCAAGTGAGACACCTGCACATAAAACCACACACCCAGCTCCCCCACACCTGGGGGAAGGGCATGCTCAAATGCCAACCCCCACGGAAACCTGGCCACAGCTCTGGCCACTGTCTGACATCCTCAGGCCTTCCCACACCTGTGAAAATGCTTGTGGCAGGCAGCATTTGGGCTCAAGATGCAGCAAGCTCAAGGATGCCAGTGACCTCCAGGTCTCTGGGGATGGAGGGTACCTGGGTGGAGGGAACCCCAGGTTCCTCCCAGAGGGCAGCTCTTATGCCCCAACTGTGGAGCACAGGAGAGATGTGGGTGCTTTTGTAGGAAGCAGCAAAGCACAGTGATTTCCAAGGGCCTCATCTCTGCCTGATTTCCCCTCCTGCCCTGTGGTTGAAGCTCCAAGATATCATTCCTGCAAAGATATGCTCAGGCTCCAGAGTAGGTTGAAACACTCTGAGCCCTGTGACCTGCAGGTTTTCCATGGATGCTTTCATCAGCAATTCACCTCTCCCAGCTTTTGCCATCAAAACCTGGCATCTGATGTAAGCCAGTCATCTATGTGCTTTCTATGGGGACTGGAGGTGCCTCTCTCCTGCTGCTGACATACCTGGTGAGAGAAGATGGCTCACACCAGGATTTCTTTCACATAAATTTGGTCACCAGCCAACTTCTGGTCACTGAATTTATGTGAAATATGCCTCACTCAGCATGAGATACCCTTGCTTTGAGTAGTGTGCCACAAAAATGCCTGTGTTGGGTGAGATGTAGGTTAACCTAGTCTATTTTCTTGCCTCCAGCCAGTAGTTCGTGCTTGGGAATACATATATCCCAGAACAGTTTCTTGAATTCCCACAGGTTTTGGGTTGGGAACTCTCTGAGACAGAAGCAAATTATATGTAATGACCTTGATGCATTTCTTTTTCTTTTCTTTCTGTGAATTTCTTGCTGTTTCTGCTCCCAAACTTGAGGTGTTTGTTCACTCCCAGCATCTGCAGTTTGTACCCCTTGGGCCCGGTGGCTGTCAGAGCTCAGAGCACAGGCAGGAGATCTTCCCCTAGCAGAAACAATGCCACGTTTATCTAAATGATGCAGATGTGACTCAGTTTGAAAATTCAGATGCCCAGCTCTTTCCAAAATGTCTAAAACCAAACTTTGCATGGAAAACTTAGGGAAATTTTCCTTTTCTCCCTCTCTCTATCCTGTGTCCCCCTCATGCTGAGAGAGATGAATCCAGCCCCCAGGCTGCCTTTCTGTGCCTACTTAATGCCCCCACATCTCAGGGTTCATTCTGCAGACCTGATGGCACTGACAAATGCCCTGAGTAAAGAGAGAATTGGGTTGTGACTCTTAAGCCAGAGTGAGCTCTGGGTATATTTTCAGAGTACAAACAAAGGTGGAAAGCAGAAATCATTTCTTCTTCACTCCTCCATTTATCTGCCCAGCAAATACCACAGCTCACAAAAGGTCACTGCTCTTAGCAGCTGTTTCATGGCTTCATCTCTGCCCTTTCCTGTTTTGGCTGAAATACTCATTCAGTATGCTTTAGCTGCTGGTTTTGGATCATGCTAAGACTTCTTCAGTCCAAAACTAAATCTACCCTCATAATCCACCAGAAGAAGTCCTTACAAAGCTAGGCAGACTTCACTTAAAATAATAAAACCTTTTGTGTTTTTTAGTGACAAAGGGATCCGAGTGGTTGCTTGAGTTCAAAGCAGATGAGAGAAGCAATCCCAGTAACACTGAATTTTGGTGCCCTGTTTGCCCACTTATCTGCCTGTTTGAACTAATGCCTTTATCCCACTCTACCTAACTCCACCAGTGAGTATATGGGCAAAAAATTCTTTCAGGACTCCTTTTAGAGGAGATACATTTTCTCCTGAGGTAACTCTTATCTCAGAGAAGTACAGTGCTGTGACACCAGCAGCAGGAGTCAGGAGTTGCCACTAGCAAAATGAAGAAATCAAGAGCCCAGCCCGCTTTGCCTGCCTCCAAGCATGAGGTTGCTTGTACAGATCAGGAATTTTAGCCTAAGCAGTTTTATTTTAGCATGCAGAAAGACAAAAGCAGGTTTTTGTAATAGAAGCTGTAAATTGTCTTAAGCATAGGTGTAATCAGCAGCCCCCCATAAAAAATTATAAAAATCCCAGCTCTGACATTAATTCATGGTGTGACCTTGGACATGACACTCACATCCATGTTATCCAACCTGGAAAGTACATGCAAGTCCCACTGAAGGACAGAGATGGTGCAAGTGCCAAGTGCTTTGAAAAAGAATCAAATTAAGCTCCCAAGGGCTCAGGTTTCCCACTTGTAGGGGAAGATTTGAGAGAGATGACTGCTCAAGAGCAAGATCTGAAAAATACACTGAGATGATAAAAAACCCCAGCCCTCAGTGGACTTGGAGTTTTCCACACCTCCACAGGCAGTAAAAGGATCTTTCTGTCAGGAGCACATTTCCCTAGAAAAAGTCCCATGACTGGCTGTGATAGCTCTTTCTCCATGTCTTCTGACCCAGGTTTCATGCTGAGCGAGGAGTACGTGGTCTCCAGAAGAGGTGCTTCAGCACCCCGAAATCATCCTCTTTGCACCCATTTGTACACTTCAGTCAACAGCTTGTTCTTAGGCTATATAAAGTAGGACTTCGGATGTAAAATTAGTATGACATTCTACTACCTTCAAAGGCACTTCCCAAAACAGTGTGCAAATAGAAACTAGGATAATGCAGCTGGAAATGGTGGTATGTCTAAAATCTTGCACAAAAATATTTAAGACTTGTACTGTGTCTGCTCACTGTGAAGTAGGGCAGTAACCCCATTCTTGATAGTGCCCTAATGTAAGCCTGGTGGCTCAGGTCAGCCAGCTGAAGGCCATCACGTGCAGTTTGAAACAAGCCCAGTGATATTAAAAGTTGTGTTTATGAAGAGCAGCTGTTGGTGTTCCAGGATGTGTCCTTCCTTCCCCTGGAGACACAAGCAGCTGGTAACTCAATCTTTGCTAGAGCTTTGCTGAAAGAAGTGCAGCCCAGGGCTACTGTGTACCTGCTAGGCTATTTAGCACAATGAGAAGAATTTCACTGTAGAGCCTAGACTAGTCTGGATGCAAGTGCTCAGATTAATGTCCAACCTGCCACCTGCCACTGCCTTTTCCCCAGATCCTGTGTGTGACTACAAAATAAACTCCAAATGCTTCTTTTCCTTGGGTCACTTATTTTCTCATCCATAACATAAACAGTCTGAAGATGATTGAATTATATAATAGATATAATAGATAATACTTCATCTGTTTCAGTGATGCCTTTTGTGAGAGCTCATAAGGATCTCACTGGTGGATGAAAAAAGTTACGTATATTAAAACTATCACAATTTTATGGTTAGGTTTAACAGAGAACATGATATTTACCAGGAGAGGTGAGGTGCTCTTTATGGCACCTCAGTTAAACAATAGCTACTTTTGGCATCATCATGGCTGCTCAGGTTTTTCAAAAACAATTCAAGTTACCAGCTCTATGGGCATGCATTAATTTGAAAGACTTGACAGACATTTTTAGCTATTAAGTTTTTAGAACACAGGAATCAAAACCAAAGCATGCTGAGCGAAGACGTGACGTGGCTTTGTTATATGGACCCTCTCAGCCAAGACTAGCTAAATTTTTACACATTGATCAAAATGCACAAAGAGCTCTCTGATTTTCAAATTGTTGGGAAAAAAAACCTAACCAGTGTGTTTTTTATGCTTTAAAAAGATGCATTTACATTCAATATGACTGAAGTCTTTACCATGCAAATTCTGCATTCTCTTTTTGCACATATCCTGACAATGAATTTGCTGACCTTTTTCTAATGCTACCTGTATGCATACCTCATAAAACCATCATCCAATGTAATACTAGACCACCTTAGTATTACCACTATTTTCTTTGCATTTTTTTCCATGTTTCACCATCTCTTTTCCTCTTAACTGTTATGGCTGGCACACCACATGTCTCCCCTGCTTCCTTTCTGCTCCAGATACCTGCAGTGTCAGCACTGTGGTCTTCCAACCTCCCCTCTCCACTCAAGCCATGAAACCTGCAAGGTAATCCTTTGAATTGCTGCCTCCTTTACTCCCTTGCCACCATTTCTTTCCCCTCAAGGATTAACAGGTGTTTCCTCAAAACACCTTCCACTTCACACCTTCCCCTCATTGGCCTCACCTCCCCATTCAAACTTACTTCCCTACAGCACATCATTACTCTTCGTTTTCAATTGACAAATGTCCTTGTGGCATTCCTCACCTATCCAGCCCTGCCCAGGCGTGTGTGTCTGGCCCCATTTTGGCAGGGTGTGCCAAAGCAGGGCAGGAGCTGTGGCCATCTGTTGCAGACATCATTTCAGGCTCCTCGCTGTTGCACTGGAGCAGCCCCTGTCTCTCAAGCAGGAGGGCTGCAGAGAGCACTTGGAATCAATCAGTCACCCAGACATGCCAGGTATGCCCAGCAACAGCAGTAAGGGCAGCTGCTGAGTGCAACCCAAGCACCTCTTGGAAAACACTTCTGTAAACAAATCTGCCACTGAATTTTTGGGCACCAATATTAAATATTCTGGACAGCACCCTGCCGAGATGGGGATGAGAGGTTCACAGCTCTCTTTGATCTGTGATTGTGCTGAACTTGGCTCCTGCTCAGCAGACAGCAATGCTTCTTTCTGTCTTTTAGGGAAAAATTGCTCTTTTGCAAGAGTGTATTGAGGAGAAGGTGCTTTTCTGAGTCTCTGCATGAGCCACAGGCATCACCTGTAGTTTAAAATTTTTCCTGGGCCTGAGCAGATTCAGTAGTTGCCAAACCTAAAGTAATATGAAAAGAAAGACCTCCTGGCATCGTAGAGTCTAGAACTAAGGGAGATGAACAAATAAAAAGAAAGTGAAATTGTTCTCTGCCTTGCATGCTGAAATGCATTTACAGTATTCAGTTCTGCATATCCCCACAACAAATCCTAAAGCAAGACTGGATCCCAGAGCTGTGGACTCTCTAACTCTGACCCTGCTATCGGTCCTGATCTTTTGTTGTGTCAGGAAGGGCTAAAAAGGTATTGACTATTGACAGATATTGATGATGATATTGATGATGATAAGAAAGAGGGGGAGGAGAAGGAGAAGGAAAAGGGAGAGGGAGAGGAAGAGGAGAAAATGGTAGGGAAAGGCCAAGGGTTCCCAGAAATACAGTCCTCAAAGTACCCTTTCTGGCACAGTTGTTTAAAAGGACTGAATTGAGAAGTTTTTCACATGTGGGACCTTTGCTGCTATGATGAAAAATGACTTGCATCATCTCTCCATGTGATTCAAACAGTTCTGTTCCTTCTCAAACATGTCAGCAGCTCAAATTGCTCAGCTTCTCTTGGTAGCTCTGTAATTTTGAATGCCGGCATCTTATTGAGGACAAACCTTTCTGTATAACACTGTCCAGCCAGCAGTGTTTTTGAAAAAATGGAAATTATTTTCTAAGTCAAAACCATTTTTCACAGAGATGTGATCATGTTAGTGTCAAACGACCCAAGATTATTCCTCCTGTTTGTGTGACCATTGAAGGGTATCACAGTCCTTACAAAAGAAGTAAAAACTTCTGCTGTCAGTGACCAGTTTTGAAACTTTGCAAGTGGGGATTTTCACTACTGTCCCATATGCAAACTAAACAGAGGGACTGCTTGATGCATCAGCTAATGTGAGTCCTGGATTTGGGAGAACATATGAAAAATAAAATTGTGTTAATAGAATATGGAGTATGATAAATTACTTTTGGTTTTAATGTTTCCCACAAGTCTCTCATCCAGTACATCAAAACCTTTGAAGGCAGAGGATGCCATCTTGGTGTATTGCAGGGTCATAGCTCATGACAAGCATTTTCATGTTATTTTCACCCTGAAATAATTTGATTGCCATTAATTTTTGTCTCAATACAGTCAAGATCTAGTTAACTAACTACATTATTACCACTGCTTATATCTACTATGATTGTTAACTTATTAATATATACCAGCTGGTGTTTTCAGTGTGTAAAAAACTAATGCAAGGAGGCCTGAATCTTGCTCTGCCTTTGAGGAGAAGCTCTCCTTCACAGTCAGCATGCATTAAGGTAAGCAGCAAGATATTTGGTCTGGGCAGAAGAACACACCTATCCAGCAGGCACCAGCACTTCCCAGCTCAGACAATGGCACGAGCAGGAGAGGTGTGATGAGGACCTGAAATACCCCAGGGGAGAAAAGAGGTGTGCAAGGACATGCATACCCCTGAATAAACATCCCTTTTGCGAAATACGTGCTGTGTATCAGGTCTTGCTTAAAGACAAGTTTCCAGCTGAAAGGTATGTAAGCATGCTGAGAGCATTTTAACAGGATAAAACAGATAACAGAATAATCTGTCTGCAGCTGTAAGTTTTCTTTTCTTTAGGCACAGCTGCCTCCAAATAAGGAGATTGTAATGCTGATCTTTGGATTCCTGAATAAATTCATTCCTTACTTTATCTTCAAGCCTGTCTGGTGGTAGGAGTGATTTAAGGATAACTGGCAAGCCACCATCATTCCATTCCCATGCAAGCCACAATTCACTAAAGGGGGATGGACCATTCTCCTAGAAAAGACACAAAGCCAGAGGTAGCCAGATGCTTCTCCACAAGTTGCATGAGATATTGTGAAAGTTGATAATGAGGCTTGTGAAGGAAGTCTTCTTGGGACACAGTCTTCATCTCTGGAAAGCTGGAAAAGTACCTCAGCCAGGATCTCCATCAAGTTCAGGGTGCTAGGGTTGGCTGAACTTCGTGACCTTTGGGATACAGATGAGGCTGCTGCAGCTCTGTGTTCAGGGGTCCAGCCTGTAGTGAGGCTGAACATATTACCCTGACAGGCAGAGACCCACATGCACACAATATGCACATTGCTGGCTACATGGATCAGCACAAAGGGGAATCAGTGCTGTTATCAGCACCACCCTCACTCACACAAGCATCAGCAGCACAGACAGCCCCAGATTGTTGCCCCTCTCTGGGGAATCATGTCTCAAGGCTGCTTCTGGGATATAAACACAATGTACATCACTTCAGGACATACTTCAGGAGCTGGTCATAAACACCCTGTCCTCTACTTGGCACCAAGCTTCCAGTCTCCTCCAGCCTGGATCCATGTGCCTGAGAGGTTTTGTGATTCCCCTCTGGGTGCTGGTACTCCTTAATCTACCAGTGTGGTCTGAGGCTTGGCAGCACTCACACTAAATGGCTCAGGACAGAGAATGCACCCTCAGAAAAGACAGGTAGAAATAGGATCTCATGAAAATACAGGATAGATGGTGGTGTAGAAGCACAGGACTCCATCAAGCAAATGTACACTTAATTGGGCCCTTTTTGTCTCCTTTTCTCCTCTGTTTCCTCATGTTTGTTATTCCCACAGTTCATCTCAATTCCTTCACTTTTCCACTTCTGGTCTTTCCCATCCACATCCCTTACTGAGACCCACACATTCCTACATTCCCCTGATAACCTACTATAAGACTTTTTATCCAAGTCTCAAATTGTCCCTCCTGTGCATACTGCATTAAGTCCTGCATCCTTTTAAGCATTATCTCCCTATCCTGTATATGGCTCTCTGACCTGTTTGGCTGTCCAATCACCCGTGGGTGTTTCTTTTCCCTTGATGGTGGTGAATTGATTCACTTGTGCCTTATTTTCACTGCTCGTCACTAAGCTGCCTCCACCTGTCATTGATCCTTGCTGCTCTTACTGTTTCCTTCTTTCTTACTTGCCCTTTAGACACATAATTTAACACATAAAACCTAACGTTCCTCTTTGGGTGGCTAATAAAAGTAAAAGCCAAGCAGAACTTCCCATGGGGAGCCATACTACACACTCTCTTGGCACTCCTGTCTCCACACACAATATCCAAACAAAGTAAAAATACCTCTTAAGCACAGAGGAATAGCTGGACCTCCAGTTCTGCTTGCATGTGTAAGACTAGGTTTCCACAAGTAATTTTGATGGATTCCATCCTGGAACGTCCAACTTGAAGTACATAAAAGAAGCACGATTTCTAAAGGATTCAAATTCCAATGAAATTCAGTCCTCTGAAAGCTTCATATTCCCACAGAATGGAATCCATCCCCTCCCCTGGAAGCACGAGTGCTGTGTTTATCCTCAGCATCTCTGCCTCACATACTCCTGGAACTGAAATAACCCTAATTGCCATAATTTAATTAAACTATCATTTTGAAATGTCTGACTGTTGTATTGAAACTGCATGGAAAAAATGAGTGCACATAATTGTGTTAGCTAGGAATAATCAGACATCTTGCAGTGTAAGAATAGAAAGCCTGATGTTAAGTGCAATCCAAGCCAACAAATCCTGAGGCTGTGGCACTAGGCTGGTCCTGTTGTGGACTGCTGAAGAACTGAGGCTGTAAATGTTTATTTTAAAATGGGCATCCAAGGTGTGTTCCAGGTGATCTGTTACTCCTTACTGAGGTTGTGTGTATTCCCTAAATAACCACTACTGATATTAGCCCAGCCAGTGCTTGATACAGCCTGAACAAAGCCATTTGTAGGAGGGAGAGCGCAGAACCTGGGCTTACTGTTGGCAACATCTAGGTCATGGAGATGCTTAGAGACTAACCACACTTAGGGAGGCTTTGGCTTCTTTTATTTATACTCAGATGGCTTTTTTCTTTACTGGCATTATGTTTACTTTCACCTCACTCAAACTCAAACTGAAGATCTATCCTGTGAGAAAGAGGAGAGCTGTAAGGGAGATCATGGCAGCTGCACAACGCTCTCCACCTCTGAGAAAGGTTTATCAATTCACTGTATCCCAGGTGGGAGCTATGCTGTGTGGTTTTCTCTGAGCTTTCCAGCGTGCTTCAGCAGCAGAGAATTCTGTGACAGGGCCGTGGTTATAACCTGCTCCACTGTCCTTGTCACTTCAGCCCTACCGAGTGGTCTCCCACCCTCAGCCCCTCCTGGCAACTCCTGCCCAGGAAGGTGGGTAACACAGCAGACCTGGTATTTGGAGTGGCACAGCTGGAGGTGGCTGCTAGTGGGGAGAAAGCAGCACCATTATGTTTACTTTGAATAAAAGACCATAATCCTTGTTGATTATATTGACATACATTAAAAAGAGTCTCTACCAAGAGACTGGGAAGTCATGGCAGCTAATTAGTAGAAAACCATTAAAAGGCATTTTATCTTAAAAGTAGTAAGGTGTGAAAACTCGTTTTGTTTTTAAGGCTGATCAGTTGTGTGATGTCAGTTCTAAGGCAAGATCATAAAGCAGGCTGCTAAAGGCTATCATTAAAAAGTAAAAATCTTGGTTTTCCAACTTTCTGAAGACGTTGTTTTTAGGGTGTGTGCTAAATGCATCTGTGTGCTTCTAAACCAAAGATATGAAAGGAAACAAATGTGAGACTTGTTTCACATCTGCAGCTTGACTTATAGGGCTTTCCCAGTGGGAGGCTACACTTTGGGCTTTCTCAAAAATGGAAAAGCAAAGCTCAGTTCAGCCCAAACACAACCCAGATTATAAAGACTGACTTTGGACCAGGCCCAGACTAGAACAAATCACAGCTCTCGTTAGCTCAAATCAAAGCTCTGCCTTGCCTGCCATTTGCTCACAGGCTCCCAGGACAGTCACAAGGAGTGCCATGGGTTTGTAAACACCCCAGTGAGTCTGTAGGCTCAGGGGTCACCCTGTTACCTCATTCTGCTGGTCATCTTCTACCCTTAATGGCTCTGGGGAGGGGACATCTGAGCATGGCTCTGCAACCTCGTCCTGCCCCTGTGCTTCTTGCTTTCCCTGGCCCTTCAGGAGCCCTGGCTGACAGCTGGGTCATGGACTGCATTTCTCTGCAGGAGCTCCTGCTGCTCCATTTCAGCTGCCTGACAAGCCCTGCAGCCAAAGGCCCTGTGGGCTGTCCTCCTTACAAATCAAAACAGGAAGACAAATGTAACATTAAAAATAATCCAGACATTAGTTGCTATGGGGAACTGAAACCCAACCAAACAACAAGAAAAACAAAACCCCCAAAACTTCCTAAATGCCACAGTATCCTAATTATCTTTGCCTGAACTCTTTTCCTGGATCTCTCCTGCCTTTCCAGGTTATTGGGTAGCTCTTGGGGATGATCCAAACTCCCCTGAACTCAGTGAAAAGTTTCCAAGGTCTCTGAATCAAGCTCCAAATGCAAGGTGGTACAAAGTGTGAGTGTCCTGCCTTACATTCCCAGTGAAAACACACACATTCTACAGGTGCCACACATTCTACAGGTGCTCAGTAATTAGTTCTTTCCCTTTCCCTGTTTCTCCAGTGCATGGGCAAGTCTCTTTGATAACAGTAGATGAACCTCTTCTCAGAAAGGAGGACAGGTCTAGCTCCGTTCTAGCGGTGAAATTGCCATTAGCAGTGGAGCTGCACATGACAGGAGTGGTCCTTCTCCTGGTCCTTGACTGCATAATTTCACACAAAGCCCTGTTTCAGTGACTTTGTCCCCGTATAAGACACTTTACTTGGTAATACCATAGGTCTCTGAATAATAACCCCCTGCTTCTGGTCAGGCTGGATCTCTGTGAAGAGTCACCAAACTGCCCATATGGCCCAGGCCATCTGGGTTTTAAACAGTTAACCTTTAAATTACATTCTCCAATCAGCAAACAAGCTTAGATGGCACAATTTCAGTGGCAACCTAAGAGATGAGACATTGACTGATGCCACAAGAAGATAAACTTCTGCAGACCTGATTGCCTGCTGATGTGATCCCTTGCACCATGGTTTTCAAAGAGGACAGATAGGGATCTGGCCATAAAAATAGTTCCACGGGCCAACAGGCAGAGCAGTAGAGGATAAAGTGATGGGAACCATTTTAAACCCTCTAATTAATTCAAATTGCTGTGTGTTAGACCAGCTCTGCTTGCAAATAGCTGAGGTGAAGGCAAAAAACTTGCCTGCGACTTTATAAGCTCTGTTTAGTACAGTTTGGGCCAGGCACAGATCAGAACAAGGTTTGCCAAAGCCTCTCATGAGGGCCTGTCATAAAGGCACTGAATGTTGTAGCAAAAAATACACACTCCCCTCCTCACTTAGCAGCATCTTCTAGTGAAAATGAACATCACAGAGATGTAAGGATAACCCCACATCAAGCCATTACTTGCTGTATCAGCTTGATTTTTCCAGAAGTGCTGCCTCAGGCAAGTTTCAAAATTTAAATTTCTGATAATCTTCACATTCCCCCAAAGCTGTTTTTTTCATTATGTATTTTTTTTTTTTCTCTAAGCTGTTACAAATCCCTGAGAAATTCAGGTTCTGTGTGGTTTCTTCCAGCTTTCCTCCTCCTGACCATGGAACTCACGGAACACCACAGAGTCATAGGAAAACACGGCTGGGTCCTCTCCCCCTGGGCAAGATCAGCTGCAGACATAGAATTTCTGACAGATGTCCTGACAAAATGTTACCTTGTTCTTATTCAACAGCCTTCCTGAGCTCTGACAGCCTTTTTTGGTCATGCCTGACTCAGACCTTTACATCAATCCATAAATAAAAGCTTGTGATTCCTTCTGCAGTCAGTGGAGGCCCCTGGAAGGTGGGCCAGAGGTGGCTCAAGTAGGGGCACATGTGTTCTGGACAGGTTATGTTGGACAACATGAACACCCTGCTATGTGCATTTCTGTAGTGTGCCAGGCTGATTTGGCACAAAACTCTTCTAAGATTTTCCTCTCAACCCCTGTGGTGTGGTAAAGGCCAAAGGGCTGAAGAACATCTGGCCAGCTGTGTTGTAGGTACTCAGAGAGAGTAAGTGGTGGCACCACAACTGGAGATGTGTGAAGATAAGAAAGAAGAGATTTATTTTTTTTCCATGAAAGCTGTTTGTCAAAATTCCTCTTCTTGGGACCAGTTATTTTGAAAGCTTCCTGTACACACACACCACAAGACAATGAGAGTGGTCTGGGGCTTATCCTCAATCACCTTAAATCTTCTCTTCCCTGCTGCAGGCAGGCCATCCCACATTGATTAATTACTGATATTATTAGTGTTATGATTATTGCTATTTTTATAAAAACTCCTAACAATAGTAATAGATATAGCCCCTGTTTAGGTTGGCTTCTATCAGCATCTCCTTTTTTAGTGGAGTAAGGTCCATGCTGAAGCTTCTTCCTGCCTACAAAATATTATTTTGAACCACTTCTTCTATCATGCTCACAACAGACACTTTCCAAATGCTTTAGTTCACCAGCCACTCTTTGGAAATGTCAGAGTGTCTTTTGTGAAGAGCTCCTAAGTTTAACAATAGATTGTTATTTCAAACAAATAGTTGGTGAGTCTCCAGATTTTGGCAGTTCTGGCACCTTTGAAAAAAAAGGGTATTTATGAGCAATGCTGGTGGGTGGAGGGGGGGTACATCAGGCATGTAAAATGCATACCTTGTGGTTTTAGTGATGCATGAACTGTAACCACTGAAGGTAGTGAGGTGCATTCCAGTCACTGTGGCAAAGATAACAGGCAAAGATTTGCCTTCCTAATTATTTATGGAAGCCTGGTGTTCCACTATGCAATGCTGTCATGAATAGATTTCCTCTCAGAAATGTGCTGCACCATTAGCTGCCCCTCCAAACATCCACGCAGTGATTTTTGGGTAGATGAATGATGACATGACAGAAGTGCTGCTCGTTGTAGAGGTGTGACTGGAGTGTAGGACACTTGGGAGTGGCTCCCTGTGCTCCCCAGGTACATCCTGTTATATCTCAGAGACTCCATGAAGCAGGGAGTTATAGCTGCCCAGCAATGAGTATCTCAGCCTCCAGATGGGTACAAATCCTCTCCCTCCTGCTCCTCCTTTTGGTTTTTCTCTCTTCCCTCTCTCTTCACTCCAGATTGCACTCTGGTCAGTTTTAACATATCACCTGCCAGGCATCTTTTAGCTAACTATTATCAGATGGCTTAGATAGATACTGCCTTGTCCTGGTCTTGGCTGCTCATTCGTACCTACAAACAACCTTCCCTGCTAGGCTGAAATATTTCTTTTTCAAAAATGTGTCTGTTTTTTGGCTCAGTGAGTCACCTCAGGCACTGTGTACAGCCATGGAGCCCAAAGCACCATTCAGCTTACCTGAAAGTGTGGGGACATCCTCAATTTTTAGACATCCTCACTATTTTAGACAGTGAGAACAGCTAAAGCAAAACAAGACAAAACCCCCCATTTATTTGCTATAAAGACTACCTCAGATGAAGAGTTGCTCCAAGTCAGCCTTCAGGTGGAAGTCGGGTGGAAGCTTGGCGGAGCTTGGATTCAGAGAGTGAAAAGGGCAAGAGAGACTGTGATCCACAGACAACTTTTACAGTTTCCCCTTTTGCCACTCAGTGCTTTTCATGCAGCTGTAGCAGCAAAGCACTGAAGAGGCTGCGGCTCTGCCTCCTAAAATAAAGCTACTCCATGCACAGTGCATGAGCTGACAGGGGCTCGCAGCAGAAGGTTTTAAAGGAGATCTGCTTAAAGCCTGCTAGCGTGTGGCAGGTCATCTGCATGCCAGCAAACAGTCCCGATGGAAACAAGCAAGCATAAACACCTACCCTTTACAAGCCTGCTTTCATGCTCAAAGAAACCTGATGCTCAGCCATGTGGAGAAATCTTTTCTTTCCTCTCCACAGCAGAAAGTTCACTGAAATGGAAAGGAGCTCTCACAGCTGAGTGCTCCAACTGGAATTAGTAAGTATTTTTAATAGCTATCAAAATGATGCATTAACTTTATCTGTTATCATGCAGATACTCTGTACTAAATACACTAAACAATTTTTTGCAAGATTAGTTTGGCTTAGACACATACAATAATAATTAATTTTAATGAAAATGTGTAAGTCTGAAACAGGATTTAAATATTATTTCCTATCACTTTAGTGCCTTTGTATAAGGGTGAATGTGATCCTTTATGTTTAAATGGTTTAAAACACCCAGCTTAAACTGCATTATGCAAGAACTTCTGTGTTGCCATTAATAGCCCACACTAAATTTGAAGCACAGAGGAAAAATAGTAATGAAAACCTGAATTTCCAATCATTTTCTGTTTCAAACATATCTCACTTATATTTAAAAATGTGATTTATTTGTCAAGTTAAGAGAATCTTGAAAAAAGACACTGAAAGCAGAAGTTATAAAGCATACAGTTTACCTGAGCTGCCTCAAGGAGTCCCGCTATAACACACGCTTGCCTGGGCTCATCCTTTAAAACAGAGTTAAGAGGGATTTAATAGGAAAACAATGCCACAAGCTTACCAGACTGGCAGCCACAGCTCTCTGCAGGGATGCCTTCCTTCTGCATCCTCATCTCTGCTGTCCCTGCAGGCAGTGGTGTCCTCTTTCCCTACGACACCCACATAAGGGGCACCTGGCACCAAAGAGGTACCAAGGTGGGGGGAGGAAACATTTTCTATTTGCAGGACAAGGGGGCCACTATATTTTTAGTACTTGGACTCTTGCCTATCCCACTGCCCCTCTGGGATCAGCTCCCTACCTTTGGTCTTTGAGTCCGTGACCTGACATTTCCAGGAAGAGACCAAAGCCTGTTCTCAGCTCTGAGAACTATACACACTCATGGCATGTTCCAGCCAATGCACATTCACACACATTTCAATCTTCTTCTGGCCCGGGGTCTTAAGCATGTGCTAAAACTTTAGGAATTTGTTCCAGGGAAATCAGTTTCATAACTGCATTTGGAAGCCACTGCCCAGCAAAATGCAGACATTTGCTGTCCTTGAGCTATTGACACTCAGCCTGAGGACTCTAAAGTAAAAAATTAGGGCAGTCTGAAAGATGAAGCTGAGGGGGAGCTACTTAGTTGTTCACGTTTGCTCACAGCTCTTCTCCTTTCAGACCAGAGGCAGATGGTTCTCCACAGTGAAGTTATGCTCCCAGCCTGAGCTCTTCAGCCTAGCAACCCCTCACCTGTAGGCAGGATTTAACAGCCCTCAGGCCTCTGCTGGAGGTTTTAGCCTTTTACTATGGAACCTTGTCACTCTTCAGTACATTTTAATTTGAAAGAATTTAAATCACTTCTATCTATGTGCTTCAATGATTTTAAAGTATGATTTTACGTTATCTGAACAACCGATTAATATTGTGCAAGACTTCACGTCCTGGAAAAAAGTCTGCATTTTTCACCAGCATCAGCCCTGCAATGACTAGCTCCCCAGAGCTGTGAGACCATTTCATAAGTGTACAGCAAGGTGACAAGTCTGGCTCTTGCAGCAGGACCCACCTGCATCCCTCTCTTCTGTAACCCTGCTAGGGCACGGCAGTGTGCCAGCAGGGAACAGGCATTGTGGCTGGGGCCTCACTGCCAGGTCTGCTGGTGGCTGAGTCTCTGCCCTCACAATTCCTTCTCCTGTAGGACCAGCAACCCTCTGTTTGCAGTTCTCCTCTGCGGGAGAAGATGATTCTTGTTCCACCACCTCAAGTCTTCTGTTAAGGAACAGCACAGGAGAGCAGAAAACCTGAACTGGGTGAGTTAAGAGTGTGTTGCAATGGCCACAACTGTGATGGAGGGGTGCCTGTTTCAGAAATAGGAGCCAAGCATGTCTAGTAGCCTATAAATAAACAGCTTTGGGGCCTGGGCTTTCAGACACTCACATGTGTCACAGAAATGCATTACAGCTCTTCAGCACCTTAGAACCGAAGTTAATAGCTACAGGCACCTGATGGGGAGCAAGAGTGTAGAAGCCCTGAAATGTATAGCAGGTCACATATGGCATTTGGAAATTATGATAGAGCAACTTCACCCACACAGACAAATGAAAGAACTGGCAGGAGGTTACCTGTGCCCCATGTCTAACCTGTCAGGCTACGTCTCTCTTATTTTGGGCCCACAGATCCTGCCTCTTAAGGTGGTAGCTGTAATCTAGGCTATCTACAGTAATCTGTCCTACTCTAGCTGCCTCAGTTGCCCTGCCTTCTGTAGCCAGAATGAAGCCCTGAGCACTCCCAGTGACCCCCACATGCCTGAGGGATCAATCACTTTCCAGGACTACCAGATAATGAAAAAGGGATGGGTTAAATTGTCACTAAAAAAATGCAGCAAAGGTGTGATTTTGTCATTTGTCAGCTCAGTCTCATGTGGAGATAAGCAGTGTAGGTACAAGGTATCCTGAAGTTTAGATGGGCTGCCAACGCTGATTTCTCCAGGGGTGTGCTCTAGATGAAGCTGTACTCTCCATCACAGTCTTCCCTGCCAATGTGCAAAAAGATGTCTGGGTTAAGCAAGCACAGGTAAGCCTCACACCTTCCCTTTGCATAAAGATGTACTACCAGAGAGAGCTACCTGAAAGCTTGTATATCTTACTTGTGCAAGCTTAGACAGAATCATAGAACCACAGAATCATCAAGGCTGGAAGGGACCTCCAAGATCAGCTAGTCCAACCATCACTGAAATCATCCCTAAACTGTACCGCCAAGTGCTACAATTCCTATTTGGTGTATCTTCATTTCAAAGAAAAGGGAAAGCTTTGAGAATTTTTTCCACAAGTTATTAATTTGCCTTTTTCCAGTCTCCTAAAGCCATTTCTCGGCTCACTGACAGATCCATTTCTGTTCACAAAGCAGCATTTGTAGGTGGCAAATCTAGCTGATCTTTTCAGTGTGGTGTGTGTTTCCATGGATAACTCTCTCCACAGCTACACCACTGTTAGCAAAACCCACTCCATCTCTCCTCCTGCCTGACCTCCCAGATGCCCTCCACTGCTACCACAACACAGGACAGATCTGGCTCAGCTGAGTGGGTACAGCTCTGCCTGGGTCTGTACTGAGACAATCGAGCCAACTAAAAATACTCTTTAAAAAATAATGATATTACTCGGCTTGTTCCTTTGCTTGGTTCAGTGTGTGCTTCCTCCCAAAAAATGTAGTAGCACAAGTATAGTGAGAACATGGCATTGCAAACTACTGGTGAGAGTGGGAAGGTTGGCAGAGGATCTTCTAGCTGGAGTCACCACAGAAAGAAAAGCTGTGGTATCACAGAAAGCTTCCTGCACCATCGCAGGCTATCGTGGTCAGAAGGTTCCAGGCTAAGTCTCTGTTTCCAACCATCTGCTTCCAAGAGATCAGGAGAAAAATCAGTACAGAAGTTAACAGAGGTGGCCAGAGAGCATGGTCGGTATCTGTGGGCTTTTCCACAAAAAGATCTTCTAGTCTAACACCACACGGAGCCCACAATCACCCTACAGATCAGCATTATCCAGTGTGGGGAGGTGAAATGACTCAAATAAACAGAACAGCTCAACAGAAGCCTTCTGCTACATTTAGGGTATAATATGATCCTTACTTTATGTTTGTTCTCTTGGTAAAAGGGCATGAAATCCACCTGAGAGACTCAAGTAACAAGAGTTCAGTCTCATGATTAAGGGAAACAAAGTATTGGGAACAGTTTGTGCATGGGGAGCAGTACTATTTTGAGCACAGTTTGGGAGAGTGCTTGTTCAGTGCCATGGTTTAGGGATGGTACTCCCCAGTTCAGTGCCCCCACCAAGACTCTCTCAAACCACTGCTCTCTCTTGATCCCACTTCCCCTCCCACTTCCCCCTGGGGTGGAATGGAATTGAGAATTAGAGGCACACAATGTGAAGATCACGGCTTGAGGTAAGGACAATTTACTGGAAACAGCAATGATATAAGAAAATAAACAGTAACAGCAACAGTATTACTAACAAAATTATACAAAAAGATACAATGATTCACATGCAAAAATGCTCACCCTGGAGGCTGTGACAATAAACAATACCAAAGAAAAAAATACAGGAGTTTTTCCTCCTTCCCTCATCATGTTAACGGAGGCATGTAACAGGAGACATTTTTTAAACAGATACAAACCACAGGGTTATTACAGAGTATTATGATCTGATTATTGAGAGATTCCTCTAGTTCCATAAATGAACAATAGTTATCACTTAAAAATTTCCATGTTAGCCAATTAATGAATTTCAATATTCCTTATTTCTTCCTTCGATATCTCATGCATTCATACATCAACAATGGAGAGGTCTGCATTAGGCTTGGTGCCATTCAGGACTTCTGGGATCAGTGCATCACTATTCCCTTTCACATCCTGACGAGTTAAATTTAGGGAACTCTACCACTTTGGACCCAGACCATTCTTCTGCTTGCCATCACAGTCTCTGAACAGCTGGCTATTACTTATTCTTATGGTCGAGTCCTTAGAAGCCGCACAAAGGGTCAGAAAGTCAACACCTCTGGTTGCTGAGCATGAAAAAAAGATGAGTCCAGGACAGTGAACCTTCTCCCCAAGTGCCTGCAATCCTATTCAGAAGAGCAGGAGAGTAAAGGGTCCCTTTTCACTGCATTCATCCTGGAGGCAGGCTCTGCTGTGTTATTCCCCAATGTCTTACAGCAGCTCCCTTAGCAGGAGAGCAGGGGACTTTGACCCCTGAAATGCCTCCTAACTACTGCTGCAGAGCTCAGGCTGCTTCTGCTGAGCCAACCTTTGCCATCCCTCTCCAGGAGCTGAATTTCTGAGAACACTCTCTGGTGCTTATCAGCCTCACTTCAGAGGTGGTGAATTGCTGTTGATACCCCTCTTCAAGTGATCCAAACACACCAGGAGGAGCAGTGTGAAGCTTTGACATAGATTAAGGCAGGTAGTGGTTATCCACCATCACATGTCTCTCATTAGCTATTAATTAAGCTCAGTAAAAATAAACATTGGCTTTAGGAAGCATTTCCAGGTATTAAGGGTTTGCCCTCACTGTATATCCATACCCTAGCACCTGCCAAAAGGAAGTTAAGTAGCTCTTAAATTCTTTGGATATAGGTTTCACATGGTATTTGCTCTTAGTTTTAGAAATGTCATCCTGCTTTTGGAATGGCTGAAACTTTATGTCATGTTCAATTTTTAGCGACCTGCCTACTGTCAGTCTACACCAATGACAGCAACTAAATCTGTCTGGGAGTCTGAGGAGGATTTCCGGGAAAACCCTTGGTAGGCTGGTACAGTGCATTATTTGAGTTGGTGCTGGTCTATCTTCTTGGATCTGAAGCCAAATGAGTATTTTGGCTGATATGGGGCTTCCCCCACAGCCTCTGCTTCTCACGCCTCCTGCAGCACATGTGTGATGGCTCCTAGCAATCCCTAGGCTTGGGAACCTGTTGGAAACAGGCTGGACACCTTCCAGCCCAGCTGCCCATTACTCTGATCCTCACATCCTCTGATCTATCCAGCCCCCAAACAAAGGTGTGCCCGAGAAGCAGAGACTTAGCCAGGACATGTGGGTGGCAGTGCCAGCACTGCATGGACTTGCTTAGCTGTGTGGATGTCACTCAGCCCTCAGTTACTGTGCTTCTGTTCATCCATCCCAGGAGTTAGAGGATGGCTGGGCCATTTTTGCAGGTGAACCATCTCCACGTGATCCATCTGCTTGCATCCAGCCATGGAGGTGTATTCCTAGCCAGAACTTAGCCAAGGGCCTGGCTTTCTGCTGCTATGTCAGTGGGCTCTGGCTCCCTTCTGGTACCACAGGCCATTATTCTAAAGTCTAAAAGTCAAGCATCTGTCCTTGTGCTTTGTTGTTCTTCTTCACTGAGACATCAATATCAAAGTCAAATAGGAAAGAGATGGACCTTGGCCCAAAAGGCAGGAATATCTCCTGCTGTCTGCTGTTTAGACAGCAGTCTCAGGTAGTGTCAGTCAAGTTTAGTCTGTGTTTTCGATACAGGAATTCTTGGAAAATTCCAAAATTGCAAAACTTGCAGAAAGCTTTCTATGGAAAGGAAAGAGTTGCTGGTTACAAGTGATGGTTTCTATTCAAATGAGAGCTACATTTTTCAGGAGACAACAGAGTATAAAGCCATTGCCCTAAACCTGAGTAAACCTGAAAGAGGATACAATAAGATACACTTTAATTGGTGATGTATGTCCTCACAAAACTCCTCCTAGTGATGCCTCTAAGGAAAAATTAATCTGTGCCTTCCTTGTTCCCTAGTCTCACGTCCTTGCCCTACTAATTACTAAATGTTCATAAAAGTTTGGAGAGAAAAATATTAAAGAATAATTTTATTCTTTAGACACTGCACTCTTCTCTATTTCTTTGCAATCCCCATGCCTTATTTCAGCATGTACAGTCAGTTTAATATGTTTAGCAAATTGAAAGAAAATATTTTTAACATTGACCCTAATGGACCTCCTCATTTCTATTATCTTGGCAAAGTCAAGATACCAGATTTTTTAAGATACTAGGTTTTGAAACATCTGTGCTCTGAAGATCCTTGAGTGCTGGGTGTGAAACAAGTGAAGCTATAGCTTTCATCTCAAAGAGCAAAAAAGATATTCAGAGTTTTTTTTCTCAGCCTTTCACCTCAGAGAGTTTTTTTCTATCTTCATCCACCATGAGAAAAATGTAAGCTGCAACCTAAACTAGCAATCTGTCTTTGTGGATCTCCTGTCTAAGGCTTGCCAGATGAAGCAGTGCTTGCTCAAGTCCAGCGAAGGCTCAGCAGTAGCCATGAACCATTTTGCAGTGCAGGTTCTGCCTTAGAAGTGAAGGAATGAACTTTCAGCTTTGGGGGTTCTTCACTGCTAAGGCTCATGCATCTTCTCTACCACTCTGCTAATGGTGCCCTGACAAGCAACACAGCTGGAAGGATTTTGAAAATCAGAAGTAGCATTTATTGTTTTGCTTGACAGGTACGTGAGGCTTTGATCTAAGGTATCTGTGCCTGTCCCAGTGCATGGTATCTTACCACCACTATTTTCCTAGCTTTGCCTAGACACTCCCTCCACTCTGAAACAATTCCTTTTTAGAGTGTCTCCTTGCTTTGTGCCAGGCACTTTGCCATCCTCCTGAGCAGATGGATATATGCATGCCCCTAACAAATGTGACCTTGTTGAGCTGCTCATCCTTCATGTCTGAGTGAGAGAGAGATGTAAAATGTTACACCCTCAACCTTCCAGAGGGCAAAAAGCCTCCAACGGAGCAGACTTGCTGTGCTGTGAGGTGTCTCCTGGTAACGCTGCCTTGATATGATCAACATTGCAGCTACTGCTTCTCAGCATCTCAGTGTTGTTACAGAGCATATGCTTGCCTGCACACCAACGCCTGCTCTCTCTTCACCTCCTGGAAAATGCACCTGGGGGCTAAATGTGGGGTGCTGGGAAGGAGCCATGGCACAGCAGTAGCTGTCCTTTTGGCAGTCGTTGAAAAGGGAACGTGAGAGATAAGCACAAAAGTAGAAAGGTATTGTGTGAAGGGAAAAAGAGGATAAATGCAGGTTTGTAAATAGTTTTGCTCTGTGACTTGATCCTAAAAGAAAGTTCTAACAAATGACTGCAACTGCTGCAGTGTAATTGGGGTTTGTCTCTCTTTATACAAGATACAAGGAAGTGGTGAAGTCCAAATTCTGTGAGCATGACCAAAGAAGTAGAACATGAACCTCCAGAGAGTAATTCATCTGACCTCTCTTAGGTGCTTAATTGTCCTCTGGGGCAGCCTATTCATTCCTAGTAAAAGAAATTATATTATTCTTAGCTCTTGAGGGCTCCAGGCAGTTGCTCACAGGGAGCTATTTCAAGCTACTGGATACACCCTGGGGTCTCTGAGACTCTTGCACAGGGCAGGAGGGAGGACACAGGAGCTGGAGGTGGCCTGTGCTGTTGTGGTTGCCTGAAGGATCCCAGGGCACCATGCAGGGTGGTGAGCCAAAGTGGAATGAACTCCCTAAACTTCAGGTTCTTCCATCAGGGCTGGTGAATCTTCACAGGAACATAATAGCACCAAAAACTACACTCAGCCCCTTGTCTTAATAAGGATAAAGATTGTGCCTGTTATAACTCCAAGAACTTCAGGCAATCAAGCCCCACCCCTGCTCCTCTGCCAAAGTGCTCTGTAGAATATGAGGTCCAAGGACTGCTTCCACTGTGAATCACAACTAAGGGCTATATTTCATTGCCTTACAAGTTACCTTCTCACCTTAAGCAACATCCTAGTAGTGGAAGAGTCTTGCAAAGTGTCAGGGGAATCCAATGGAAGGGCTGCAGAGGTGAGGCTGGGGAGTGGGGAGGGTTGGCAGTGAGCAAGGAAGGGGTTGCAATGACCTTTGGTGAATTCTAAGCCTTCTCTCCCCTCCTGCAAACCTCTTTTTAGCTTTCACACTCTCTTAATTTACTACTGTAATTTCTTTCCAAGTTTTGTAGCTGCTGAATACAAGGGAAGGAAGAATATGCAATTAGAATATACTAATAGAAGATACCATTAGGGATAAATAGGAATTTTTGTGTATGTATTCACATAAGATGCATCTGGCACTACAATAATTTGAAATTGAATAAATCTAGGCCCTTTCAGCATATTTAAGTCTGTTGAAACCTGACAATTTGCAACAGAATGACTTGGCTTTCATCTTTTACCCTTTGTCTTTGGTGGCAGGATCCCACTGATGCAGTGGGATAAGGAGTGAGCTACCAAAAACCTCATGTTTATTTTTCAGACAGGGTAGTGTGAGTGAATGATAGCAGCCCTTAAAAAGTATTAGCTCACTGAGCAGTTGTTAGCAACAGACAAGAAAGTCTTAACAGACAGACAGCCTAAAAAATCAGAAACAAGTTAGCACTTGGGATGACTTAAAAGCAGCTAGTGATACCCAGTATCTCTCCTTTGTTGGAGGTGGCAAGGTGGCTGCCAGCCAAATGTGTGTTCTCTCCTTTTAGGGTGCAAGTCCCTGCTGTTGGCAAATTGTTTTCATGTTTGGTAAACCAGCCAACTTGTGACCTATTAGCTGCTGACAAGTGAAGAGGGTGCTCTTCTATCCTTGGTACAATAATCAAAAAATAATAGGGCAGATTATCAAATCTGATCTGGCACTTCTGTGGTGTTCAGGAGATGAAAAGGAGCTGGCAAACATACAGCTGCCAATGACCAGCAAAAATGCCTCTCCTGATCTCCCCAACTCACATGAAGAGCAAAAATTTAGAAGAAGCAGGTGGAGATGCTCCTCATGCGGAACTAATCTTAACCCAGGTCCCTGCATCAGTGTAAGTCTTAGCCCACAGGTACAGACTGTTGAGAAAACACAACTGGACTCATCCTGGTAGCTCACATTTTCTGGAACAACCTAGAGCAGACTGCAGGTCAACCAAATAACTCTGACCACATCTTTCTGCCAAGCAGCATTTCTTGGGGTAACCCATGGAGGTATGGTGCTGTGTCTGAAGAAGGGGGAGGAGAGATGCTATCAGCAGCTTCTGAGTAACGTTTCAGCAGGGAAAAAGGAAGAGAAGAGACCCTTTCCCCACTACTCTAGACCCACAAGAAATTTATAAACTGCCACTTTTCCTTCCTTTCCTCTTGGAAACACCTCTCCTAAAAGGGGCCTGAGATTTCTGTCTTCCTCCTTAGCTGCTCTCCCCATAGACGAGGGAGGAAAGACAATCTCAGAGCAGGAGGTATCTCCAGGCTTCACTGGAAAAAACCAGAAGAAAAAAACTTCTTTTCTGGCAAGAGAATGTTGGCAGAGTTAATCACTGCCAGTGCCAAGTGTTAAGAAAAAGACAAACAATGAGGCAGATTTCAACAAACATGAGATTAAAAGCAGTGCCTCTGGCTTGTGTTAATGGCCTCCTGATACTCGAGCTGGTGATGCTAAGGGGAGGTTGCATATGTGTGGGAAGGGGAAGATTAGATGTTACCCTTACAGGTTTGCTTCACCTATCACAAGGCTTGAAGGTGTCTTTTTAAAAAATGAAATCTGTGATTCTTACTCAGCCCTGTATTTTCAGAATATGAGGCTTGATGTAAAAGATCAAATAATTGAAAAAAAAAATGATAGTCATCACGTGCAACACATTGTGGTCTTTCTCCCTTAAAGACAGCTGTATTTCTGATTAAAGCATCATACAATAATCCTCTACCACAACTAAGACCTGGGAGAAGCAACCAGTAAATGTCTCAATTTTAGATCTTGTGGCTGTGTTTCCTCTGATCAGACACTGGGAAATACCATAAACTACAGGACCAAAATACTCTACTTGTCTTAATTAGTGTCCCGGTTCCATTAATTTTTGCAGTAGCTGTAAGGGACCATGGCCAGGAGCTAGAGGTTGTTCTATGACACTTCATCATTGCAAGGCATGGGGAGAAGGGACTTTCTCTTCCAGGGAGAAGGGCTTCCTTCTGGTCAAGCCAGCGGGGCAGAGGGGGCAGTGGGGTAACACTGGTTCTGAGCCGGAGAGCAGTGCAGGTGTGTAGTGGGATCAGTTCATAAACTGGGAAGAAACACCAATTTAGTGTAGTGGTTTGGTTCAAAATATCCATTACTTACCTATTTTCCTTCTGGAAGGAGGGGGCAGCTGGGTATTGGCTGCTGTCAGGGGTTTCTGTGGTGAGCAGTAGCATCTGTTTTCTTGTACCCTCTGTCATCAGTATTGCTACTCTTACAGTTCATTTTCTTATCTCATTGCTGTTTCCAGTAAATTGTTCTTTTCTCAACCCGTGATCTTTACTTTTCGTGCCTCTAATTTTCCTCTCCAGCCCATTGCAGGGGAAGAGGGAAAGGGACAAGGAGGAGGGTACCAAGCAAGTAGCAGTGTGGTTTGGAGAGTCTCAGTGGGAATGCTGAGCTGGGGAGCACCACTCCTAAACTACAACAATTAGTACAAAATCTTCCTCAAAACTGTTTTTGGTGAAAGCCAATGTAACGTTTATTTTCCAAATAAGTGTTTGTTTTCCAAGATGAATATTTAATTTATTGAGAAAATAAATTTAATTAATTGAAACCTTGACCCTGGGATCTTACAAAAGCTGTGGTTGAGTGGCTCCCCTGTGCCAGCTTGATACCCACCATGTTCCACTGCTTCCCCAGGGAACGTGACTCTGTAGCAGCAGGGTTGCAAGGTCACAGGCATCGCTTGCCCAGCGAGCCTGCTGTGTATGTAAAGGATGTGGATGTGAGAGAGCTAATAAACAGATCTCAGCAGTCACTGGAGACACATTTCCAAAATGCCTTGGTTCTTGGTGGTGATATTTTTGAAAATAAAAATAATAACATAGATGTTTCTCTTCTTTTTTTTTTTTCCACACAGTCAAATTTTCCTTGCCAAGTGAGGGGGAAACATTGGTTTTCTCTCAGCTGGCACAAACTATTTTTGCACCTGTGACATTTGGCACTCAATACATGCACTATGTTTCTGTATTGCCATAGTGCCTGAGAGCCCTGACAGAGACCAGAACTTCAAAGAGACCAAAACTTTTCTTTCTTGAAGCTGAGGTAGCAGATTTTTAGATGACAAATAACAAATCGTTAAATTTGTTTTACAAAATTCTCAGTACCTTTCAGCCCACAGTAAGAATTTAAAACACAGACAAACTAAAATAGGGATATGTTGAGATTCCTATCTATAAGATGATAAACTTGAAAAAATGCTAGTTTATGTGCAACATGTACACCAGATACAACTAGAAGCAGAGACTTTTTAGCACTTAAAAGCAAGTGCAGGGTCCTACTGTTCTATGCAAGTAAAAAGCTAAAAAATAGTTGTCTATGAATTTGTGTTAGATTCAGCATTATCAAACAATACCTAGGCTCAAACCAAAATTTCTGCTTTGTTTGGGGCATTTTGTGTTAATTCTCTGATGCCTAAGAAGGAGATAACTTCAACCCTGCATCTTTTAGGGTTTTGTTTCTCTAGTTAGCTGCTTATTTTTGTGACTCCAGTAGGAAACAAAGAAAAAAGAGTTCTCTTGGAGAGCACCACCCATGGTTGTTGGGTGATACATACACATTGTTAGTGGACAGAAGGACATCTGCAACAATGCTCCCAACAAGATTTCTCCTTCTTCCAGAGTTTTGTGGCGTCCAGCAGCCTAAAAACCTTTCCTAACAGGCTCCTCTCTATCAAGTTAAATAGGAAAAGCACTCGAAAGCTATATCCCTATTTTTGCCTTCATGCTGGTATTTCAAAAGTTTCCCCAGAATCATCTCTCATGTGTTAAAGAAACTCCTACGTGGGAGGAGAGAAATAGTGCTGAGCAAGACTAGGAACAGCATGGGAAGTCTGTCTGCCAGGTTTTGCCTCATCATCCTCAAATTCAGTTCTGGGGAAGTCATGAGTCACTTTCATGGATATAAAAGTAGAAAATTTTAACAAACCTAAGTAAAGATATGGGGTTTGACTTCCAGTTCTCCACTGGCTTCTCAGCTCTATTTTTTTCTTGCCTGCTTTTCCATTTCATCCTTGGGTTTTCTCAGCTCTCACCTGCTCTATAATTCCCTGGTTAATGTCCACAGCCTTGTTAGCCCTGTCACTCAGATGCTGCAGGCAAAGACAGTATGCTGATGTCCAGAGGAAAAGAGGGTGGTGGGTAGATCAGATCATACCTCTGATACATTCATACCTGTGCTGTGGCTGATGTGCTAAACTGACTGTGGGTGTCTCCCTGCTGGGTACCCCAGCGAGTCCCAGCACACCAAAGGAAAGGCTGTCACCTCTCTGACAGTGAGTGCCAGAGACAGGTGAGGAGGAAAAGGAGGGAAGTCTTCCGGCAGAAGAGAAAATGAAATGGGAGATTGCCCTGTCTCTGGCAAAGGTTAAGGCAAGTCCAGACAGGGACAGGAATTCTGTCTCTTATTCAATTGTTGAGAGAGAGAGAGAGAGAGGGAGAGATTAAAAAGAGTGATAGTTGGCCTGATATGGTTGTTTCTGGTCCTTGAGCAAGGAAGGCTCAGCAGTTCCCAGTGCAGATGCAGATGGGTTAGGCAGCAGTGTGGGCAGTGTTGGTCAAAAACTCTTCAGTCATCAACAGACCCCAAGTCTCTTCCATGGCCAGGGAGAAAGGCACACCTACCCTGAAATTCAGTTCTCTTCCACCAGTGCTGTTCCCAGCCTGTTTGAGTTTAGGAAAGGAAGGGCTTGACCCTTACTCATTGCTCTTTCAGTTAATAGCATAAAGATCACCTGTGGTTTTGACAGCCTTTTAAAATAAGTAAGTTTAAAGGTCACTCCAATATATGGTTAAACTGATCATCATGCAGACCATTGCTGTGTCATGGGACAAAAGGAGGAAATGGCTGATTGCCTTTTTTTTTTAAATTCATAAGGGAGGAGATGGAAGTTTTTCCTTCATCTACAGAAGTAACTTAAATGGTAAATCAGGAAAAAAATCTGTTTAAAGATGGTTTCACTGAACTACTGGATCATATGATTAATTTTCTGCTTTTCTGGGTTTTATTTCAGGTTAAAAAGCATGGTAACGGAGTTCTTTTCTGTTGTTCTAGTTCTACTGATTTATCTTTTTCTTCTTGCTTCTTCCTCTAAGTTTACATAACAGTAAGTCATCTGCACTACCTCAGCTATTTTTATTCCTTTTGATGAGGAGTAAAAACTATTATTAGGGCATTCTTCTTATCTGTTTCTGACACCCATTTTAATACCTTCACTAAAAAATTAGAGGGAACACACTCAAAGGTCAGCATAAAATGGAGAATTAAAACAATAGGCCAATAACACATTTGAGGTTTTCAAGTGGCCTAGAGGACTGAATTTTAGTCAGTAATTTAATTTAAGGAATGGTAGCTGATTGAAGATTATAAACTAAGTGGAGGTCATAAAAATTTCTGCCATACCATGGCTGCTTGTTACCCACTGTTGGATCCACACACACCACTACATCAGGTTATGCACCTGGGAAATGTACCCAGGGAAAAAGGCTGCTATATTAGTGACTACAGCTGCTTTAGAGGGAAATGTTACAAAGCTACTTATAATCAGGGTCTGTCCATCTTTGCCATTATTTGGAAAACAGATTTTTTGGGGAGGATGAAATTACAATGACATATGTCCAAAAGCCCAACCATCTCAGTAATCTTCCTCCTAAAGTGTCTGAAAATAAATATATATAGGCATGAGTACAAGAACAGCAATCCTCCCCCGCGGTATCCTACCAGTATCCAAAAAATGACTATCACATTCCTCTTAAAAAAAGAGAGCTATAGCATGTCTAAACAATACGTTTTTAAAAAAGTAAGACACTGCAGTTAGTTAAGTTTAAAAATGTTGCTCTGTAGGAGTAGCAGCAAGAATGACAATTTAGCAGGAAATACCCCTGTGAGCTGCAATTTTGTGTATTTCTGATTAGAAATTATGAGATGCAAAAAAAAAAAAAAAAAAAAAAGAAAAGGTGTCAGTTTGAAGAAACCTGATTGGGATTATGTATTTATAACATCCTGAAAGGCACATCTCCCCTACCTCCCCCTCATCCTACAGCTCATTTCAACAATCACAAGGCCATACCCAAGCTCCTGCTGAACAGTCAACAGTGAGCATCATCCCCCTGGGCCCAGGCCTGCAAAGAGGCCAATTCCAATTCAGCAAATGCATCTCCAGGAAAAACATCTTCATTTTTTTAGTGCAACCACTGTCCCATGGCCTCTTTTCTGAAGTTTGTTGCTGAGTCTTTCAACAGTTGTGAGCATCCAGATGTCTTTCGTCTCAGCTGAGAGAGATTTCTGAGCAGTTTTCCTTGCCTGCCCTTCTGCGGTTCATAACTCTGACATGAACCATCTTTCCATGGGATAGAAAAACACTTCATGAGATCAGTAGGACAACATTTCATGGATCATTGGGCAGCCCAGCACAGGAGGATTGTTTGGATGAACAAGGGAAAATGGAGGGTACAGTGATGGACATTTTTACTCTATCACATCCTAAATCCCGAATGCTTGAATAATTTATGCTTGTGCACAGATTCCTTAGTGAGAAGACAAAACAAAATCTGATAATGTTTATTTTAAGCAAGTCTTAACAAAATCATAGATCTTGCTTGCCAGATAATGAGACTGCTGCTTTTCCTTCTCTTTTTTGAAGGCATTGTATGCATTTTTGTAGTTTTGGGTTATTGCCCTGGAGAATGGCCCATAATTTGAATGACTGAATATACTGTCTTTGTTATGACTTCGAACGGGCTCGGTTCTAAATAAATCATGAATAACAAGAAAAAACCACAGCAAAAAAATGCAGAAGCATCCATGTGACCTGACCAGACAGGACTAGCCTTTTGTATCCCAGTAAATCCTGTGGTGGGAAGTGGATCTGCTCACACTGAAAATGACAATTAAAAGTCCTGGTAATTGCTGCAAACTTTGCATGCCCATCACAGAGATGGTTCCTGTGCTCCCTCATGCTTTTCATGGTGGGCTCTCTCGGGCAGCAGAGAAACCCCTGCCTCAGCAGGAAGGTCAGACAAATTAAGAAGAGGGAGATATATGAGGCCAGGAAAGGACACAGACAAAGACACGCCTCCATATATGTTGTGGCCACCTTGAGGGAGAGTTTCCCAACTTTCCTCCTCCAGTTTTTGTACCAGGCCTGGCAGATGCAGAAGGAGCAGCTCCAGTGATCCCCAGGCTGAAGATACTTCTGGAGCCAATGTCTGGTATGAACAAATATTCAGGGGATTAAAAAAACTTACAATGGTACAGAAATATTTCTTAGGAACTTTGATCAGGGCCTACAGACTTCATGTTAATAAGCTCTTTATCCCTGTTTTCTGCTTTAGAACTGATCCAATTAGAGTTCAAACCTTTCCTGTTTTAACAAACTCTGAGCTGCAAATCCTAATGTGTAGGCGATGTACTGATATGTGGGAATGAAGGGATGTACTAAAAATATAAACAAACTGAAGGGAAAAAAAAAAAAAAAAAAACAAAAAAAAACCAGAGGGGAAATATAGGGTGAAATGATCATTTAAACGTTAAAAAAATAAGCAATGATTTGGGTCACATAAAGGTACAGAAAATATTTCAAGTGTAATTTTTATCTTTGTTATATCTCTTGGAAAACTTCAAAAGTGTTTGTAGCTGGCATATCCTCTGGGAAAACATGTACACTTTAGCATCATTATCTTCTCAGTCTGTTCTGTGTACTGCTGTTGTGGCAACAGATACGTTGCAGCTATTCCAGTTTCCAATTGAATTTGGATTAACGGGTCATTTTAAGGTCTTCTCTAAATCTATTGCACACTCCACATAAACTGTGTGTGAGCCAGAGTATTTTGGAAGTAAAGAAAATGTTTTCAAAATCCCATGTATTGCTATAGATTTTTATTTTAGCCTCATTGTGCCTTTGTCCTTTTTCCAATGGAAAATGCAGAAAAATATAGTCTAGAACAATATACAAACTTCCTATGTTTAGTTGTATGGTGTTAATATTTCATTCTAGTCCTTCACAGTGTATAAACTTGAAGCTCAGTGAAATAAGTGGGGTAGCTGGAATTCACAAACATAGCTGCAAATCCTATTAGCACTTAAACACAGCAGGTCTGAAATGCACCCTAGTGTGCACAAAATCTACTGTGCAAACACAAAATAATCACTTTGGGATGAGTGACATTTGCAACTTAGAGGTAAAAATACTCAGAGAAATTAGTGTATTTAAGCAAGTCTGCCTTTTCCTGAAAGTGTCTACTAAGTCACTTGAAACTTAACATTTGAAAGTGGAGAGAGAAAACCAGCTAAGGAGATGTTGTGGTCTGGTGCAAGGTTGGGTTGTGCCAATAGATGGGCCTGTTACATGGCAACTAAAGAAAAGCAGGAGGGTGTTTAGCTTCCAGCAGCACTAAAGTAAACAGGTAGGAGTGTGAGGCTGGATGGGGATGTGCATGTGTTACACACTGGAAACTGCTGTCCAGGATATCTAAACACATTCCTGGTGCTCTTCCAGCCAACACCTGTCTCTTACATCAGTGCACAGGTCTAACTCACTCACATAAGCAACCTTATTTTAGCTGCTATAACAGGCACAATGCAGGAAGAAACACAGACCATTTTTAAAATCAGCTATTGGTCCCAGAGGCTCAGCAGGAGACACTGCAGTGACAGTGACTACGTGGCCATGACCTGCTCAGTCTCTGTAGGACCAGACCTTCCATTCCATCCAGATGTGAGGAGGAAACTTCTTCATCTGCCTCACAAAGGCCATTCTGCAGGATCTTTCTGAGGAAAGGGGGAAAGGGAAGGGAAAGGGAAGGGGAAAGGGAAGGAAAGGGAAGGAAAGGGAAGGAAAGGAAAGGAAAGGAAAGGAAAGGAAAGGAAAGGAAAGGAAAGGAAAGGAAAGGAAAGGAAAGGAAAACTTCCCACCAAAATATTTTCCCTTACTCAGAGACAATTAATGACAGCAAATGCAGCATTTACTTTTGTAACTTATTCCAGCAATTAACAACCTCACAGACAAAAATGTCTCTTCCTGTTTCTGGTTTGAATGCACTTGGATTTATCTACCAGGTATTAAACCATTCCCTCTCCCCCACAGGAAATTGCACTCAGAAACTTAATCCCCCTTCAGTCTGTTTTTGAAGAATTAACAGATTCTTCCTCTATCAGAGTACACAGCAGTTTTTCCAGCCTTTAATTAATTTTGGCAGGTCTTTGCTGCTGTCTCAGTAGCCTTTCGAGTCCCTTTAAAAACGGGCACACTAGAATTATGTTCTGGTATCTGTGTTGGCAACAGAGCTAAATTTATCTCACTGCTCCTCTGATTATATGCTCAGGATCTCAGATGCCCTGAGTGACTGTGCTGGTCCTTGTATGCCATCACCTCTCAAATCACTGTTAGAAGCTGATGTTTCTGAGGATGCAGGTCCCCAGTCTGCGAGAATGGCCTGGGTCTTTTCCAGCTGAGGTTCTTCCAGGTCTGATCCCCACTTGGCACCAGCATCAAAGCATGTTTTGGCTGTGACACCTCACCTGAGGGAGGGTACATCCAGACATGCTCATGGATGCCCTAGTCTGGAGGAAGATGTTGATCCCTGAGTGATCAGGGTCACTCAGAATCAGTCCTTTCCTCACCACTGTGTCTTGCTTCATAACCTACACCTATTTCTAGAAATAATCTTATGTATGCTACTCAATTTAAAGGGATGGACAGAGTTAAAATCTAATACAAATGCCTGTGGGACATGACTAGAAATGACTATTTATGAGTAGCCATGGACAAACAATTTTTGGCATCTGTCATACAGAGAGTTTAGGGCATTTAGTGTATTATATTGATAGCACTAGCCCATGCGTCAGGTAGGAATTTTTAAAGGAGAATCCAAGTTTACTTCTTAAGCTGTCAAATACCTTTATGCCACAAACTTGTAATTTTATCAGAAAAGGAAATCAGACTTTCCTTGTAAACAGCCAATTTTCCATAAGGCCACGTTGGTCAGTATTCATTTAACAACCTGCCTTTGTTTCTTCTTTAATTTTCAAGGCTTTTTATAATTTTGAATTTGCTAATGACTTATATCAGGCTCAATAGCCAGAGTAAGTCTGCTGCTGGCACAAAATCAGCATGTTCCCACACTTCTGGAATTTGCATGGGGCTTCAAGACCTCTACAAAATTAGTGTAAGAATCAGCCATCTTGCTTTTTTGCTACCACTAATAGAAATTCTCAATAAATTATCATCTTAAATAGTTTGCCATCTCCCTTGTAGCAATTGGCTGATATCACAGCAAATATTTTGCTCCTGGTAGAATTAAAATTTCTATTTTAATAGGTAGAAGACAGGCTGTGCCACTGATCAGAGAGGCAGGTAACATAGCAATAGCTGCACACAAAAGCAAATGCTGAGGAGAGCTGATAAGGACATGTAAATAGCCCTAGGTACTCTTCCAGCAGCCAGCCAGTGTACTGGTATTTTCTCTTGTTTTTCTACACTGTATATATTCTAATTTGTATCAGTTGTCTTTACATTTCCTACGCTCTCCTCTCCATATGCAAGCAGGTGTACACACATGTGGGTTCCCACCTTCACTTTTAACAAGTTACACTTTGATCAAAGTGCTCTCAGTTGCAGAAGACACATTTTTTAGCCAAGTCTAAAGAAGCTCTGGATATGCAACTTCTCCATCTGTTGATGGTACTGCCCTGCACTGACCCAGCAAGGTAACGCTGGGTAAACCCCAGATTAACATAAATGATTAATTGTCTCCTGTTGCTGACTTCTTTAGGGGTCACATTCACACAGTCCCCCTTTTTTCCTTCCCGTTGAGTGGGTGAGGGTCCTTAGAACAATTTTGCAACAACACTGTGGAACATATTGGTAAAGTACCCCCATTAATGTCTTCACTGTGCAGAAGTCTCTTAAAAGGAACAAGATGACTAATAGATGATAAGAACAGTACTTATTTTATGCACTACAATAATCTAATTAAAAGCATAAATTATTATATACTTGTAGACCAAACATGCATACCAAAGAAAGCATGCAAGGGGGTCTGGGATGGGCTTGCCATTTGGTGAGCACACTTTACACGAGCATGTGTCACTCATTTAATTTAATGTATGATTAACAACTCCTGAACATGATTAGCACTTTTCTAATTGTGATTGATGTGAGATATTGTGCAGCAGTCTTTCCACAAGTGCAAATTGGTAGTTTGTTAAAATGGAAAAACAAATACATTTGATCATTGGCAACCCAATATCTTGGAAAGTTCCAGAGTCTTTTCCAGCAATGTCCCAGTAAGTCTCTAATTATGTCTGACATGAGTGGCTTTAACTATATCCCTGTTGTTTTCAGAGCTGACATTCAGCTCCGAGATGTTCTTCAACAGGTGGCCTTTAGCTGGATGGTTACCAGGTGACACTGGTGACAACAATAATCTGCCCCATACATAAAATACAAGGGACTTGACAGTGTCAGGAGACATCATAAAGTATGAGAGGAAAGCATCCAGATAAACTGTGGCCAGACCTCTTTTTTTTTTTTCCTAGTCTGCCTGTTTAAAGACGAGCTTTCCTGACCTTTGCTCTTTAAAAAGCCTGGGTTTGCTGGCCCATTTGCTTGCTTCCACCTTTCTCCGAGGGCATTTGGAAGGTTAACACTGTATTCTTTTCTGCCCTCCCCAAAACGCTCTAGACGATGAGAGAAAAAATGTTTGATATAATGTGACTTTTCTCTTTTAAAAAATAAGTCTTTTGTTGGTCTTCAGAATTTATAAGTTCCTTTTGGGCTTGGACCACTTGGTGGAGACAGTGTGTCTCCATATCACTGTATAAAAGTTTGCTTTTTTTGTTTCACTTAGTTAAATCACAACTTTATGGGAGACAGAGTGTAATTCCTTCACCTTGGCTGAGTTACTTACATCCTTTGGGAGAGTTTTGCAGAAATTTCCTCTGGCTGTGTGGTGACTGCAGGGGTTTATGAGCCAAAGGAAAGGGGTGCAGTCTGACCCTAGGGAATTAATAGGCAGCAGCCAGCTCTCCTGGGAAGCACAGCACTGTCCATGAATTAATTCTGGGAGTTTGGAGAAGTCCCTTGTCCTCTGTGGGGTTTGAAAAATTCTCTGTGAATGAGACCTACACCAGGGGTGTCCTGGGGTGGCTGCTCCCCATTTCAGCACCCAGAGCAAGCCTGGGAAGGGAATAGCAAACACTTGGGGTTCAGACACACTGTCCTTTCTTCTCAGGGAGTTTAAATTTGGGGGGTTAAACCACAATCAGGCTTGCCAGCATCAAGTGATATTGCAAGGTAGCAGAGCAGAGGAGACAGCGAGCCACCCGTGCTGGGGATCCTGTTCCATGTCACACGACAGGCTGTAGCCACAGAGCCCCCAGCCTGCCCTCAGGTCAGGGATATTTCCTCCCTCTCAAAGGGCTTTTAAATGAAATCTTCATAGTCAGTGAGCAGAGAGGGTTGGAAACTGGTACTTGAATTCCAGCATTGTACTGGGGAAAAAGGAGGAAAGAGTGTGATGGACAGGGGAAGAAAGCCAGGTGTGAACCCTGCTCCTTTAGGCTTGAAAGTCAATTGCAAGCTGGAAAGTTTGCTTCAGTGACCACGGTGGGAATCATATAAAGGAAGATTTATAACTGTGAGTTTGTTACCCCCACAGGCATTGCTCTAGCAGTGCAAAAGGCCTTTAGACCATCCCTGGACTATGCTGTCTAATCAGACTGAAAGCCTGCCTTACAACTATGCTGCTCTGTGACATCCAGCCCCAGGTACCCGGCTGAAAGCAGAAATTACTGGCGAACTGAGTCCAACAGGGGACTGCTGCTGATGAAAGGAGAAGCAGATCTGCCCTCTTGTGTACACGGCATCTATTGCATCTTCTTCTAAATTAATCTGAAGTGAATTTGTTCCTTGTAGTAATAAATAAGGGAATGATATGAATGCTTTGAGTGTTTTAACTTTACCATAAAGAGAAGAATAAGAAAATAGAGGATGAAGGATTGGGTTATTTCTTGTCAGGACCTGAAGGTAATCAATGTGTGTAGTATGATCAGGAGAAGCTGCTCTGAACACTTAGGCTATCAAACAAGAGACTATGAAAATACAAGTAGTAAAAAAAACCCTAAGAAGATAAATCTAATAGCCAGGGAAATGCAACCATCTGCAAAATTATTACCCATTAAAAGTAAGCTGCCTTTTTTTTTTTTTTTTTTTAAACGAGGATGCAAAATAGCTGGAGTGTTTTCATTGCATTCATCACAGCAGGAAGGACCAAGAGAGATTTCAGCTGAGACAAGCATATTTTGCCAGTCTTAATTAAACCAGAGAGGGACAGAGAACAGCTGACTTCATAGGATTGGAAAGGTACAACTGAGTTTTCACGTCCTCCTCCTTCCTGCTGTTTTCTTTTGAAGCTTCACAGCCAGTTCCTTTAGTCCCTAATCTTCCCAAATTTCATGTACTAGACATGACACTTTTAAGAAATTATAACCTGGACAGCTTCTCTGGACATGCAGAGCAAAAGATCAGACTCTCAACAAAGAGAAAATGTAGCAGAGGCTGTTTCCAGTGCAAAGCTCAGACTGGTCTTGCCAAGGCACTGGCAGACCAATGTGCCAGTTTATAACCAGCTGTCATTTTCTGTTTGTAAATGATTTAGTACTGTCTAGGGGTGAAGAATAGAGCTTGTTCTGGGTTGGTCTTCTAGGAACAGGATCCTTTCCTTTCCTTTCCTTTCCTTTCCTTTCCTTTCCTTTCCTTTCCTTTCCTTTCCTTTCCTTTCATTTCTTTATTGACAATGACAAAAAAAAGTCAACCAAAGGGGAAAAAAAAAAAAGCCTAGGGCAGTACTACAGAAGAACCTGTCAGTAGACTATGGATTTACAGCTGAATAGGCCAGCTGTGAATTGGAGTGACATCTGGATGCAGCTTTAGAACACAGGCTACAGTAAAAGGTGAGTTTTCAATTTGTCACCGCTGTTCCAACAATACACCAGGTCTGATGGCATCAGATTTGCTCTTCTTTACAATGAAAAAGCAATTATACTCTGGGTGTGAGGACAAAGTAATATATAAAAAAATGAACAAACTCTTCAGCATCTAAGAATTCCATCTCCCGTAGAAGTGGTAAATGCTGTTTAGGTGCATTTCCCTACAATTTTCACTCTCCTTATTCTCCTTAGAGTGTTTTTTCTAAGAGTTCCAGTGAGATCAACAAAAAAGCAATCTAATGTGAGTTAGGCTGGTTTAGTCTGAAGCAAAATTATACCAGCAAGAAATGTGACTTGGTGGATCCTATCTAATATAACTTCATTGTAAAACAACACTGGCACCCCGCCTTACCACAGGACAAACAAGAACAAAAAGTAAAAGAAGTAATTTCTGCCTTTGAATTAAAACCAATAATTATTATGTTTCCTTCTTCTCACTCTTTACCCTTTACCTACTTCAGACTGGTTGTGGAAGATTTGGGGGATCTGTGACCTTTTATGTTTGGTTGTGCTATAAAGTTGTGTCTAGCATCTGGGCTTGCAGTTTGAGAAGGTACCGGAGTCTGAACTATTTAACTGCATCATAAAGCAGGGTAAAAAAGATTCAATGAAGGGCAGATCAGGTGTTTTCTGTTAATTATTTCTCATTAAAAGAAAGGCCAAAATAAATACCCCTTATGAGTCCTCCTTACCAAAAAAAAAAAATTTAAATGCTTTGGTTTTTTGGTATCAGATCCATTCTTTCATATATATATATATATATATGCACACATACATCCAAGGATCCCAAGTACCTTCCATTCTTCCAGTACTTCTTTCTTCCTTCCCTGAAGGGCTGAAACTCATGCATAAGTAAAGGAAAACATGCAATATCCCCCTTCTAGTTTCTTCTTTGGACACAAAGTGCTGGTGGATGTGAATAAAGCAGCCCCCAGAGACGAGGTGCCCTCAAATCCAGGAGAGCTGGAAGAATATAAAGGTGCATTCTCACCTTCTTTAATTTGCCATCCAGACTCAAACAGAAGCCAAGACATCCTCAAGAGGTTGTTGGGCCATCACAACACTGACCTCATTGTTTGCCATTTTTGCAGAGATGTCTGGCTCACTTACAGTCATTACAGTGTGGATGATTTACTGTAAATTTTAAGTCCTATATTTTAGACATGGAAGGAATCTGCAACAGAGTCAGCAGTTGGCAATATCTGAATAACTAATAGCCAGCAGAGGTTAATGTCCCCTAACTTCCTCACAGGCCATCAACCCTGAGAGCTGATCATTAATTGCCTGCAATAGCCTGTGCCATGGTCATTACTGCTTAGTTATTCAGATGAAATGAGTAATACCAATTTTAGGACTTCAGTTTTCACAAACGGAGAACTCAGTCTTTTTTTTCCCCAGCACATTCCACGTCCAAGCTGACATTACTTTCCTCCCCACTTTAATAATCAATGCTCTATGCCTGTTAAGCTTTCATGAAAGTAAAGACTTTTCTAATGTATTAGACTACAGAGAAGAGAAATAACTGGATAATATTCAGGTTTTGATGCATCACTGAACAAATAATCACAGAAATCAATCATAGCAAGTAGTAAATGAATGAACTGGAAATTACAGGAAGAGCTGCATCCAAACTGCAGAGCAGATGCAGTGTATGACTTGGTCCTACTTTCTTTTCCCCAGTCACGGGGACATGGGGCACTCTGAGGAACCTTTGAGCTCAGACTCCTGGGCTTCCCTTCTGAGGAACCACAAGGCATGGGGAAGCTTTGTTTCATCAAGGTACATAAGTTGTACAGGGTAATCTTCCAAAATCCCCACTACTTCAGCCTCCTTGGTTACACTGCAACAAAATTCATAAGCCTGAGTTGCTTTAGGTTTGTCTTGATAAGAAGGTCTTGTAGAGGGTCTCAAAATAATTTGTCCCCATTTTTGTCCTGGAATCCATTAACCCTACACCCTTCACTATTTTTTTTTTCTAAGAGAGGAAAATATATGTGCAAGAATGTGGTGTTCTCCAGCTGACCCCTTTTAGGGATGTGCCAGGTATTTGGTATCACAAGTATATGTCTCTCCTTCCCAGGGGAAAAGTTTACAGGCACTCTTTGGGAAATCAGAGCTAAGTGCATGTGTACTTGTTTTTAGCAATTAGGAAAGGTATTTAACCTCAAAATTACTGAGCTCAAAGTGCCAAATTCTTCCCATCCCAAATGAAACTTTGTGCAAGAAATGACACACCAGATATGCCTTGCATGGATAACCACAAAGCAATTACAGAATTACCTCCTGGGCATGTTTTATATGGTGAATCTCTCTGGTGGGCAGAGAGGAAGAGATCAAATTTGTCAGCCATAGCAGTTTCTCCAGCTTTGAAGATCAGAGAATTTGTCAGTTATAGAGAAAAGAGGCACCAGAACCAGCCCACACACAACAGTTCACAGGCTAAGAGTCAGGGAGGTTTAGATCCAAGGTCTTGATACACTTCATCAGAGGTCACGTCTCACCTAATAATTTTCTTGCCCCAATGTACACCCAAAGTCCTGAAGCTTGTTCTCACAGTGTATAATTCAGTGTATCAAAAATTCTTTGCAATCTGGTTGTTCATTATAAAGTACTGTTGTGACCATGTTTGCATACACACCAGAGCAAAATCATAAGACAGTTCTGAGTGCTTCACCTCTGACAGCTCTTTTTCCCAAGACCCAGGCTTAGGAAAGTGTGTGGGGAAGAAGGGGCAGAAGAACAGGCACCACCACTTCAGCTGCTTTCATTATGAACACTGTTCTGAGCACTGCCTCTGTTTCTGCTTGTGTCTGTAGGCATACAAGTCATGGGTTGACAAATGCTGTGTATCAGAGGGAGTTTGTCTTCAAAGGATGCTGTCATTGGGTGTTTTGGGGACCTTGGCCTCACATGCTTGAGAATGCCCTCTCAGTCCATTTGGAGAAGGTACAGGCAGTGTCCTGTAGAATTCCATGTTACACAGGTCTGCTTTCAGTACAGCACTTCCTGCAGGTTCTGCTGGACAGAGTGGGATGGGAACCTCTCACTTTCTTTGCACAGCTAAATGCTGTGAGATCTTGTCCAGCAAAAACAAGGACAAGACAAAGCATTTACTGGGGAACAGATGTAACATGAGCATGTTTGCACAGGTAAATTAAACAGGGCCAGGCCATGAGTTTGAGCACCGTTCCTCCATTCGTCTGTGTGTCTCATCAGTGCTTTCCCTAAACAGGTTAGGTCAGTCAACCAACAGTCCTCTAGACAGAGCCTAGATGGAACTCAGGGATTGGGGTGTGAAAGGACCACGCCAGCATGCCTGGATGGGACCACACTTGGGAGTTTTGGAAAGGAGAAGGAGTATAGAAAAAGCTTATGATCCTAAAAATAGGGGGACTGCAAACTGCAAAAAATTGTAAATCCTGAAGCTCCTCTGCTTGCTTTTTCTACTTGTTATTAGTTCCATTTTAAGTACTCTCCAGTAATGGAAATAGAGTCCCTGTTTAAAAGGGTTCACTGAGAGAATAAAGAGGCAATGCAAAACCTGAGGTAAATGAATAAAAAGAGAATGAGGAAGAAGAATGTCGTGTGCCTATTTGTTTAAAATGTCTTGAAAGGTCTCCTGCATCCATATATTTATGAATGCATATATATAATTATACATATATATATACATATCTATATAGATATGTAGATATGCCCATCATGGTAATCTTGAAAATCTAGCATATTATTGCTATCATAGCACTGCACTACTTGTCAGGTACATGACAGATGCAAGCTTTTTGACAGGAAAGGATGAGAATGTAAAAACCTTTCTCTGGAGGTTATTTCATGCATGGAGAGCTGCAAAAGGGAGGGCAGCAGAATGAGGGTGGGAAATGGAGAATAAAAGGATGCCAAGGTCATAATTGGGATAAAGTGATAGGAAGAGAAGATCAAAGATCAAGGACACAGGGTCTTGATAGTGAAAGGGGGATACATGTATTTTTTAAGCTGTGAAATGGAGGGAAGACAGGTTTGGAAGATGAGGGGGAGCCAGTGGTGTGTATAGTGTGATGGAGGTTAATCCATTCCTAGAAAGGGGAAAGGAGCTAGGAAATAATTTTGGTCCAAATGTTTAGGTTCTCACTTCTTAACAAATGCTGCTGCTGGGAGAACTCATGGACTGTGGGTTTCTTAATATTTGCTTCTTGAAGCTTTTCTTAGATTTGGAGTAATTGCCCACTCTTGCTCATACAGTCAGGTCTCACACAACTCATCTCTGCTGTTTCAAAGACAGAGGTAAAGCCATGAATTTGGAGGTGAGGAGGCAGCACCACAGATGGCTCCTGTCCCATCAGGCACAGGCTGCCCACATCGTACATCACCTCACAGGTCATGACACAGATGGGACAGAGTTTGACATGTCAGGCAGGCGTGTGTCACCTGTACTCAAAAAGGCCCTTATAGCTGGCAAGCTGCCCTGCAACAGCTCAGCATCCCAGAGTCTCCTGTGCCCTGGGACCTCTCCTTTCAGACATCAGTCCTAATCCCTTGTTGTCCCTTGTAACAAGTAAAAAGAAATTTGACACTATAAAGAAAACAGAAAAAACTTTAGGCTTCTACCTTTTCCACTGAATTAATCATCTCTGGCAGATTTGTGGCTTCCTATGACCCTTGAGTTTTACTGTCTGCTAGCACATCAGGCAGCGATTTTCCTCTCTCTCTCCCCTACAGCAAGCATTACAGTGATCTTCTCAACACTGACAGGGACAGGGCTTATTTCCAGTAAAAGGGCACCATACTTAGCTGTGCAGGGTAAGTGGGGTTAGGGAAATAGGTGCATGGGAATAATAAAGGCACAGAGGGCAGCAGACTTTCAATATGTTTGTGCAGTTAAATGTAACAAGTTCAGACACTATCATTTTTTTTTCCATTGTTCATCAAAAAAAACCCCTCTTTATGTTGTTTTCTCTCTGTGAGTGCTTTCCTATTTTTCTTAACCTCTGCATTGCAGTGTAGCTAGGCTGTGCACATGAAGATATACTCCCTGCCCTGGGGAAGATCTGAGATAAGCAGAGAAGTGACACACAAATGGCAAGGGGGAGAGAGCGATCTAATCGACTGGCCGCAAGCTCTGTACATTAAGATAGTGAAAGCATACACAGAAGAGGAAAGCTGGCTTCTGCTGGGAGAGGCACACTTCTCTCCCCCTTCTCTTCTTTGTCCTTGTCTTTTTGCCCTTGTCTCCCTCGTGCTGTTTTTTGTACTTCCCATGCTGAGATAGCGTTAGGCTTGGGAAGGCTGTGGCGTGGCCTGTGCACACACATGGGCCACTCAGTTTGTGTTCTAGTTTAGCTTGCTGCCTGTCTCTGTCTCATCTCATGGCCTTCAGCCTGGCACAGGGATGTCAGCTGTTCCTTGTTAAAACTGGCTCCATTCCTCTTGCTGGTGAATACCTAACACCTGCTGATGGTCTTTGAGCATTTTCCCATATCTCCCATATTGCACACAAAGATGGAAAATTGGCTGTTTTTCTACTTCTCCCTTTCTCACACCTAAGACTCTTTCCAGGTGTCATGTCTTAATTCAGCAATACCGAAGGATTTCATGTACTTTTATTTCTCGGTATTGTTCATCTTTGGGTGGAGTTTTTGAAACTCTTCTTCAAAACCCTATGGCCATGGTTGCACAGGGGACATCATATGGGGCTCCTGTTGGTGTCACAGCACACTTGGGCTGCTGTGCAATGTACCTGTGAAGCTCAGGTGACCAGTTCTGCTCCTGCACCTTGTAGGATGCTGTGGTGTGTGCCCAGGAGGAAGGAGGACATATCTTCCATCTTGGAACAGATACTTTACACAAAGCAAAGCCTGTGAATCTCCTGGCATCAAGCTCTCATGGGGTATTGATGCTGTAGAAGATTTCAGAGGTTTAACACAAACACAGTAAACTTCCTCTACAATTGGTATCTTGGCTTTAGAAGTGTTGGCCAGGGAAAAGATGGGCTTTTGGCTTGGCATTTCTGCTCTCCTTTCTTACAGACAGTTCAGATAAGAGCTGCCAGATCACAGCTGCCTGTATCACACCTCTGTGTGTGAGCAAGGACAAGGGCAGTGGAGCCAAACACTCATCCCTGGCTGTCACCCAGACAGCCTATGTGCACTTGGGCAAGTTTTCAAATCCTCCACCACCCCACCCCAGCAGCCCACAACTAACAGAGCTCATTTCTGATGTCTCCTCCTCTGCAACCACTGTAGAATCATCAGTCTGGATCCACATTCCATAACTTTGTGCATGTAACTGAGAGCCTGGTAAACATCTCATCCCCATCATCGCCTCTCTTTATAGTCACTGGAAGGCCAGAGAGAAGCACTTCCAGGTGAGATATGAGGTGGGATGTAGAGGCAAGAGTCTGGGCTGCACCTCCCCTTCTCTGAGCCCACAGCACCTGGTGAAAAGTTGCTGAAGCTGGGGCATGGATATTTCAACATGTCACTGAAGTGACTTCTGAGTTGGAGTGTCTTGAATGAAACGTCTGAGACATGATGGAGACTTTGTATCCATCTGCTGGGAGGACTTTGTCTGCTATCTATTATGAAACTCTTCCCAAATGCAAGTTAATTTCTTAGCCAGATAATAAATTGTATATATTCCCTGACTTTTCAGAGAAGAAAATGTGTTTCTTTCTGTGTCAGCCACAGGAACAGACACATTGATAACTCATTTCACTAAAAGTGATGTTGCCTTTCTCAGAACACAGATAATGTAAGATACAGATTTGTAAAGTAACTTCTGAAAAGGCTACTTCAAAAACATCTACCCTCGTTAATACAGCGGGACAGCTTCAAATAGCCATCTTTGCTGACCTAGCTCATGGAAATGTGAAGATTTAAGCAAAAGAAAGGTCCCAGTGAAGTCAGTGGGCTTAAAACTAAAGACAGACTGGAGGGATGTGCACGTACACAGGGCTAAAAGTAGGCTGACATGCTTTGGCAGGGTGAAGCCCTGCTGTCAGGCTCACTGCTGTGACCCAATTTCCTTGCTGGTCTCTGCAGGGGAAATGCTCACTCCTGCAGTTCATCCCCTTCCTTCAGTGTCATTAGTTCTTATCCTTCTGTGTGAAACTTTTCAGAGGAAGGATTTTGCTTCACTGCTGAGTGTCTGGGAAATGGCTTTTCATTTTTGCTCAGTTTTGCTTTGTGGTTTAGGAGAGGCTTGTTTCATTCTGGCAAAAATACACACCCTGAGTTTTCCCCTGCAATTTAAGGTCTGGAAGGGAGTTGGAGCTCTGCTTTGTCCCCTTCTCCGTCAGTGAGCAATTTCATTGTTGTCAAGTTTTGTATAACTGCCCCTCAGGGAGGTGGTGGTTTGAGCAGGAGTAAAACTGTCCCTTTTTGTTCCCTCAGGTAAGGCTTGAGGCACGATCCACTGGACAACAGAGAAACAAGGACCCACCTCCACAGAGTAAGCAGGTGATGGGGGCAACAGTGAGGGCTGGTAAAGAGGAGGAAAATGGTTTGGTAGCTGCTTTGAGCTGCCAGCTGTCTGAAGACGAGATTAGGTTTCAGATATCTTGGCCTGTATCCAGCACTGCCTTTCTTATGCAAATGTCTGTATGTTATTTGATTTCCATTTTCCACAACATCCCCCTCAGTAGCATGCAGTTAATATTTATATATACTTAGCTAATGCACAGTTTATATGTACACACTTCACTGCAGTTCTGCAGATTGGTTAACCAAACTCTGTCCAGATCCTGCCCTGCCTACAGATTTGTGTGGGTGCAAAGAGGTTCACAATTTATCTGGTGCAAAGTGCTCAAGAAGTGAGAAAGAAATTGAATTTTACAAGCAAAGTATTCAGTGCTAAATAAAGTGTATAATTTTTTGTACATTACATTAGAGAAGGAGATACCATAAAATAAAACATCATGGAGCAAGGACACTCCCGGGGAGCAAGCAGGTACATACAGGTCCTGTGTCCCCCATAGTGTCTCTGCCGATGACACGGTTTGCATTCATTCAATCGACTCATCATGCCAGGATGTACTTCGGGAAAACTCAGTGCTTGATAAGAAACCATGCCCAGCTAAGCCACATCCTAATCCTTGATAGAAAACAAGGCTACCTGATTTTTTTTCCAGATCTTTTTTGTTGCAGATAAGGGGGTTGTAGAGTCTCCCTTTTACCACCAGAGGTCATAAGCAAAACACCTCAGTCCCTCAGTCACTCTCCGGGAGAAAAGGAAGTGGGAGAGTCAGCAGCAGTATTGCTACATTCCTGCTAAGTAAAATGCAGGCGGTAACCATGAGGATCCCCATCAATTGGGAGGGGAGATGCCGAGGTTAGCAGTGCAGCCATCGGTGTGCCAGCACAGGAGCTGGGAGACAGGCAGGGGGAGAGGCACTGCTCACACACTGCTGAGCGTAACACAGATTTGTCAGAATATTTTGGCCTTTTGTATTTGCTGATTCGTGAACACTAATGCAGGAAACTTTATGTGTTTTGCAAGAGGTAAGCAGAATCTAAAATGCCTGTTGAAACCTGAGTGAATATTCAAAAAAGGCACTCGCAGCTTTCTTCAAAATGAAATTTTATTATTTGCAGAGACATTTCAGGAATACTAGAAAAGTGTCTGAGCATAATCAGAAACCAGGGAGGGAATTTTCCTGACCATAAAGCCTGGATCAACCTGTGGACAAGATCTACTAGCACATGATTTCTCTGACCAGCCATAAGACATGAAAATTGGAAAGGCAGCAGAAAGCTTAGGAAGAAAATCAGCTGAAGTATATCTAAGCTGTAAAACTTTAAACAGTTATTAAAGTCATGGACTGTAAACAGTGTGCACACCATTTACACAAGGAAATGTGCTTTCAGACAAAGTATTTACAACAAATACCTTCATCTCTTCTCCCTGCCCCTTTGAGCAGGGCTGGGACCAATGAATGTTGGATGGAAAGGACTGGGGGTGGCAAAGAAAAACTGACATTTTTAAAATTCAGAAAATGTCAAGACAAGCAACTGTGCTCTGCTGTAAAGCACCATCGTGTCCCTTCTGGAGCTCTGTGCACTCCTGGTTACTGGTGGCCAGCATTAATTGTCTTCTCAGGAAGAACACACACAAGGAAAGAGAAGTGGCATGAGGCAGAAATAAGGGTACTGATGAGCCAGAATTTTGCAACCTTCTCCACTTTTTTACAACTCTATAGTGCACATATTTCCACTCTAAGCAAAAAGGAGTAATTATATTCATATTAAAAGAACCCTACCCTGTTGCTCTGGGAAAGTCTCACAGTTAGTTTTTACTGAGAGATAAGAGTCTTGAAAAAGATGAGGTTTATTTCTCAAAATTGTAAAACACATTTCTGAGCAATGACTAAAAGTAATCTTCATTTTGCAGTGAGTTATTACTTACAACTCTGACAGAGAAGTTTATTACAGAAGTCTTGACAGCTCATTAACGACCTTACTGAAGAGCACTTGTGCTATAATAAAACTACCATTACTCCACCTTTGCAGCAAAAGAAAAAAATGAACAGGCCATTTACATATTGTGTTCAATCAAGAGCCACAGAAACACAAGCCTCCAAGTCTCAAGTGAGTTCCATGGCAGGGTTTCAGTGGGCTGGGGGAAATGCCTGTCTCCTGAAGAGGAAGGAGACCAGGGCTCCTCCTCAGCTGCCCCTTGCTCAGCCCATTCAAGAGCTTCTTAGCCACTTCCTTAATTAGGGTTTCTTTCTGCTTCCCTGTAGTAGGGGGATGTTGGGGTGAGCAGTGGTTTCTGAGGCAGTTTTGCCATTTCTAGCACCTCCTCACAGAAAAACTGTGGTTCCACCTTCTTTTGTTTTGATGCTGTATTAACCATCCCTCTTTGTTGAACCTGTTCCCAAACTCCTCTCATAAAAGGCACCAGGATTTAAATACATCTCACTGATGCAAATCAAGCCAATTATATTGTGTACTGCCCTTAGCAGACAGAGGAAGTTTGATCTCCTTCCCTCTCATTATAATCTGATAAGTTGTAGGGCTTGTATGGGTTCCTGCCCTCCCCTCCCCCTTACTCCCTGGGTCTTCCCCACAGTAAACACAGCAAAATTCTCAAATTTTTACAGAAATAGTATTTTGTAGCTCTCTTGTCATACTCATTTTTCTCCTCCACTCTCTCTGCAGCATGTCATGTTTTTCTTTATGAAGTGTGGTTATCAGCCCTGAGTAACACACTAGCAGGAAACATTGTTATGGATGAGAGCATGTTAAATACTTCTGATGTCTTGCACATGACATTCCTGCCAGTGAATCCAAGAATGGGAGTTGTCTTTTCTGCAGCACCATCACACACACATTTTTAGCTTGTGAATCACAGCAATTGCTGAATTATTTTCCACTCTAATGGTGACTTACGGTTAGTTCTCCATTGTGCAGTTCTGTATTCACCTCTTATGACTAAGGGAAGCTTTTTGAACTTCTTTTCACTGAACACACTGCAGACGTTGGATCACTTCTGAAGCCTGTCAAAATAATTTAAAATATTATCCCTTTCCTCCAAAGTACTTGTATCCCTTCCCAGTTAGGTGTCATCTATGAATGGCAGAAAAAAATTGTTTTTCAATTCTATTCTACAAGCTGCTTAAAATCTAATTTACCCAATCTATGGTAAATCCCTACTGAACATTATTTGAAACACATCCATGTTTGACAAAGCAAAAAACAACTCTAAGCATGCTTTACATGTCCACCCATCTGAGCTGCTGTCACCATGGGTGGAGTTTGGAGAGCTCTTCGGCTCATCCTCGAGTGGGCCATGAGAGCCCAGGTGAATTTGCCATCTGAATGGTACAGTGGTGCCCTCAGGGCAGCCATACAGGGCTGGCAGATCTGTCACAAAGATTACTTTGGGGATTGGTTTGACATGATTCTTCTCAGTAACTCCAGGACTGCTGGGTTCTGGTCACTGTATCATCCTTTGGGTGCTTCAATGGTGTTTGCTTAATAAGTTTGCTCAGTAACTTTTTCTACACACCAAAGCTACATTCCTTGAGCTCTAGCTCCCCAGACTGTTCTCCACCTTCTAAAATTATGTGCCACTTTACACTTCTCTAAGGCATCCCATAACCTCCTGAAGACAATTGATAGAGAAACACAAATTGCTTCAGCAAGATCTGCAAGTTTGCCAGTGTGTGTTTCATTGGGTGCTACCAATTTGAATGATTTTACTTATCTTAATGTTGTTTACACTGTTTTTTGAAAGTGCAGCTTGCATTTCTAATTCCTTATTAAAATAGTGATAAATATCTCATTGTAATTTACCTCATTTAGTGATGATTGAGGCTCTTGAATGCTTCAATCCTCATTGCTCTTCACCTTTGAGAGTTGCAGGAACTCTGATTTTGTTTGTTCTCCTCTAGCCTTCCCTGTGTTCCTCAAGGTCCTCCCTGCTCCTTGTTCTTTGTAAGGCATTTTACAGCTTGGCCATTCTGAATTTAATATTGCTTATTGTGGATGTGAGGACAAGTGGAGAAAGATGGTTTTTCCTTCCTGCGGACCAGATGCTGGATTTAGTTGCGTTTATCTGACAACAGTATTGAAAACCAGTGACGTCAGGTTTTGGCTTCAGTGTATCAGTGCTATATTGCTGCTTGGTTACTTCAGCCTTATGCATGAAATGATGTATGATTGCTCTTTTGCAGGCTGTTTTGAACTAGTCTTTATGTAACAGCAGATAATAGGAGGCAAAATTGAAGGATACAGGCAATACCCCATAAATAATCATACTTAGTTTTGCAGCTTTGCTTCCAGCATGTGCTTTCAGGTCACTGAGGTAATTTTGCTATCAAAGTTTTCTCTTGTACTCACCTCAAATAGGAACCTAGATATTAACGATAGCTATTAAACAAGGTCATTTAAGAAAAATTATTTTGTTTTGTTGCGGGGTGGTTATGTTGTTCTTGTTGCTTGGGGTTTTTTATTATTTTTGATCAATTCCAAATATTTATTAAAATTATAGTATTTCTGGACCCATTGAGAATGGTGAGCAGCAAAGGGGAGACACATTTGCTAATGGCAAGTAGCCCATCATTCAGCATGGTTGTGATTAAAGCTTAAAATGCTCTTGGATGCAATGTTTTGAACTGTAAATTATGGCTCACATGACAGATTGATTCAGAAAAGGTTTACACTTCATTATGCTGTAAGATGATGGATAAGCTTGCAACTGCATTTGATCAGTGAAGTGTAGGAACAGGTCAGATGAAGTAGCAGATGGAGCAGGTTGAGAAATGAGGATAGAAAGTTAATTGTGGCCAAGATTAATTTCCTTTATTTGACTATGTGAGAGAAGAGTTTGAAATTGTTTCAAAGGTGTTTCTAATTTCAGAAGACAATAAAAGCATTTAGCACTGCACATGACTTTAGGCACTAAATTTAATCTATAGATTTCACAGCACTTCACAAACACAGCTGTTAATCTACTTGCTTGTGTCTAGAAGGAGAGGGAGACAATTTAGTGAATTGTCACTCCACCCCAACTTTTCCACAACAGGTTCGATGCAGAGTCTGCTGTCCCTGGTTAACACATCCTCAGAGCACAGACCAGGCACAGAAAGACAGCTCCGCTCTTAATATCCGTGGAGAAAATTGTAAATGGGATCTGTTCTTCCTGGACTATCCTTTTGAGTCCCAGGTGAATATATGAGATTGCAACCACTGCCTGGGAATATTAGCTAATTGGCAACTTGCTTAGATAGCAGCACTTGGAGCATGCAGTGTCCTCAGGAACTGATCAAAGACTGAAATCTGCATCCAAAGGGACAGACACAGGAGTGTATTTGACCACAACTTGGGTGTCAGGATGATACTCTAGTACTTAAAAGCTAAATGAATCTGGTGGCACCTTCCAGCAAGGGACCAAAATCAGCTGGTTTGTCAGGATCTTAGAGGCATACACACGAGCCTGGCATGCAATTGTCTTTGTGCATCTGCTGCATGCAGAACATACAGCCATTTGCATAAAAGCACAGTGAGAAAAATATTAATATTTCCCATTAGGTATGTGGAAACTGGATAATTTCTGTGGGGTTTTTTTTCCTAAATTATGTATTTTCTTCTTCTTGCTCTTATACGTTGCAAGGTTTCCTGCATGTCACTGAAGTTCTCCATGCTCTGTCCTATAACTGCACATGCAATGTCCAGTCATCCCAAGCGTAGTTTCTAGTCCTCTGTAGCTTGTGGTCCTCTGTGTTCCTTAGAAATCACTGACTGACTGAGAAATAAAAAGCCCACTGAAATAAAATGCCAAAATCCTGTAGACTTCAATGACGTCAATGCTTTTACCCTCTGTCTCTGAGATCGTTAAGCAGAAGCCATTTGACTTGAGATACTCATTGTGTCATCGTTCTGAATAAGCTGCCAAAAGAAAGGGAAAATGAACAGTTTTGCAATCATTTTAGTTCTTCAGCAAATCTGGAGTTGTACACAGACCTTTCAGTTTTCTCAGTATGTGTCCTGTCACTTTGTCTCCTCTTAAGAGAGTCCAATTTCGTACGTGTCCCAGTCATATTATAAAACAGGCTTTTCACAAAATAACTGATTTCACAATGTGATTGAAATATATTAAAATAACATTTGCTTTATTTACAAATCCTGACAGCTAACAGGGGCACTCACAAAGCAGATGGGAATCTCTTCAACTAGTGTTTACCAGTTTGGGGTATTTCACTGAATAAGAAATTTTTGTAAAGGAATTTTTTATGTAGGGGTAGCGCTGTACTGATGTTAAGTAGGAGGATAGCTTTCCTTGAGCAACACAGTCAGATGTAGTCTTAATCCTGACAGCTAAATAACACATCTCCTGGCACTTAGTAGTGGTGCAAAAATGGCAGATAATACTTATTACATCAAAAGAATTGGAATTGGTGTGGGGCACAGATCCTGCAGATGTTACATAGGCAACATGGCAGTGAAGTAAAGAGGAATTTTGGCTGAGCTGTGCCTCTTGTCATCGCATGGCTTTGCAATCTGAAAATCTAAGACTTGAGTCAAATCATTCACACTCCTGCTCAAAATGGGAAAATAAATGAACACGTAAATAATGGTTTCACCTAATGGTATCTTCTCATATAATCCTGACTTCTCTTTATGCTTCAGATTCTGTCCTTTTAAACAAAAGAAAGTGCAAAAAATATTCAGAGTATTACTGTATCTAAGCCCAAATTAAAAAAAAAAAAATCATTGAAGGTATAGTTTTTGTTGTAATAGCACCATATAGCAACAGTGTTGACAACATAGTTATTATAGAATGTTACTACATCACAGAACATAGTAACCTACATGATGTAACAATACCTTACCGACTTCATCTATAGCACTTTTCACCCAGATATATCAACACACCTCATGCAGAAGAGCAGTATTAGCACTGCTGTTATAATTACTATTGTCACTAGCCAGCAAGAAATGTGCATGGCTGCACTGTGCAGATGAACCCAATCAATGTATGTGTACAGAACAGAAATGCCTGTAAATATGGATCTGAAGTATTATTTCAATAGCAAATTTCATTGCACATCAACACAACTGAAGCTCTTTTTAGAAGGGTAAGGGAAAATTCTTTCTTACCAGTTTATTCACTCAATTCAGATGACTGGAGAAAAGGACAATGACCATGAAACTAGCATCAGTCTTCACATATAACTGATGATTTAATTGTAGTAGTCTTTTATAAAGATAAATAATTACTAGTTGATACAGAATTGTTCTCAAGATCTACAGAGTAAACACCCATCACATTTTAGACATCACACAATAGCCCAAGCTATAATTATCAGTTCATCATTAGTATTGTTAAACACATCACGTAGACACTGGAAATCAATCCCAAAATACCAAAACCTCAAGCAGCATCCTAATTGATATAAAACAACCTTCATATTCAGGTTATTGACTGATTTAAAATTAGTGTATTTAGCCAGAACTCTGGTTCTGCATCTAAAATAGAAGCATGATCCAACATTTTGAGGTAAGCAATCATGTTGCTATGAAGAAAAAACTGTCAAGGTAATAAAACATGGGAAGACACAGAGAGATGAACTCCAGCAGTGGTATTGCTAGAATATGTTATTAATTTTGGATTACGTGTGAGTGATGGGTTTAACATTTACACTAGAGATCAGGATGGAAGGGTTCCTTCCTATCCTTCTTTATCAAAATTGGCCCCCTTTATGACCTCTCTGAAGAGCGATATGTGAACAGTTTATAACTAAACTATACAGTGCCGCTAAAGCTCAGGCAAATAACAAAAGTTGTTGGCAATGATAAGTTACAGCATTCCACAGAGAAATCTTCTTTGTTGGGAGCTTACCACCATTTTTTGAAAAATGGTGGAAAAATCTTTATTGAAATGGGGAATATATTTGAGAGCAGAGCAAGTGATTACCTTGTTTAGCCAACATCTCGCCCATAGTGCAGTTGGTAACCATCTGCCTTTGTACTATTTGTCTGTGGCTCTGGCTGTGCCTGACCTACATGTGACACTTCTGAGCAGATGTGCATCAGGATACAACAGATGAGAGAATGCCAGCCCCTGCCAAAAGGACTCCACACATATTGGGAAGGATGAATACCAATAAATCAGGATCAGATGGGATGCATTGTATGGCTTTTCAGAATGGAGAAAGAGCTGAATTGTTTTAGCTATTAAATGAATGGATAAAGGATTTAATAGTAATATGTCTTCCTGATGTATTTGTCTTAAGGAGTAACATAACTTTTGTGTCCTTCCAGGACCTTTTATTTCAGAGCTTTAGAGACTGAAACACAGGTCTGATGTCTGGAAATCGAGATCCCCCAAAATTACATTAATTCCATCCTATTACCTTCCACTTACCTTCTATTCATACTTCATTTAACTTGTATGACTGACCGAGGCATATTATCAGAGTTCACATGCTCAGAGTGTATATTTAAGATATTAGAGGAAGTGGATGGGGGGGGGAGAGGGCGAAGGAATTACTTAAAAGGGTTCAACAGAGATGAGTTGAATGCGAGTGTGTTGGAAAAGGGGCTCATGGAATGTCCTCATCAGCCAAGGCAGGAAAAGTGCTGTGCTGTCAACAAGTACCATGTAGGAATGGAGATAACTGTGTGCTCAGATATATGTATATCTGCCTGATACAAAGCAATCTGGAACCCTTTATTTAAATTGCAGGAAATTGCATTTTCTGCTAGGCACTTGTCATTTGGAAGATGTGTTCAATTGGTTAGCCAAGGAGGGTTCGTCGTGAGGAATTTTTGAGGGGCAGGCTCAGTGGTGTTGAGAATAACAGCTATGGCCATGTATGAAACTTGAATTTTACCATCTTTGAAATATTAACTCCACAGCTCTGCTAAATTCTTCTCAACACAGTACAATCTTTAATTACTACAATATAGTTTAATGAAGCCTTATCTAAAGATCTGTTTAAAATCAGTCAATGCCTGTTAAAAATACTTTGTGTAGTGACTTCTTTATATGAAGAGTGAAAATAGTTCTCTTATCTAATATCTGTGTGTCATCCATCATCAGTGGATGTATCATAGGCAATTTATAAGCACGTGTAACAATGCAGTGAGCTACATGATTTGAAATGCCAGAATTTTTCTTAGAAAGAAAAAAATGGGCAAAAATGAGAAGTAAAATTGATAAGAAAACAGAATACATTTGATTTAATAAGGGCGTATGCATCTTTTCAAAGACAGATGAATAAATTTAGAACAGAGGTATTTGTGCCTTTTTGTATTATGATGATTATTCATATCAATAGTATTAATTTAGCTCTGTTATTTTAATCCCAATATGTTTTCAGAATCAGAGATAACTTTTTGATGTCCTTGAATGTACACCAAAGCTGCATATTTAACAATAATGTTTTCCCTAGAACTGACTTCCTCACAATATGCTCTTAGACATCTCTTCCTTTCCTACTCTCAGTTCAGGTTTGCACTTGTTGCAGACATTACTGAGAGCCACAAATCTAAATGCTGCAATCTGAATGGTGACTATTGAATAAATTATGTTACACTACTGTAAGCTGAATTAGGACTCTTGCCCCGAGGCACACACTGTCCAGGGCCACCAGGCTTGTGTGTGCTCTCAGAGTCCTTCCCCAGTGATGCATGGGAACTGAGGAGCAATGTTTCCCTCCATGCAGGTGTTCAAAGAGCAGAAGAGCTTTGCAAATTGTGTTGTTTGGATCACACCCTCTTTATCTCTCTGACTGCTGGCTGGTCACACAGTTCTGGTTTAACCTTCTGTTAACGGGTGACTAATATGCAGTTAATACTTGAGTAACACCACAGGTACTTGATCCCAGCTGGGCAAGTGGCTATCTCCTGGAGGCTTAGCTTTTACAAAGGGATAAAACCAGGCCCTCTAGAGATAAGCCTAGAGTGGCACACTGATATTTGAGGGACTGTGAGCTAGAGATGTCGTTTGGTCTGCTGTCAGAGCAGAGGTAGGGGATGGAGATCCATGTGGCAGCAAAGACACGGGGGATATTGATGTGTTAGAAACCACAGAAATGCCTGAGGATGGTCACGTAAGAATTAGGGCTTCTTCCCCACAAAAGGTAACAGGATCAGTAACCCAAATGAAGTGCATTTACACCAATGCACACAGCATGGGCAACAAACAGGAGGAGCTGGGAGCCACTGCACAGCAGGAAAACCATGACATGGTTGCCCTCATGGAGACAAGGTGAATGACTCACACAGCTGAAGTGCTGGATGGCTATAAACTGTTCAGAAGGGACAGGCAAGGAGGAAGAGGTGATGGAGTAGCCCTGTGTGTTAGGGAGTGGTCTGATTGTCTGGAGCTTAATGATGGCGCTGACAGAATTGAGTGTTTGTGGTTAAGAATCAGGGGAAAGGCCAACAGAACAGACATCCTGGTGGGAATCTGTTATAGACCACCCAACCAGAATGAAGAGGCAGATGAAATATTCTGTAAGCAGCTGGGAGCCATCTTATGATTGCTGGCCCTTGTTCTAGAAGGGAACTTCAACTTACCAGATACCTGCTGGAAATACAACACAGCAGAGAGGAAACTGTCCAGGAGGTTCCTGGAGCGTGTGGAAGTTCATAATTTCCTGTCACAACTTGTGAAGGGCCCAACTGGTGAAGGTGCCCAGTTGGACGTGCTGTTCATGAACAGAGAAGGACTCAGGGTGGTGTGACGGCTGGAGGCCATCTTGGGCACAGCAAAGGAGGGCACCCTCAGTCAGTTTGCAGGTGACAACAAGTGAATGAATTTTACCTTCTTGGAGAAGTAAGGGGGAGGGCCAGTAGAACTGCTGCCTTGATCTTCTAGAGTGGCAGACTTTGGCCTCCTTAGGACATGATTCAGGGAGTCCCTTGGGAGGCAGTTCTGAGGGGCTAAGGAGTCCAGTAAGGCTGGACATACTTCAATAAAGAAATCATAGGGCACCAGAGAGCCCATCCCCATATGCCAAAAGACGAGCTGACAGGGAAGAAAACAGGCCTGACTGAACAGAGAAGTTTGGCTGGAGCTCAGGGAAAAAAGGAGAGGAGTGTTTACGGCCTTTGGAAGAAGCAGCAGGCAACTCAGGAGGACTGCAAAGATGTCATGAAGTTATACAGGGAGAAAAGTCAGATGGGCCAAAGCCCAACTAGAAATTAATCTGGCTACTGCCATAAAGGACAATAAAAAAAGTCTATAAATACATCAGCAACACAAGGAGGGCTAAGGAGAATCTCCACTCTGTGCTGAATGGAGAGAGAAACATAGTGACAAAGAATAAGGAAAAGGCTGATATGCCCAATGCCTTCTTTGCTTCAGTCTTTAATAGCAAAACCAGTTGTTTTTCAAGCATCCAGCCCCCTGAGCTGGAAGACAGGGACAGGGAGCAGAACAAATCTCCCATAAACCAAGAGGAAATGGTCAGAGCCCTGATACACCACTCACACACACACACCACACGCGTGCCTATGGGAGCAGATGGGAGCCACACATGGATACTTAGGGAGCTGGTGGAAATGCTCAGTGGGACACTTTCCCTCATGTATCAGCTGTCCTGGGTAACTGGGGAGATCCCAGGGGTTTGGAAGCTGGCAAATACGTTGTCCATCTGCAAGAAGGGCTGGAAGGAGGATCTGGGTAACTCCAGGGCTGTCAGCCTGACCTCAGTGCTGGGGAAGGTCACGGAGCAGCTCATCCCGAGTGCTGCCATGCAGCACATACAGGACAGCCAGGGGATCAGCCCCAGCCAGCACAGACATGGGCTTGGCAAAGGCAGGTCCTGCCTGACCAACCTGATCTCCTCCTATGACAAGGTCACCCATTCAGTGGATGAGGGAAAGGCTGTGGGTGTTGTCTGCCTGAAGTTTGGTAAAGCCTTTGACACTGTCTCCTACAGAAATCTCCTGGAGAAACTGGCTACTCATGAATTGGACAGATGCCCTGTTTTTTGTTTAAAAGACTGGCTGGATGGCTGGGCTCAGAGAGTGGGTGGTAGATGGAATTAAATTTAGCTGGCTGTCAGGTGCCAGTGGTATTTCCTAGAGCTCAGTACTGGGGCCAGTTCTTCTCAGTAACTGTGTTGATGATCTGGATGAGGGGAAAGAGTCCACCCTCAGTATGTTCACACATGAAACCAAGCTGGGTGGGAATGTTAATCTGCTGGAGGGTAGGAAGGCTCTGCAGAGGGATCTAGACAAGCTGGATTGATGGGCCAGGGCCAGCTGTATGAGGGTTAACAAGGCCAAGTGCCAAGACCTGCACTTAGGTCCCAACAATTCCAGGCAGTGCTATGGGCTCAGGGAAGAGTGGCTGGAAAGCTGCCTGGCAGAACGAGACCTGGGTATGCTGGTCAACAGCTGCTGAACAAGAAGGCCAGGGGCATCCTGGCCTGTATCAGCAAGAGTGTGGCAGCTGGACCAGGGCAGGGATTGTCCCCCTGTACTCAGCACTGGTGGGGCCTCACCTCAAATCCTGTGTTCAGCTCTGGGCCACTCACTACAAGACATTGAGGTGCTGGAGTCCAGAGAAGGACAATGGAGCTGATGAAGGTTCTGGAGCACAAGACCTGTGAGGAGCAGCTGAAGGAGATGAGGGTGTTTAACCTGAAGAGAAGGAAGTTCAGGGGTGACCTTATCACTTTATACAACTACCTGAAAGGAGGCTGTAGCCAGGTGGGGGTCAGTCCCCTCTCCCAAGCAGCAAGTGATAGGACACCAGAAAAATACCTGGAGTTACACCAGAGGAGATTTAGATATTAGAAAGAAAGTTCTTCACCAAAAGGGCAATCAGGCTTTGAAACAGGCTACACAGGAAAGTGGTTGCATCACCATCTCTGGAGAATTTTTAAGAGGGATGTAGTTGTGCCACTTAGGGACATGGTTTAGTGCTGGACTTGGCAGTGCCATGTTAACAGTTAGACTAGATGATCATAAAGGTCTTTTCCAAACTAAGTGGTTCTAAAAGTCAATAATTCTAAAAGGTGAGGCGAGATGAATTGCAGAGTCACATTCAAAATTCCCAGGCACTTTGCAGCTGAAACAGTACCTCCCATCAATATTTTAATCCTGCATTTTTCACAAAAGCTACAAGGTCTAGTTAACTCGATTTTTAAAGTAAGTAGCAGCAATTTGTAGAACCCAGGAATAAAATTACATCAAAATGACAGTCTTTAAGACTGAGCAGGGAAAAATTATAATGCTTTCTTCTGCACTAATGATTTCAGATGTATAGCTAGATTTTTGGGAATAAGGCTACAGAATTTAATTTTTTTTGTGTGCGTTTTTTTATTGGTGCAATCTTCTTGTAGGTTTTCATTATAGCATTTAAGCTCTGAGATTTCCTTTAAAATCACAAACCAATAGATTAACCTCAGCACTAAGGAAATAACCCTTTTTGTCCTGAATGATTTTTTACTAGGCTAACATTTGTCCTGTTAAAAGTAATACACATAGAGGAAATGTGCCAGTTTTGCCAAACTTGGGAAAAAAATTTCCCAGGACAGGAAACAAAGCCTTGCCCTAACAGAAAATCTTTTCCAGAACTCCAGTAACAACTCTCAAACTGTCTAAATGATCTCAGAAAAGTCCTTGAGATGTTATGGAATTAATGCAAGACACTAATTCTTGATCTTTCAGAGGCTGCAATTCCTCTCACCTAAACATAGTCATCTATGAAAGAGATGTCTCCATCTGAGCTATTTTTTCTTATCAGCAGAGAGAAATGAGCCCTTCTGCCTTGTGATTCATTTTGTCCTGAGGTAATCATCCAAACCAGACTAGATGACTCATGAACTAGAAATGCATGTTTCTATCCATTAGTCTAGGAAGGGAACCCTGGTCTAGCTCAAGTGGAGACATCTACCTGGCGGATGCCTCAGGTTAGGTGAGATGAATGCTATCAAGTGTCTCTCCAGCATTTCTGTGCCCTTGGTAGAGTAGACAGGAGTAACTTGTCATAAAATTATTCAAAAGAAATATTCAAAACAGGATCTTTCCATGTAATACTTAGCCACAGGGCATGGTCCCTTTCTTTCTGGAAGCAAGAGATGAAATAAGGCAGTTTCTCTGGAAGTGATAAAATATAAAAGGCACAAGTGGTCTCCATAAAAATTTAGGGATGCAATGAAATTGCACTTTGCTGCTCTAACAAAGGATCCATCTTTCTGAATCCCATAAATAAATGAAAGGCAGCACCATACAGAAGAAAGATCCCCCATACTCTTCTCAGCACTCTGCTCATTTAGGGGGTAGGGAGTGGCAGTTGTGTCATCAAGGATTGTGTTATTAGAGGGATCAGAAGGAAAAGAAAGAACAATAAGACATTTAAAACTGGTTAACAATTTCCAGGTGTATCTTTGAAGAATAGTAAAATACTCTATTTCCTTTTGTTTGCAGTATATATCTTATTCTAAAATAGGTCTAATGGGAAAAACAGAGCATAACTCCATATTTATTGCATTTCTGGAAATGTGCCTGTCTTTATTACTGGCATCTGCTGTTAGTGACAGAGCTTGAGTAGAATCCAGAAGTCCTGAATAACACTCAGCTTTCTTTATTATGGTAAAAAAAATTGCTCTTGCAGACTTACTGCAATTAGCAAAGATTGTATTTTGTTCTGCATGCCCTTTACTAGCAGTAATCCAATATTGAATTGCCTCAGAGGGTCTCAGCAATAACTGGGTCAAGCTCTCTCATAACTCTTTCTGCTTGACCTGGAAAATTGACACTTCTATAGGGGTGCACAGTATATATGTATATGGTCAAAACACCACGTGTATTTTAATCCTGCACTCAGTTCTTCATTTATTCACCTTCCTTTTATGATTTATTTGAAGTTTGTCCATATCTCAATTTTCTTCCCAACCTATTTAGCCTCTAGATAAAGACCACTTAGCTGCTAGCAGGAGCAAAATTCATCTTCACACAGCATTTATTCTGAGCATGTTCTAATTAAGTCAGTTAAGGCAGCTATCTGCAATTCAGCATGTCTGAGCAGCTCACCATTCATCAGTGATCTCCTGTAAACACTTAGGACTTCTTGACCTTGACTAGTTGTGAGCGTAGAAAATGAAACATGACTGAGATTCGCAGGCTGCTTCTTGGCAGTAGGGTGGCAGTGTTTTAAGCTGCTTCTCCAAGTTGTTCCTAGTCATGAGTGAAAAGAACCAGGAGGAACAGTGGCAACTCGCCACGCTGAGATCCCATGGCAGGAATGCAGGGGGCCGGGAGGGGGAAATCTCTTGGGAGGATCAGAGAAATTATTTTATATGATATAAATTCTCTATTTAACACTCACGCAAAAAGCTGGGCAAACCATATTTTTCTCCAACGTGAATGAAATATACTCTTACTTGATTTTGCAAAAATCCAGTGTGTTAAAATTAGGCCCAGATTCAACTGACGTAATCTTTCCCCACCTACACCTGCTTTTTTTTCCCTTTAGCTGACTCTCAGAAGCTGGTGCAGGTATCATCAAGGTTTCCTCACTACCATGGTCTGAATGTTTCACTAATTCTATGTATGATACCCATAAATATTTTCCGTTTTGGAAACTCCATATGTAAAGTTAACATTTTAGTAAATGTTAATACCTAGGCTTTTGAACCAGCAGAACAGGTTATACTGAAAAATGTGTGGTTTGCATGCACGAAACCAGGACAGAGAAGTATTGCTACTCATGTTCCTGTGTTTTGCCCAAAATCCAGAGATTACAGCAATCCCCAGAATATGTGAAGTCCAGTTCTTATTTCTGCCATAACAAAGGGGCTCTGAGTCCACACTTACCTCCCCAGAGTGCCTAAGCACCAGGCTGTGTAACAGAAGGATCTCCTGTCAGTGCCACTCCTCCTCATATCTAAAAGGTTATTGGGGTAGGAACTGGTTCCCTGGTATTACAAGTCCTGAATGAATGCCCTGACCTCTACTCCATCCGTCTTTCTCTCCTGCCTCTGGCTCAATTTATATTTAACCACTAAGCCTTTGTATAAAACAAGCACTACATTCTTTACTTCCTTCCCTGCATTTTGAATGCCGTCTGTACTTTGCACTTCATTTCATGAGGGATTAAAATGCTTGAAATAGATTTGATATGTTTTCCTTCAGCCTGAAGTGATAATTGATATAATTTTCTTCTACAAGAGAAATTTTTTCAAGTTTTAATTTTGGCTCAGGTTTCATAGTTCCTGTTTTTAACTTTTTTCAGTTTGAGGGATGAGCTGAAGATTTTTTTTTTAATTCCAATTTCTCTTTGTTCTGTTCATTACACTATCTGCTGTCAACTGCCTTGGGGCTTTGGTAAGGTTTCAGACATTGAATGTCCTTGCCAGTGGAGACTTAGCTTAATAATTTAACAGCTTTTTCAGTGTTCAAAGCCAGAAGAGTTTGAGTTGTTAAGCCCGGTAGTTGCAGTTGCTCAAAGTCCTATTACAGCATAAAATGCTCATAATTTTCAATCTATTAAATCAGTCTCATTGCATTTTGGTTTTATTCCCCAATGTTAAAAAAAAACCCTGCTAATTAAGCAAAATTAGTGCAACCCCAGTTTTATTTAAGGGAATTTTGCTTAAATTCCCTTAAATAAATTTTCTTAAACTACCCCAGACAAAAACTTGGGAGGTGAGGTAAAGTAAGACACATTTTAACTCTCAAGGAATGGATAAAGATACAATCAGGAGCTTATTATGACCTAGATATTTTTGGCATTAATATATAGATAGCAGATAGGTTTCCTGTATTTCATCCCTCTAGCAAAAGAGAGTTGAAGACAGGTGGATTTTATAATCCTATCCTTACTCCACTCCCGGAAAGCTGAGGATCTCAGTGAACGAAACATATTTTTCCCGCAGAGAAATCACAGTAAGATACTTCCTCTAGCAGCATGCTTTGCCTCTCCTCAATTGGCTAAGGATACAGCTCCCCCTCAAGGGGTGAGGTTAGGAAACAATGGGGATCCAAAGAGAGGTAGCAGCTTCAGGCTCTTCTACAAAGAAGCCCTGATGAACATCCTGTGCTTTGCCTATTTTTATCTCCATTGTGCTCAAAAATTTCATAAAAGCCCCTATTAAACTTCAGCATAAGAGCAGCTATAGGCAGGAACTGAAGGTTTGATGAAATTAGGGTAAAGTTATGACCAGCCTGGTGAGGTGTGGTGACCTGGATAAAAAGCTTTATAAACATTTATAAGAAACACACATACATATAAAGCCAAAACCCCCTCACTGACAACTATTTGCATGAGTGGGGTTTTTTTAACAGAAAGAAGTGATGTCATTATGCTTTTGATCTCACTGACAAGTAAAGGCTTTGGATAGCATCCCCTAAATGCAGTTAAGAAAGTAGAAAAGCACTCACAAAAATCCAGAAGATAAAGGCCTGGATGAAAAAGACATGGTGCTACCTAGAAGTGTGTCACTGCTGAAGGTGGTATTTTCTACTGCCCACATGGCTGAGATCACATCCAGGGTATGACCACGGGCTTCCATGGAATTGATGCCCTGGTATATATGCCAGGGGTTTTTTGCCATCTGAGAAGCCCTGAGACCCCCAGCATCTTCCAAAGGAGCACAGCCCTATGTGTTATCTCCCAGCCCCACATTTTCTTCCATATACACATTTCCAGCAGTATTAGACACCTGCATTTAGTAGTAGAATTCTAGAGAGGCCTAGACTGCCCCTGGCTGCAGTGGTACCTGTGTGTAGCCAGCCACCTGAGTGGAGACCCCACAATGAAGGGCTCCTCAGGAACAGTCCAAACCTTCCACAACCCTTAATCAATTCCGATGAAGCTAACAAAGAACAGCAAGATGCTAAGGGAGCTAATGCTGATTATAAATTAAAGGGAATCCTATTTGACAACTAAATCCTATTAAAGTAAGGAGGTGGATTACAAACAGCATGGTTGATAATGAAATGGGCATGTGGAAAATGCTCTGTAGGTTAAAAACAAGAGAACACAGAACAAGTTCTTAACACAAGAGGAGTGTCATGGCTTATTAGCAGTTCAGCTCAGTTATTGTGATGGCTGGTGCTGCACATGATCATACTGGAGAAATGACATGGCAGACAAAGCAACCAGTCCTTGTATATGCTTTTATTTGCTTTGTGATGGCAGGAGCCTGCCCATTAATCACCAAATGCAAGACTTGTCAAATGCCCATACCACAGACAACTGTATGTGGTCTGGTCACCCTGTCATGAGCTGACATGTCAGGGACACAAGTTCCCTCACTTGTTTTATATATTCCTCTCAGGGTGGAAAGAAAGAGGCCTGTTCCCCTCCAGCAGCTATACTGGGTCATCTGCTGCTGTGGGCAGTGGGGTCCCACCAAGAGCCACCTGTGTGCTGCACAACCTGGCAAACACCTGCCTCTTGCACTGGCAAACACCTGCCTCTTGCACTGGCAAACACCATATCCAACAGGACTATAAAAGCTGGAGAGCTGAACCTTTATGCTAAAAAGGGGCATTTCACAAATGTTCGAGCTTGAGACCTGTGTATTTTGGGCTCCTGGCTCTCAAGAACTGGCTATGCTAGGTAAGCAGATCTGTAGAAGTGTTCACTGAACCTACTTTGATCCAACCAGCTCAGGCTGTGAGCATACAGCTGAGGTTTGCTGTGGTACTGTGACCATTGTATTTCATGTTGCTGGAGGCACTGTCACCGAGGAGCAGTGCTGGCTGTCCTGTGCTGAAGACCTCAATGCACACGTGCCACCACCGAGGGCTCTGTGGTGTGGGGAGTGCACACTGGTGTTCTCACAAGCTTTACAGACACCATCTGTCACAAACTATGTCCTACCACTGTGTAAAAACCAAATGCCATCTCCAAGTCATCATAAAAAAAGAAGCAAACCCAAACCCCAGCAGCCTGACCTTTTTACAGCATCCCCACTTAAAAGCATGCAGCAGTAGATGAAAGGCAGGCTCGGGAACTGGTATTAAAGCAAAGGGACATTTGCAATGCAGTGGGAAAGGAAGACAGATGGGATGTCTCACTGTGAAAGGGCCCTGCTATGACAGTGCACAGCCATTTCACTGAGACAGACATCAGATGCTGAGGAGGAGGAGTTGCAGTCTGTGAAAGGGAAGTTACTTGCCATGCTAGAAGATATTTGTTGTATTATTTCCTGTATCTGTATGCACAGAAGGCAGTGTTATGGGAGAAATCCATTCTTTCAGATTATCTAATTTCAAACCAACAGAAATTCAACAAAGATGGAAGTAAATCCATAATATGTGTACTATGTATCTATGTTCCAAATCAATATTAGAGATGGGCTACCAGTGTGAAAAGCCAGAGATCCAGGCCAGAGATGTATGCAGTATTATAGGGACAGAGAGAAATCTATATGCTCAGTGTATTTCTCTGCATTCTGTGCCAATATTCAAGCTAGTTTACTCATGTGAAAAATTAGTGCTACATAGTTCAGAGGGGGAGAACACATCAATAGTTGAACTGTGGAAACGTGTGCTAAATAACAAAGATTGCTTCCATGCCATGTCCATCTAGTGCCTCTATACTGCGCAGAGAAATTCTACAGTCCCCCAAAATATTTAAGTTAAGCAGCCTTTTTTTGAAAGAGGGGTATTTATGATTTCCTGTTAATTTTCCTCTAAATTTCATCAGGTGCTGTGAAAAGTTACTCTCTCCCCCTTGGTCTTTTCTAGAGTGCTCATTGCAGCCATCAGTGGCCTGGCTAAGCCTGAGGAGTGCAGCACTGAAGTGTCTGTCTCCACAGGGACCAAACCCTCCCTCTGTGTCTTGCCTCCTTCCCCTGTGATCAGCAGTGGCTTCCTCTTTCCACACTCCACTTCTTGCCCTGCCTTTGCTCCATTTTACCCAGAGCCATTGAGCTTTGCAGTTTTGCAGTGCATGAAAAGGAGAGGCAGGTGAAGCCTGATCCACCTCATCCAATTCTCTGGGATTTGGTTGTTTACTCCTAAGACCTGCTTTTTTTGCCAGTAGACACAGCAGCATAGCTGGCAGAGAGTAGGCACAGGGGGAAAACAAAAGGTCTTCTCCTTACACAAGGCTCGCCTGGTGCCAGGTTTCCTTATCTCTGACCCTTGCACCCCTCACACATGCCGATTTATTGATGCTCACACAAAGGCTGCCTTCTGCGAGCGCCAGGCTTGCACAAGCTGCCCTGCCCTGCTGTTCTCTTTTATCCCTCCTCTGCCTTTGCAGACGTTTTCTTCCCTTTAGCTTATCAACACCAGGAGGGGCTGGCTGATCTGAGCCCTTACTCTTTTCTATGGCTGTGGTCTCACCCCCATCAACACCTGTCTCTTTCATAAATTAATTCAAAATCAGTCAATAACCCCATCAAACAAGCCGCGTCCCTTCTTTTGCACACACTTTTATCTTGCTCTGATTAATATCCCAACAATGAGTCACCAGCTGTTTAGCCTAATTTTGGGAACTCTACAATAGACCAGCCTGTTTTGGAGCTCATAGTTTATTTTCCATATCAACAAAAGAGCCATTTCTTTAGAAAAAAAAATGCTCCAATGCCCCACTCAGGTCCTGATTAATAATTGTTCCCAAATAATGCCCTTGCTTATTAAAATAGCATATAATATGAGCATTTGAGGGCTGCTTGTGAGCATACCTTGCAATCATGTGCAATATCAGTAAAGCGAAGCAAATCTGTAAGGGAGACATACTCAAGCAGCCCTGGGAAACATTTCACATATCTTTTGTCTGGTGTCTGATCTGGGCCTGCTCCTGAACCTGAAGCTGATAAAACTTGCTAGAAGTTCAGGTAAGGCTCTCCACAATTTGCCCCAAAAAACATTCTTATGCCTGTAGGAACGAATATGCAAATGAAGGTAATCAAACCCCACTGTCTGCCTGGCTCCTCTAAATCCTTTCTACAATTAATTTCTTCCTGAGAGGACTGTCAGATCTGTTGGCTGGCGATGTTGCAGCTGTGAAGCCAGGAAAACTGATTTCAAAACTCCGGAAGAGCAGACTCTGTTTTTATGAGCTTGGGGAGATGTAATAATTTTTGTCAAGAGCTCTATGTAACAGGCAGGTAGCAGTTCATGTTTTCTGCCACAGGCACTGCAAGTAACAATGGAGAGAAGTGGGATTTTGGAAAGTGCCAGACTCATGTATTACACTATCAGAAACGTGGTGATGAAGAAAACATACACATATTTGGGTAACATCTTTTTGTTCAAAGTATGTCCTCTGATATCTGCCTTGTCTGACCATATATGCCAGAAGACAGCTCATTTTAGTTTTGTTTAGAAAGTGTATGATGAGTTCAGGCACTGGCCTGAGATCTGAACTCCTGGAGAGGAATTTCATGTCAGATTCTCATATCTGGTACCTCTGTGGCTTTGGGTGTGCCTGATCCTACAGGGCTCTCAGCATTGTGCAAGACCCAGGTCCCAGTCCACCAAAGATCTTAAACATATGATTAATTTTTAGTCCCTTTGACCTCACCAACTAAACTGCTTAGCTGGATTCAGTCCTAGGCACTTAATCATCACACTTGAATTTCAATTTTAGCAAAATGAGGATAATTCTTCCTTTAATATAGATGGGTACAGCAAGCATTAATTAGTTAATATATGTGGAGTGCTTTGGAGATACAAAGGCTATCTACATGTTAATTTATGCAGATATTGGAAGAAGTAGAGGGAAATAATTGCTGTCTCTCACCTGTGCAGGGTTTCAGAACAGCATACATTCCCTCACCCGCTGTAGAACAGAAACTAAATGCTGAGACAAGCCCACACTTAGGAGACACTCAGAGCATGCTTATCAGATTTAACTCACTTTCCCATTTAAGGGAATGCAATCAGCTCTGTATTTGCATTTCCCTTGCAAATGAGCTCACTGACTCCTTAGGCTGGCTTTGCACTAGCTGCTTCTCGTGTCTCAGTGCCATGGTAGCCAACTGCCTCAGCACTGTAACATGCTTTTATCTGTTTTATCTTTGTCTGTACTTAATAACGAACCTGGCAAGAAGGCTCCAGCACTGGGCGATCAGCAGATTCTCGCCCATTCTTGTTTTGAGATGCTGAATTTAGGCCATGTGAAATTCTTGGTTTGGCCAAATGCTTACCTTGGATCTGTAAATAAATAAATAAAGCACATAAAAGGGACTGGTTTATCTCACATCATTCTTTAAGTTGTTCATGCAAGGTTTTTTCCTAACAAGTTCTGTAAAGTGGCTTTGGTGAAGATGCCCTTGCCGTTGGCTCAGGAGGTCTGTGAATAGCACTGTTATCTCTCCAGAACTGGAAAGCCTCAGCATCCCCTAGCTCCCTTTCCCACCTGACAGAAGTAATAAACTACTGCTAACCATAGATCCAAGCCTCTTCTCTTATCAGCTGGAGAAAAGCTGGATAGCAGAGACTCTGGAGTTTCCATCAGGTCTCGGTCCTGGGATTTCTGCCGGGTGTTTCAAGCCTACCACCTCTGTCTGCATTGTGGATTTGGTTGTTTTTCCACGGAGAAACTATTTCCCCAGCTAAAAATTGTGAGTGAACATAAATGCAAGGCTTTAAACTCATCTCTTCATCTTCTTGTGGACCTGAGGAAAGTAGGAAGAGACCTAAACAGGGCTAAATAAACTATGAGAGAAAAAAGACTCTGGGCAAATCCCTTGGAGATAAAAATCTCAAGAAACTCTTTCTAATCCTGATGGAGTTAAGCCTGAAAATACCTGCTGCCTGTCAGCTGGGAAACAGCTTGAAATGTGAGGCTGGGTTTTCAGACCTGCCCCATCCATCCTGTGGGATCCCATCACTCAGCAGGGGTCCTGGCACCTAGGGGAAGCCCGGAGCTACAACAGACACCACAGGAGTCTGGCTGGGGGGGAGGATGCACAGGCTACAGTGAGAGCCCTTCATACATCTCTGGGCAATGTGACAGCTCCCCTGAATGCAGAAATAATTATAAAATTCGCCTTAAATAAAGCTGCTACTGCCTGGAAGATGTTCCTGATATGTCAGAACAATATCACATAAAATATCAACAGCAACTGTATGTACCCATACACTCTGATTTATATCTCCTCTTTCCCTAATCAAGTTTTATTGCTAGGAAGCGTGTTGATAATAGAAAACAAACACTCTGGATGAAAATGAAGAGAGTATGTTTTTCTCATTTTTTTCTCCCTTGTTTACCAATTCACGTTAGGTTCTGAATAAACTTTTATTCGTTTCTATGGTTAATGCCAGCTACTCAAAATTACATCAATCATGTAGAAAACTACATCAATAATGCAGAAAATACATAAAACTTCTGACTGATACCTTGTGGCTTTCTGGAAACTCAGACTATGCCAGGAAGAGGGCTGTCACCCGTGAGGCAATTGGTATCCAGCTCATGGGGATAACAGCCAAATGTCCAGGATTACTGCTAACACAAGAATTTTACCTGCAGACAGCTCTACTGACTGCTAGCAAAATCAAGTTTTCAGTCCCTGTGCATAGGACTTTATTCAAATATTTAAATACAGAAGACAGAGCCTACAACTTTAAAAACATTATGTAAAAATCTGTATAGTAACACCACAGGAAACTGCCTGTTAGTGTTTGCTCTACAGCCAACCCATTACACTGTTACAATAATCCAGTTTTTTTTTTAAATTTACTATTGGCTTATCAGAAGCAAAGCACTTCAGAATTGTTTATAAGTTTTTTTTAACAGAGAAGCTTTCAAAAACTCAGCTGTGTGTATCATCCACAGGCTCTGCTTGAGGTTGCTGGATACAGTACAAACAGAAACAAATCAAATCAGAGGCAATCAAATCCAGATAGAGAGGAATCAGAAATCAGAGGCTGTCTGTACCTTGTAGAGTTTATAATCTCAGCAGGTGAGGCAGATAGAGGAGAGAGAAAGAGAGAGAGGGTAGTGCTGGAGAGGGGAAACCCATGTCATGATGGAGGAGCAGTGGAATAGAGAGATGAATTGACTTTTGCCAAGGTTATGTGGAAATCCTGAGCAGAGCCAGGAAATGAGGCCAGAGCTCCCGAGACCCTCAGCCACAAGGTAGACCTTCCCACTCTGCACATCTTTCTCCTCCTCTCTTTTTAAGGCAGAAAATGTTTTGGCTGAATGTCTGCTGTTCCCCAAATTCCTTTTACTGTTTGCCAGTCTGGGATTTTGAAGCCAAGCAACCCCCCCTTTATCTGGGCACACCCTCACGTGGTCTGCCTGTGTTTGACAGGTTCATTTTCAGGTGCTGTCCTGATGATAATAATCATGACAGTGAGCTTTTCAAAGCAGAGATGAGAGAATGACAATTATTTTGTTCATTTTCTCTGCCTAAACCAGTAAACAAATATTAGCATTGCAGATGTGAGTAGGAACAGGATAGTCTCCCGTTATGCAGCATGCAATTCCCCACCACTGAGACTCATGCCTTCTGCAGCCTTCATGATTTCTAAATTCCAATTGAAATGTCCATCACTGGGCCAGGTGACAGCAAAAAGNACAGGAGGGATATTCCCAGCTCTGTCCATCCCTGTGGTCCAGGCACAGATCAGCAGCTGATAGCAGAGCAAAGGCTCCAGCTCTGGTTGACAAGCCAAGCAGCGCCCGTGCTGCGGCGCAAGTGAAAGAGGAGAGCAGCCACAGCTGGGAAGCTTGGAAGTGGGACCAGCTGAGTGAGGCTGACAGGTCTAGGGCTGTCTGGGAGCAAACCTGCACTACCACCTGATGCACAGCAGCGATGTGGGAGCAAGATGCCGGCCAACTCAAACCACCTTGTAGATGGGTTCTCAGCTTAGCTAAGCAGTTCAGAGGGAGCAGTAGTGTGCTGTAATTACAGTGATTCGGGGATCAAAGCTGCGTTGCACCACTGAGACATATCAGCTCATAGCTGGGAGAGCTCCAGCATGGCACGGCATGCATTGGATAGAGCAATCCCTGCCTTGCAGAAATGCAGATGGATGTATGCATAGTAGATGATGCTGTGGAGCAAACCTTGTGAGTACCACACACGCAGCCAACACAGCTCTGGATCCCAAACCATGCAGGTGGTGCGGTCATGTTGCAACATTCACTTTTGGGATAATTAAAGGCACCAAGTGTTTCAGCCACTTGCAAGTAGCCTTTAGGATTCACGTTACTCATCTGTTCTAAATGCAAAGGGATGTAGAGGATCAGCTCAACTAGAAAAGCAAGGCTTTCTCGGAGTGGGGGAAGATATTCTAAATAGGGTTAGATAATATACATGAGCAGAAAAAATATGTTCAGATGAAATAAAAACTTACAGTCATGTTAAGGAAGAAAAGCTTATTTCTAAATGCCATGTTAGCAGACCTCTCTGAGCAGTGTTGTGTACAGGTTGGTTATTGATATTCACAGTACGGATGCTGAAGGATGTCAAAGCAAGGACACCTATTGATCCAATATTGAAAACCAGTGGAAAGAGGCCACGGTTCTTGGCTCCAATTACTTTTGGGTTTCACCCTTTGCTAGCCAGTCATTGGTGTGCATGTCTGTGTCCAGTGATGCCTCTGCCAACCTGTCTAAGCGCTTGTGAATGGAAAAGGTACTTCACAGGGAAGGCATTAAGTATTGCCAGTAATAGATTTGGGACAGCGTGGTTGAACAAACACAGTCTAAAAGAATGTAATTTCTCAGGAATGTAGATGTTCATTTGCCTTGTCATAGTGTAGGTGTGTCATTATAAAGACCTCTTGGGCTAGTAAATGGGACTATTTGGGTCTGACTTTATACATAGCACTCTTGATAGAAACCTGAAATCACTGAGGCCTCAAGGCATCAGATGAAGTCCTTGCACAAAATGACAGTCACCAGGGGCAGGGAGAGAACATGACCATGAGTTGAACAAGGTTGTTTGAACTTCCTTGGTGAATCACCTGATTCACACAACTTTGCACACAAGCAGTCATTCTAATGAAATCTCACACTTCAGAAGTTCACAGGCAGCCCCAGTAGACTGCAGTTAATTAATGCATTACTGTCAGCATTACTATCATTTTGACTTGCCCTGAATATGAGAAGACTTGCTCAATGATGGCTGTAGGATGAGTAATGAGGCTGGTGAGCCACACACAGGAAGTTTCTGTATGCACTCAGAGTCAACCCATGGTCACGACTCTGCAGCCTGTTCTGTGGGGCTGGTGCACACTGCCAAACTTTCAGAATGACTCTTTCACAAATGAACCGTATGCAACTTTCAAACACCTGCTCTGCACAGAAGGGATTATTTTGATACCAAATTTGAAGCTTCAAAAGTCAGGATGTGTCTACATAAACAGGTGTGGATGAGTGTGTGTGCTTTGCATATTCTCAAAGGCAGGTGGAAGAGGAGCGCATCTGCCTGCACACAGCTGGGCTACTTATTCTTAGATGTGTTCAAACCATCTCCTTTCTCTTTTCTCCTCCAAAGAATGCTGAGCAAATCACTCAGTCAATGCTAGGTAAGTAGTTTGATCAGTTTTATTTATTAATTCACCCTCTTTTACCTCAAAAACAGCAATGGGTTTATATTTTTTCCCTGAAGCCTCCCCAAAACCGAAATCAATTCTGAGACAAATTTTCAGGCCTTTAAGGGAATATAACTGCAGGTGTTTTTTACACATACAAAAATGGGAAGCTGTCTGGTGATTCTTTTGGCAGCCTTAAATTTTTACTGTACAACACAGTAAATAATGAGACAGCTGGTGAACCACAGGAATCTGTGGCTGGCAAAACTTTGGTGCAAGAAAGCTGATTAAGTGATCCTCACAGTGCCTCTAATCTTGACAGCGGCTGAAGCACAGCAGCAGGCTCAGCTTGGAGCATGAGCCTCCCATCAGTGGAGACAGAGCAGCCCTTTCTGGGCTGGTTAATGCCCTGTACTGCATGAGCAACATGGACGGGGGATCTGAAAGTCACTGTTCGGTTTCCTTGGTCAGATAAACTTGCAGGGAAATTATGCTAATTTTCAATTAGGTATGAGGAGTGCAGTATCATATGCTGACTAGCATGTTAAAAGGTGAGACAGGTTCCATTAACAAAGTCAGAGAGAGGATAGAGAGGGAGAGATGGATAAAGGCAGGAGAGTGTCACGCTTCAGACCAGTCCAGACCAATCAGTTGTGCTTTCTAACCACTTACAGTTTTGGAGCAGGCTATATTTTGAGGTCTTTAGTTCAGACTGCCCATTAACATGGAGGACTAAAAACCACATCCTGCTTTATACAGAAGGAGCAAGGATAAGTTAGGAAAATCCCATGGGTAAGGTATGATTTTGTTCCTGGGCTGCTTTTACTCCTGGGCTGCTTTTACTCTGCCATTTCTCTGAAACAAGGGCAGGGTACTGTGGTTCAATTCTGTTGCTGCAGAACTCCTATCTCAGTTCACATAACTCAACACTCAGACACACAACATGGTGCACAAAAGGTTCTCACACTGCCTGAACCGGATGAGGGTGGCAGCCTTCTTAGACTGAAAACTTCAGTTTTGAAATAAGAACATGGCTTGAATGGGAGAAACAGGACCTAATCCAGAGAAAATAGATTCTCACCTTCTCACCACTGTTTCTGAACACCCAAAGGTAGACTGGAGCAAGCTTTTCTCTCAGTAAGCTGTTACTGCAAGGGGCCAGATGGGCTGTCCTTGAACCAAAGTACTACACAGTCTAAGTAAAAACTGAAAAGTTTACACTGCCTCTTTGAGTTCTGGCAAGTTAGGTACATTCCCAAAAGGTAAGGAAAGTATAAAATCAGTCAAGTTTCATTATGAATGGGTTTACTAATTTAGTGGACTATGGTTGAAAACTTTCCAGACTAATGTAATATCTCCTCCTTGTCAAATTCTTAAATGTAAAAAAGCAGTGATTTAGAAATAAAAAGTCTATTCAGCCAGACTGCAGGCTACTGTGCTTCCAGCTAGCAAAGGTAGGAAAAACATGGAAACCTTGAGAGTAAGGATTGCCTAACAGAAACATGACCAGTGAAATCCTTGTGTAGATGTGAAATAATGTTGAGTGCCTGGAGGCAAAAAATGAGTGGAGGACAAATACAGGACTATTGCAAGGCATGGACTGCCTATCTGCACCTTCATGCCATTTCTTGAATAACAGCAGCACCCTTGGGGGTTAAACCAACAAATATGTCTGTGTGCTTGGGAGTTCAGCTGGCATTTTAGAGAAGCTCTGCAAGCTTGCTTCCAACCCAAACTCATAGATATTGGATTCTAAAGCCTATCACCTTAAATGTGTCTCTGGATGTTCTGTCCACAACATGACCCAAAACATTTTCTTCAGAGAGGCTGATACATTTCAGCTCAACGCTGCAGCGCTCAGTGCCATGCTTGATTGAACAACTTGTCTCCACTATTAAAATGCAGAGAGAACTTAGACAAGCATTTAGAAGCTTTGTCATTAAATAGTTTTCTTGTCAATTGATCTATCTTGTAGGGGAAAGAAAACTACTAGATCCATCAATTGCCAGCAAAAAAACTAGGAACAGGTCTTAGTCAATTAAGTGGGCAAGTACTGCTTGACAGCTCCCTTCGGGAGATGGTTCATTTGGGGCCTGACTGTTCAGCAGGATTAGCAACTTCAAGCACTGGAAAGCTGACCTTAACTGAAGGTGAGCTCACATCTGCAATGTGTCAGTGGAGCAGCACTGTGTGAAGGAGCAGCACAAACCTCTCTGCTCCCCTGCTGAGGACTGTAAAATCTCTTTTTTATTCCTTTATTTCTACCCCCAGGAGTTTCACACAGGTTTTAAGTGGCATAATTTTTTCTGAAGCCTCGGTCTTTTCCCTTTCTGTTGATTTCTCATTGTCACGCATTTCGTGACTTGTGCTGTTCATCTCAAGCTTGGGCAGCTCTTGCTCCTCCCCAGGTGCCATACCTTGAACAGGCAGCAGCACATGTGGTCAGGGGTGCACTGAGATGGAATTGGGCACAGAGAGACAACTCACTGAGTCGAAATCACTCTTCTCATTGATAAATGGCCAAAAATGACCACACACAGAGTGCAAGGGGAACACCTGTTTTCCCACAGCTGTGTCACACAGGAACATGTCATGGAGCCATTCCCTGCCATTCCCACCCCTGATACGAGTTTTAAGTTTTCATTGTACATTGCCATCTTTTCTCAGAGTCCCAGGTGGTCCAGATGTCCCAGGACACCGATGTGCCGGAAAAGCCTGGCCTGGTTGTCACAGACACATCCCTGTCACTGAAGAATCCTGCTCCTTGGGAAGCTGTTTCCACCTCCTTCAGCATTAGAAATTGCTTGGCCCAACCTTTACTAATGGTTGCTGCTAGCAATGCTGCTCACAACCCCTGCTCAGCAAAGCTTCCTGGCTTGAGACAAGAGCAAGTATCTTCCACCCATTTTACCAGTAAAACACCCTAAAAGTTTCTCTGTCTCTTCACTGAGTACCAAAAACTCAGTTTCTTCATGGGATTAGGCTGTGCAGGTGTGTGCAGAATGTGCTCAGAAAAAGCCAAGTGCTGAGCAGGACTTCTTAACGCACAAATACTTGTAATATTGTCAACCCTGTCATCACTCTGCAGAGCTTGCCAAATCTGTTTTGCTTCTACTGCATGAAAGTAGAGTAACTCTCTCTTCCTGCCTGAGCTATGCCCCAAATGCTCTAATGCACCACTACACTAATTATTACACTTAGAAGTAAGGCAGCAGACATTCAGATACTGTACTTCAGGCAAAAATCCCTGTTGAGATTCAGCCACTGCATGAGAACAGAGCAAAACTTAAAATGTTCCCAATTTTTCAAAGCTACAAATTAATGCAAAAACTCAGATGAAGATCATGACTATTTAGTTGTGTTTAATATTGATAAATCATATTTGCCACACTTGCAATCAGTCTGAGTTTCAATTTAAGTAGAACTGAATCACCCAAGCATTTATTTCCCTTACAGATGGGTGGATTCCAGCTGTAAGGTTTACATGTCCAGATTTATTTTCCTCATGTTCTGCACCAGTTCATTCTTCAGAGTAATAAAAGTTGCAGAAAATAGTATTCACAGTGGATGTGCTCCAAAAAATTTGAAGCTCTGATGTCCATGAATACAACCAAATAATTTGGAAAAGAGATTTTCTATGTCCTAAATTAAAACTAGATTGATGATGAAAGTTCAGCTGTCTTTCACTTAACAGTATCATCACAGATACCAAGGGACATGCTCAGCCACTAATTACAAACATCGAGTTTACAAGGAGTCTGTGTGGAGCTGAGAAATGCAATGGCCATGCTGTGGAAGGAATCACTGTTCATTTTCCCACTGCATTAATAGAAACTGATGCCAATAAACAAAGCAAAATGCTTCAGTGCAATCAGCCCTTTAACTTGTAACAATTGCAGTAAATCACCTTTCAGCCAGGGTAGCATCTTTTGATGTGTTTTCACCTCTTGCCCAGCACAGCGTGGCCATGATCCAGCAGTGGGACTCCTTCAGCAATACTTGGAAGGGAGCAGCAGCTGCCAGGTGGCTGCAGTGCAAGGGAGAACTTGGCTCCCTCCCACTCTGCACCTGGGGTGCTGCTGGAGGGATTATTCCCACCCCTAAGGGCACAGCAGACTGCCCAGAATGGAAAGTTTTGCTCTACCTCTGCTGAGGACTGCTTTTCAGAAAACCTCTGGAGATTTTTTGGGGTTCAGTTTTTGTTGGTTTTTTTATTTTTTTTTTTATTTGTTTGTTTGGGGTTTTTTTTGTTTGGGTTTGGTTGTTTGGGGTTTTTTTTAATAGAAAAGGAAAGCTCAGTAGCACTGCAGTCCACAGTCAGGAGCTCTGTGGAATGTGATTGCATTCTCTGCTTGGGGATGCCCAGGAGCCCAGTCCCTGAATTCCATTGGAGGAAGAAGATAGTCAGACTGTGCTCAAGGTCTGAACTAAAGCCACCGGTGCCCCATTTTGTGCTATCCTGCAGCTGGGATGTGGATGAAGGATGGCTTGTCACCCTTCCTCCCATGGGGAGAAGTCCCCTGAGTGAACCTGAGAGAGGCAGCCCCCCAGTGAGACACTGGCTGTCAAAGCCATTTCAGCCCTCAACACCCATCTCCCAGGAGCTGCACATCCTGGTTGTTGGCAGCAGAGGACCCCCAGGGAGGCTCAGTCACAGAAACAGAAATGTTCCTGCTTCACATTCAATGTAAAATAATTGCCTGAATCCATGTGAGGAAATCCTCTCCCCGGAGCAGCTTTGGGGATATGACAGAAGGCATGCTCCACTCCTGGCAGAGATAAAGCAATTTATCCTTCTTTCTGCTGTAGAAAGCCCTGAATTTCTTTCAAGACATGACAGTGGTGTATATTAGTACATGATGAGGAAAGAAATTGCAAGAAGTTTTCTGGGGTGGTTTGGTGGATTATTTTTTTGGGCCACCGTGGGGCATTTTCTATCTACAGAGTTGTGTCAGCGATTTCTGTGAGTTTATCCCCACTCTGCCGTTGCTGATGTTGGTGGTGCTGTAAATCTGCCTGCAAGGCACTGCTTGCAAAAGCAGCATGTAAAGCAGAAATTAGTCTTTTGTATTTTGAGCAAACTAGAAGCAGAAGTTACATAAGCTGGCTCCCCAGTTCTGTCAGACAGCCAGGAGTCTGCTTCACTGGTCTCCTCTCCTTGCAAAAGTTTTGGTAGTGTTAATATACCCCATATATATACACTCATATAAGTACATTGATACAAGCACATATGAAAATACAGATATATGCATATATGTGTGTGCATGCATGTATATACATATATATGCCTCTGTGTGTACATTTCTATATATATGAGACAGGTTTCAGATGTGGCACTGTGTATCTATAGTTATCTACATTCTTCTGGTGAAACTTATTGTACACATCTTTGTTACAGAGAAAATGACTGAACAAGTATTTCACATCTTCTTTTCTCCTCTTTAATATCCATCTTGTTTTATTTTTGTATTTTGTTCCTTCTTTTCCTCTCTGTTTTTTTTCCTTTTCTGTCCAAATGTATTGGATATTAAATAGAGTCTAAAACTGGCTTTGCAGCAATAGTTTTGTGAGGTCTGCTTAGGGAGGACAAAAATCTTTTGCATTTGAAAATATACTCTGTGTCCCTCACCAGCAATGCTCCTGCCATGTCTGCAGCTTAATGTAAAGATACCACCATGCTCACATGATGTGTTATGGCAGAGTGGTTTGTAAGCACATACAGAAACATACACTTGAACAGCATGACGAAAATAATATAAATATTTGTTACCATGTTTCAAATTAATGCCTACATCTCAACAATAGTGTGTTTCTGTATGCATACACGTGCTTTGTTTCTGTATGTATCAGCCAGCCTTCCTATGAGTGCATGTGTGTGGGAGGGAAGGATATGATTATGGATTTGCATAACATCCTGCACGAATGTAGACTGAGACTGAAAACATGGAGGAAATCATGGAATCTATTTTTAAGGTCTATGTTACTGCGAATGTTGCTTCATCAAGATCTTATCATTGCTGATTAATTATGCAGAATGAATGAAGATGAGTTCTAGCCTTGTCTTCCATCTCTGCATTGGAGAAGTAATTTAAGCAGGGTGTTTTGAAAAACTCACAAAGAGGTGTTTCAGCAGACAGTGGAGTACCATAACCTTTTATTTTGTCCCCTGAACATTCCACAGATACTGATGTCTCTCCTCGTGCATGAGATTATTGATCTCCATGGTAGTAATGAAAGATGGAAAGGTCAATTTTTAACTGTGAACAGTAGGGACCACTTGCTACTACAATAGCTGATGTGGGAAATGTGTGCCCTTGCCTTTTGCAAAGACTCCATTATTCCAACAATATCGATCTACTGTGGGAAGATCTTGCTTTCCTATCTTTTTGTCTTCATACCACTTCTGTCCAGCACTTCCAGAATGAAACCTTTTATAGTTTTGATGGCTCCCTGCTTCCTATTCTTCTTTTCTAGCATGGGATGCACTTGTCTTAAGCCACCTGAAGCACACCACTTGACTGTGCTAGTCCTTTCCTGATGGCTGCTGGAGGAGGTGACCCATCTGGAGGGCACCTTCCCCACAACAGCACCCCAGCCTCTCCTTGCAGCCCCCAGTGGTGCCAAAGGGTGCCAGCACAGATGGGAGCCCCTATGGCTGTTCTCCTAGTTGGGCAGTGCAGCTGCTGGCTGGGCAGATCCAGGCTCCACCACAGAAGACAGAGGTGGGCTAGAGAGCACTAACGTAGTTTGGTGCAATCAGATGAAGAAAACAGGGAGCAGGATATGGGCAGTTCGATTATTATATTTTATTATTTAGGGAAAATGAAGACTGGGTACCAGGGATGAGAGCCCAGCAAGAGAATCTGAGCAATCCCAGGACTGATGGCCCCACAGTTTGGGAATACAGGGACCAAGGAACACCCCACCCTGATATCTGTGGTATGACAGTGACAGCTACTGCAAATATCAAGGCATTCCTCAGCAGCAGCAGACACAGCTGTATCATGTGGCAGACAATAGAGTGCCTCAGTGTTGTCATTCATTTTAACTTCCTTCCTTCCTTCCTTCCTTCCTTCCTTCCTTCCTGCTTTCCTTCCCCTCTCACTCCCTTTTTCTCTCTTTTTCTCTCCCCCTCTGCCTTTCCTTTCCTCTCTCTCTCTCCAATGCAGTGAAAAGTATAGAAGGATGCCTGTCCCACAAGCTGAAAGAATCGAATCAAAAGTATCCTAACTTCTTTCCGTGTTTTCTTGAACTCCCATAATTTTTTTTTAACAGTATCACAGTTGCGGACAGGAAGATTGATCCGCACTTTTCTGGTTTCCTGAGGGTTTACTGCAGCTGGAACTCTGTCAAGAAAGATATTAGCCTGAACTTACTTCTGTTCAGCAAGGGGAGGAATTAGGTATGCGAGAAGAATAGGAAAGTTTGATGATGGTATTCACAATGATTCAAGTTCAAGTAAGCAAACCCAAAAGGGCATTGTAGAGGAGACTCTCACTAACAACCAGAAGTTTTGGACTAGATGTTTAGTACAAGAGGTAAGAGGCACAGAAGAACATTTGGAAGGTGTGAAGGAAATTAGTCACTGTGATGCAATGGCATACATCTGCAAACAAGCCAACCAACCTGAGTTTCTAAGAAAGTTGGGGAACTTGAAAAGAAACCACAATTGTAGCATGTCTGCTACATTCCCCACTACTCCCTATCCCTGAAATAGAAAACAGAAGAGAGGAAGAAACAGGCAGTGTGCCTCTGGAAATACTGCTTGTCAGGCTCTGCTCAGTTCCTGGGAAGAGATAAAACTAGCAGGAAAACAGAAGAAGTGAAGGGCAGCCAAAGGGGCATCAGATAAGATGAGTGCTGTGCTAAAGAGGAAGCAAACCCCATTTTAAAGAGGCATCTGAAATAAATTGCTGTGAAATGGGAATGATGCACAACTATATTTAAACTTTTTTAATGTAAACTAAAATGAAGATGGAGTGCTGGCAATTAGGAAGCATCGACAAAATTTTAGCTGTTGATAAAAAAGTGTGTGAGACAACATTTGGTAAATTAGCTGCCCTGACTAAACAAATCCATAATATTGAAGGGATTACTCTTGAATTGCATATCATTTCTCATGTCTCAGAAAAATGGAAAAATACGTGAAGATGGGGAAACAATACAAGGAAAGACTCAGTTTGCTAATTTAAGACACACTTTAGCAGGGAGGTATCTACAAAGGATGGAGGCATCAAATGTCCCATTATAATTGTTAGCAGTTTAGGGCTTTGTTCAGTTGCTTACATATAGGCGTGGCCTGATGGCCCCAGGGGACAGCAGATATGCACTGGGGACTAACAGCTGTATGACAGGTACTACAGGAAACCAACATCTCTCTCGAGCATAGGACTGGAAGCCAGGCAGGAGAGGGCAGGTCTTGGGCATCTCAAAATGAACCAGGCAGCTCTGGTTCACAGCCAAATGAGGAGCTGGGAGCAGGAGATAGGTCCAACCAAAGGGTCCAAATGCCTGTCACCACAATTTAGCTAGATGTTAGACCAACTACATTCCCTTAGTGAAAAATAGTTCAGTCTAGCTATTGGCACCTGAACATCATACCTAAAGATTATGTCAGCTAATCTAAGTATGGGCACCTTAGGCCCTTGAGTGAGAGATGCAGCAGACACCATCACTGGGCTGTGTGATACATGGTTACCTTCACTAGCCTGGTCTCACTTCAGACCTGTCCTTAGCAGAGGTTTATGATGGAGCAAGCTCCCCTTCCCCAGCTAATGAAGAGAGAGACGTATGGAGCTGCAATCCCTCTTGGTTCAAAGCAGAATTGTAAAATAAAAGGGATTCCCTTTCTCAAGTGCTTGTAGCTCCTGAGAGAGTGATTTTTCTCAGTGTTTAGAGCAACAAAGCCAACTTCCTGGTGGTCCACGCAAGAGGAAAGCAACTCTTTTTCTTCTCTCTGGCATTTGGAAGTGATTTCTCCTGAAGATGCTAGGAGGGCTCATTATATACAGCAAAATCAAAAAAGAACTGCAACATGCCTAATTTTCATTTGTGGTGTGCTGGCAACCAAGCTGCAAAGCGATCAGAGGCCTCGGCTCCCCTCCCTGCAGAGCTGGATCTCCTACAGAGCTGGATCTCTGCCCCAGGTGCAGCTTGTCCTGACACTTGGAGTCCCATGGGGAGAGGCACCCACAAGCAATGGGTGCTGCATGGATCCCCAGTGAGGATGGGACACCCGGGGTGACGTGGGACAGCCAGAGTCACGGTGATGGGCCCGACCCAGGAAATGAGTCAGCCACTTGCCTTCACCCTCTGTGGCCCGTCAGGGCCTCTTTAGGTACAGGCAGCTTTATTTAAAAGAAACCCCCTTCAGTATGGAAATGCATCCTAACACCACGGCACAGCAGCCCTTGCCCACGGCTTCCTCCATTTGCTGCCTCCTTGGGGTGAAATGAATCCCAGATCCTTCTGGGTGGGAGTTGCAGCAAGTGTGCCCACAAGTGTGCTGGACTGGGTGATGAGCTAGAAAAATGGTGTTTTTCAGAGGGGGTGTTGAGAATACTTCCTGCTGACAGTTTTGTGCCCTGATGAAATACAGCATCACATCTCAACAACTCCCACTGCTGAAGAGGGCAAATAAAATGCCAAGGGGAGAGAGGGGATTCCTACAACATATATGTATATATATCTCATGCAACTGGAAGAGATTCAATTTGCAGAGATTAAGGTGAACATTAGAGCAGAAATTCCATAAGGATGATGTCAATGAAATTACAGAGAGCAATTTGGAAAACTGTGCTTCTTAATGCACTAAAGGGAACAGGACTGCATTGTAAGGCACAGGATCTCTTATAGTTAATAGCTGTATTACAGTGATGTAGTGTTCATGCTATAGTTTAACATGAATCACAATGCTGACTGATGCATAAATACCATATTATTTTATATAGGCTATATATGCACTGTGTTTATGACATTATTTTTATCTGTCCCTATAATGCAAGTTTAGAACTTCCCTGTGCTAGTCCATAAAAGTTATGTACAATACTGGGCAAAACCTCTATGAAGTTTAGTTTGACCAGTGCTCAAGGAATGTGCTATTTTTTTTTTTTTTTTTGCATTTGAAAGTAATTAAAGTTCAGAAGTTTCCCTTGACAGTAAGCACAAGTTTATCTTCAAATGATTTTGGACTATAATGCAGTAGTTGTCATGAAACTTGGGAGTTATCTGGCAAGTGACACAGACTAGGGTTAAGAATGTGACCATCCACTATGAATAGTTCCCACTTACATCTTTAGTATGTGTATTTATAGAACTACTTATTTTATGCTTAATGCATTTAGTGGTGGGATCACTGGAGCTTGTTCCTGGGCCCACTTTCTTTTAGAAAGCAACACAGACTTCTGTCTGCTTGGGGTTTGACAAAAGACAGTATTTAACATTTATCTTGTTTACACCTAAAAATGAGGAAGAAGTGAGCCTGGTATGTATAGATGTAAGCATTTACCTGTCCATTTTTTAGCTGAACATTCAATCACAGAAGTTGCACAAACAAATTAGGCACACAGCTATACAAACCTAGTTTGAAAAATTGGGCCATGCGTGGGTGTGTGCATCTAAATATTTTACAAGCTGAACAATCACCCTGGAGTACTTTAGGTTAGAGATAGATAAATGATATGTCCATCCAAATTTACATCTAAGATTCACAGACGAATATGCATAAAATGTTTCAGTTTTCAGGTGTTACGGGTGCCCTTCCTGCAGAGCAGTGCTGGGCAGAGCTCCATGCTTTTGCAATTCAGTTACATGACACAAAAGTAGCAATAAGGCTACTGCCAGAGTCCAGGTTAACTAAAAATATTTCCAATAATCGATTTCATTGATGCAGTATAGCAGATGTTGACAGTGACACAAGCACCCAACAAGGTAAACCAGTGGAGTGACTGGGAGAAGGGATGCCCAGCATTGCCACTTAGCCACAGAGGGGAAAGCTCACTGACAGGTTCAGGAGTTTGGGGGCATTTTGTTGTCTCTCCACAGCATTACTTCAGCCCACATGCAGTGTCTGGAGCCTAGTGATATGGGGCTTCCTGTGGATGGGCAGTCTGGAGCCTTGCCTTTACATCTCAAACCTCCTGGGAGCAGGCAGCAACATCTGCTCCATGGTCATCCACATGGCAGCATGGGCTTTGTCCCCTCTCACAGGCTTCACCTCCTCCTTGATGAGGGCACAGCTCTAGCAAGAAGAGTGATGAGACTTACCCTCCTGAAATTACCACACTGAACCATTTTCTTCTCTGAATCCAGGACTTTGTTTTTATGTTTCATGTTGAAACCACAGAATCTGAGCTACTGGCCCATTAAGTGGTCTGTCATAGGCAAGCCTATGGCTAAGTCACGAGCAGAATTTGGGAACAGATTTGGAAACAGGCACTGGCTCAGACCAAAGGACACTGTTCATTTTCCAGCAGCTTAGCCTTGCTGTTCAGTGGTGCTCCCAGGATTTCCCAGGTGACTAACGTTACCTCCTGGCACCAAAGGCTTCCCTGCTGTACTCAGTCCTACCAAAAGGCTCATATCCCCTTTTCACTTCAGTTAATTATTACTCTTATTGAAACACTCCCTTTTAATTAATGGGAGAGTTGATGATCTCATATGTTTATCTGTTAGCAGTTTTGTTAGTTTTTAATACCTAGAACCCTAGAATGACACAAACAAACCGCTTCAAATGATGGTGGCTGATTGTCACCTCAGATGGTACAGAGGGCTGTGGTTTGGGGAAAACCCTGCTATTCAAGGCCACATTCTTCCACGTGGTGTTTGGTGTACACCACCAGCTAACAACCACTCTGAGAGGTCCAGCGAGTCTCTTTGAAGGACAGGCAATGGAAGGGCAAAAGCAAGTCAACAACAATAAAGTAGCAGCCTTTTACATGACACACCTACAAGTGAGCAGTTCTCATTCCTAAGAGGCTGGCATATTACCACAGTGATTCTTGCAGCTGGCTGACCTGCCAAAAATTATGATTTTCTTTTCTTCAAGGGAGATCTTTTTATTTTGCCTGCTGACTTGAGGAAGCACCTGAGAAATATATTTCCATTTCAGTTTCTGCTCATCAGGATGGGGATGCAAGTGAGGGGAAAGGAAAGAAAAGATAAGGCAAACAACTCCCCATGTGTATTTCCTTGTAGTGTTGCCTGAACTGGTACATGTCAAGCCCAGAAATACAGAAGACAAGACCACACCAGAACTGCCTACAAACTATCAACTTTACCACTTTTACAGCAGCATTGCCAATGTTACATTTCTCTGCCAAGAATGTTCCTGAACCACCAGGACTGGGAAAACCTGTGGGAAAGGTAAAGAAAGCCCAAACTACTTATTTGCCCACAGCATTCCCTATGGGCAGCACCTATATGTGTGCCTCTCCTCCTCCTCCCCCTGCCCTGAGATGCTGAGGGTTGGTGCTCATGGGTCTGCAGGGACCTACTGAATGGGCACTGCAGAGAAGGCTCAGCCCACTTCTGGGTGTGGGACAAATGCAGAGTGTCCAGAGAAGATCCCTCCTGGTACAGATTTCAAGAAGTATGCTTTCTTCATCAGTAAACAAACAATGAGTCATTGGCTGTCACAAGGGAGAAAATGAGATTACGAAGGATGTATAAGTAAATAAATTAGTTCCTGTTAGTCATGGAAACAGCTCAGTGTTTCCACCCAAATGTTTTATTCCAATTCATCTTTCTGTCTTTATTTTTGTAACATTGTTACTCTTTTACTTTGGGGAATGAAATTCTAATAAGATTCTCTTGGAAATACAGATTTTAAAAATGCAGTTCTTGTGTTAGACTACTTTTGAGGGCACAGTCTTTATTTTTTGACACTTATGTTCAGGGATGAAGCTGTGGGTGAAGAAATGAAGCTGTACCCTCCTCTGCCCTGATAGTGCTGCAGGTCTTGCATGAGACATTTGTCACTTGACCTGCAAAAGGAGCTTTCACCATACAGGCATCTGTTGCTCAGCCCCTGCCCCAAATATGGGTGTATTACACTCTATCTGTTTTACAGATGCCATCCAATAGAGCTTGGGTGGTTTGCTGACCCCTGTCCCCAGGCACTGATATCAGAATATTGTGATCCAAAGAACTGTGTCTCTCTGGGAAAATGTCTGTTTTAAAACATGCTTCTGCTCCAGTACTTTCCTTTACATCTGCATCTCAAAGTAGCTGCTGAAAACTTTTTGTGTTTTCCCCAGATCCTTGCAGAGATGGAAACCTTGCAGAAGAACTGTGTTTTCTTCTTTGGTTTTAATTCTTTTTTAAAAAAGATCTTTTTTTGCTATAGGTGCTAAATAGTCTACATATTAAGGTGTTTAAAATATGTGTATTTATTACCACTCCTATAATCTCAGTCCATGCCAAAAGCATGCCCTCAAAAGTAGGGGAATTTGGAAATTGTCAGAGCCACATCTTGATTTAAATGTCACTGTTCTCATCTGTAGGCAAAAGCGGCTGTTACTGTTTTCCCTAAGATATGAAAAAGACTTCAGAAACTATTCCAGAGAACTGAATTACTTAAGTATTACCATTACTCACAGATTTCCCCAAAACTACTTTCTGACTGGTTTTGTCCCTTATTATAAGATGCAGGAGGAATTTAGGGAGATGGAGCCTTTTCTGGTACATTCTTCAATATGTGCAACAAAGAAAATCACTTCTTTTAAAATAATATCAAAAAGCCTGTCTCTCCCTCTCTGAGTACAACTGTTTTTATATCTGCAGATGTTGTTAAATATATCTGTTCTAATTGTAAAAATCACTTCAAGCTGTAAAGGTGATGGCACTTTTGTGGGGCAGCTGCTTAGGAGTGACTTGGGAGCCACTCAGCAGGACTACAGAAGCATGCTCATTGGCAGCATCAGCAATATAAATCTCTTCATACTATAAGTGAATCAGTTTGACTTGGTTTGAATTTTTAGGTCAGTGGACCAAAATTCTACCTGGACTTTTAGTTCCACTGTATTTCCTGTATCTTCAATGACAATACTTTATTGAGACTATTGTCTTCTTGTCTAAAGGCATTTAATAGCCATTACCCAGCAGAGGTGATGACTGAAGGAAGGAGAGAAGGGAAAGCAGTGTGGAAGGGACTTTAGCCCCTGTATGCACCATCAGGTGCTGCAAGGTTTGTGAATGCATCAGGTAGACAGCCTGGAGCCATCTCTTCCCTGCTGCTTATACAAGGACTCTTCTTATTCCTGGTCTTGAAAACACATTTAGGCTGCAATAAATTGAAACTTCCCAGTCAAATTCTGAAGGCTCTCAAAACTTGGAAGCAACGTTAGTAGTAAAAATTTAAAATAGGGGACTTCACAGATTATTCATGCAGTCAACTTAAAAGGCTGTAGGATTTGTTCCAATACAGCAGGGAATTTTTTTCATTATTGGTGGTAGCAATAATTATAAGTCAAGGCCTGTGATTCAGTTTATGGTGGTCTTAATTCATGACAGAAGACTTTCTCTTTAACAACAAAAGTGAGAGGATAGCAAAACTCTGTTAAAGGCAATTACCTCCAGACATGCAGGGCTGAAGGCTGCTCTAAAGAGTGAAAAAAACCCCAAACAAATCCATATTGGTGATGGATTTTATCCTCTTTCTTTCCAGAAGGTTAATTTTAAAGTATCTTTTTTATAATTGACACTGTCAATGAAACAATTTAAATACTACAAAACTATGCTTAGTTCCTCTTATTGCTGTTGTCAAGGTCATTTCTATGTGAAACCTGAACAAGAACAGGTCAGGTGGAGCAACGTGTGGGTGAAAGCACTTCCTCTACACAAAGTGTAGCAAGACAGATTGTATGTAAACAGGTACTGATTCATGGTCTTGTCTTTGAATGAAAAGGACAAATTTGTTTCTAAATTCTCCATCTTCACTTCTGACTGGAAAACTGATTCTCTGATGCTGGACTGAATAAATCACAGCTTGTGCTCTGTTATTTTGATTTCTGTTCTTATTTAGAGGGTTTTTTTTCTTTCAAGAATGGAAAGTAAATATATGAGTCTCACAAAGAAAAAATAAATTAATTTCTTTCAGGGCAATCCATCTGGTTTGAGTTGTTTATTTAAGAGAGAAAAGTGAGGTTGAAAACCAACTCTCCAAAGGCCAGCTCTGACAGAGCAAGAAGGTAAGAATTTACCCATCTCAACCTGTCAAGAGCTGATGCTATTAATCCCTACGCTGCTGCATAACAAGTATGTAAGGTTAAAAATTAAAGGATGGATCTTTCCATTCATTTAGATTATGGGCAGAGTAAGAAATTGAGGGATAGATTTGGTTTTTATTCAATACTTTTGAGTCATCAAAAGCACCTGAAGCAAAATAATTTTGAGTTTTATTTTATGAATGTAAAAGTATTTTTTTTGTTGTTGAGATAGTGGGTGGGAACACTGGAATCAGGAGTTTTGTGCTGAAATTTGTCTCTAATTCCTTTTTGATCAAAGGCAAGTCTCCTAACAGATGCACACTGTAATTTCTTTGTCCTAAATGTAGCTGTATATAAAGTTCACCTGCCTCATGGGATATTCCAGCAATGAATAGAACTGTATATGTTGAAAGTGCTACATAATGCCACTATAGCTGATATTTAAGTTGATGCTTTACAGCCTAGGTGCTCTAAACACTTTTCTCGTTACCTCATTATTTTTTTTTTACTGCTTATATGTGGCCTGTCCAGGCAGAACCCATTAGGCAGTGACAAGGAAAGAAGCAGAGGTGTTTATAATCAAGTCATCAAAAAGTCCAGAGATTTTTTTCTTGATATACTTGAAATATCTGTAGCCAGAGCTGGAGGGAGGAGGAGGGCAGTCTGGAGTTTGGGGTTTTTGTTTGGTTTTTTTTAAGACTCTGGTATTTGCCAACATTTGGAAGGATTTCATGGTTCCTAAGTGTTGCCTAGGTCAAGATGATACATAATATGTAAATGTACCAGCTATTTGCTGAGATTCTTGGGAAGTCACAATAGAGGCAAAGGCTACCATCAGAGTCACACTGGAAATGTAAAAACTTGTGTGCACCAGAGTATTTATTTAGGTAAGAAAACATCATGCAGCTTATGGAAGAATTACTCTGCAATGAAATTCAATTTCAGTAGCTTTTTTATTTCATTTCCTCAGTTCCTCTGTCATTCCCCAAGCTCAACTCTTTCTTTAGGAGCCCTGAATGAGCAGGGAAAAATGTCTTGAATTTAATGGTTGGCTTGGGAAGTCTTCCCCAAAGGACCGTTTGTCCATTATAACTGGCTGTCCGCTGCACTTACTTTGTTTAACTGGCTATAAGGACATGAGTACTTACATTTTCTCTCTTTCTCAAAATATTGTGGTTTGGTTGAGTGGTTTAGACTAAACTGAAGAGATGTATCAGTACTAGAGAGGATGGTTTATTTTGGTCTTTTTACCTGTGTGTTTTCAAGCTCCATCTGTACTGTGAGTATCAGGCTGTGTGTGGGAGTGGTCCTGTGGCAGGCAGATGTGCAGGAGCCCTTATTGCCCATTCCCACACACACACACACACACAAGTGTTTTCCCCAAATGCTGTGCACTGTTGTAGCGGGGAATTTGGAGATGGCAGCAAGGCCAGGCCCCTCTGCACAGAAAGCTTGGTGTGCTGGGGATAGGCAGATTTCACAGGGACTTAGTACCATGTCCCTCACAAGCACTGTGCAATTTAGCTGTAGGCAAGGCAGGGTTGACCACACTGTGACTTGCATTAATCACACCACTCAGACTGAGCCAGAGGACAGACTGCAGTCAAGGTCAGCCAGGGCTGTCCTTGCAGTCACCCTGGCCTCACCCATGGTACAGAGGACATGCTGAAGCCACCCTTCAGCTCGGCTGGGGTGCACTGCTGTTCCTTGAGGACCCCACACCTTTCCAGCTGCACTGCCTGGCTGTGCTGCTGTTCTGCTGAACAAAGGGACACCTGCATTCCACCAGAATCAGCTTTGAATAAACGTTTCTTCAGAGGGACAGTCAGTATGCCTGGGCCCTCACAGCTCCCCAGTGCCTTGGCCTCTGTCTGCAGGCTGTGCCCTCTGGCAGGCTGTCTCCTGCAGCCCTGGTGCCAGGACACCTGCTCGCCCACGGGCGGCTGCGCTTGGCACCTGAAGAAACCTGTTTCCACTCTGGCTGCAGAGAGTCCAGCAGCCTATTGCTTGCTCCTTCTCTGAGAAAGACTACACTTAAGAGACCAGCAAGGCAGCCCTGAGCACGCTCCAGTCACGTGCAGAAAGGATTTGGATTACAACTCACCAGCTGCATGCGCAGCCCAAGCATCCTGGCCTTGGGCAGATGCAGTGGACTTTGCCTATTGATTTATTTTTTTCCTCTCCAGGAGGACTTTCATATGAGACAGTTGTTCAGAAATTAATTTGTGCTACACTAGTGATTGTATTGTTATTGCTCCCATGCTGCTATGGATATAGATTATATTTTACAGAAAATCATGAAGAAAAGACTATTGCTTTGAGCAAGGCTGTAATTTAAAGTTATCCAGACAACATGACCCATGCTCATATCCTCACTTCTATAGCACTGCAGTGGTCCAATACCAGCTCCAGTCCAGGTGATGTTCTGACCTAGGTTTTCAACATGATCATGTTTATTCTAATTGATAGATTTAACATTTTAGACCTGGTTCACCAGCCTAAAATATGAATTAGTAAGCAATTAAACTTGAGACAAAATTTTCTTGTGTATGAATTAGCAACACAGGAGTCCAGTGTATGTAGTCAATGTAGAAATGCCTTCTTTCTGTTCCTGCCTGGGATGTATGAGATGTGTCTGCAGTTCATTGTTTTATTTTATAGAAGGTATATTTTATTGCCTCAGACTTCATGAAAATGAAAAAATCAGTGATCATAATCAATTAGTCTAAATAGCATCACTTCATCATTTGTAATAGGAGACAAAATAACCTAAAAATATGCCTATGTAAATTGCTTCTTGCATACATACTATTTCTTTTATGTCATCCTAGTGTGAACATCCCCCTTAAACACTTTCCTGTATTGGACATACTGATTGCACTGTTCATTTAGCAAGCAGAAAATGAATGGAAGTGCTATGAAATACTCCATTTGGATCAGAATATATTCACTTCCTTGAAAAATGAAGGTTGGGAAGAGCATGCAGGAACACCACAAATATGTAAATTTAGGAGGTGAAGTTCAATCTGGGAGCTGAAAGTGGAGGTGATGCTCCTATATCTGGCTCTGCCTGGGCTGGCAGCAGCCTCAGGGCTTCTGCTCTCTGGGGCCAGGGGTGTAACTGGGAGCAAAAGGAGCAGGGTGGAGGGGATAGGATTACTGTCTGCTGTCTCTTCCAACCAGAATGAGGGTCATCCACATTCCACTGATTTATTTGTGGGAGAGGAGTTAGAGGAATTAATTTACTAATCCTACACCCAGCCTCTCTCTTCCCTGACTGCAGTCTTCCACTAATTTCCCAATATAGATTCTATCTTCCTCCCTGCAGCTGTTTCTTATTTGTAATTTTTGATAAAAAAGTGCTATTTCAAGACTTGGACACTTTTATTTCTTCATCAAATCCACTTCCCTCTAATGTACATAAAGGATTTGTTCCTAATACATGAAAATCTGTGAACTTAGCCACTTCTAGTAGTTTTCTTGTCTAAATACAGCTATCAATTTAATCTGAAGACATTAGACACCTGCTTTAACAGTAAATGAATGTTCAAGAAAATTAGGGAGAACTGGAAGGCTGATTCTTCACTCACTTACAAATCATGAACATATACTTTTTGAGTAGCCCTGAAATAGCTTGCAGGAGTAGTTTTTAGGTGGCTAAGGATGGCTCACTGCACTCCTGTAGCTGTTCAGGAGAGACAATGTGGGGGCAGAGGCTCTACACAACATTGCTTCAGCTTCCTAATTGTATGACTGCAACTTAACGAGCTGCTTAGGGCTTGACCCAATGAAAGGTTTAAGTGACTAAAAAAAGGCTTACATACTATTAAGATTCCTGTACTCAGCATTGCAAATCCATACCTTCCTGTTTGATTTCACAAGTCTCTAAACGCTGCCAGCTCTGCACCTGCACATGTCTGGGACTGTCCCTGATACTGTTGTCATGTCTGGGTGTGACTGCAACCCAAAAATACATCATTTTACCTTAAGGGCCTGTCACAGCAGGCTTGGCACACAACTATTGGATGGATCCACCACAGGAGGCAGCAGTGGTTATGGAGCAGCTTTGACTATGAATATGCTCCACCTTTGTTTGTGAAGGTAAAGGCAAATTTTTGGGGCAGGAGAAAGGGTGTGTAGTGCCACTGCACAATATGTCAGGTACTTACATGGAAAAGAGGAAGTCAGTAAAACCCAGAAATATCTATCTCCAATCAGCAAAGCAAGTTCAGGTTCTCTTCATCCTGGTCAGAGGAACAGGAGCTGGATCTCTAAGAGGTGCTCATGCACGATGTCTCTTGGTGACAGGTTGCTCCCTGCAGAAGGTGCTAGCTGAGAATGTTCATATTCTGACCCCTTTGCCCCAATGATTTGGTATCACAAATCCCAGGGAGTCAAATAACCGCTTTGTGACCCCAAAAATGGAGGTCCCACCCATCTCTTACACTCCTGTCACCACAGAGTTTCTCTCTGTAGCTCATGATGACACCAGCTCTCAAGGGTTGGCATTGTACTTGAGTCACCTCAGTTCAACAACCTGGAAGAAAACAAACAACAGCAAATCTACATAGCTTTATGCCACACTAATGAGTCAAAGGGAGGGTCCAGTCAGGGCCAGAGCTGGTACAAGCAGGATGCAGGACAGGGAAAGGAGAAGAGGCACATGTTGTGTCTCTTCTTTGTCCTTAGCTGAGCGCTTTGGTGCCTGCATCCACAGGTTCCATATGTTCTCTACAAGGAACACACTGCTGAGCTCTGGGTTTGGGCCCTGCTCACTCATAGTGACCACTTCTGCTGGTAAAGAGTAGTAAAAATTCATTAGAAAAAGATTAAGTAATATAAGCATAGGCACCTGTACAAATAGTCACATACAGCTCAAAGGGTGGCTCCTGGAGATATGTTTATATTAGATACATGCCCTCCTAGCTTTGAATAAATGTTTTCTCTCAGAGCATAAAAATTTATGATTTAATCTAGGATTTAGCCTTAGAGACACCATAAATGTCTAGGGTAATAATAACCTTTGTCTCAGATAATCAACTGTTGTTGGTCAGCAAATAATTTATCTGATTGAAGGAGTTCTTAGGTGACACTGGTCAAACCCACACACTTCTGCACTGTGGCAGGCAAAGAACTGCGAACAAAATGCTGTTCCAAATGGGATAGGTTGCTTCATCCTTGACACGAGCTCAGCTGATGTATGTAGGCAGAAGAGATCAAGTTTACCAAGATCCATCTGCCCTCCCCGCCCTTTAGAAGGCAAGGAACTGCCCGATGAGGGCCCATAAGTAGATCACAATTTGACCTAGAGATACATAAAAGCAGTACAGCATTCATCTAACTGAGAGAAACTAATTGGTAGATATATTCCTCAAGCTGCTTTATTCTGCCTATGTAGAATGTTATATTGATTGAAGACATAAGCAGGAAGTACCTGGGAAATGACAACTGAAAAGTGGATTTGCTATATATCTTAAATTTACATCATATCAAAAAAGACATACAGGCCTATTTGAGGTTGAAACCTTTTTTTAATATGCATATTATTAAAGAGAAAGAAAAAGAGAGAAAGAAGAAATTAAAAGGGGAAAAAGGAAAATAGGAAAATGAAAAGGAGGGAAAAAAATGTCTTTTAAGAGTTAATTCTTCAGCCATTTTCCTCTGGTTTTGAGCTGGCACTCCATAGCAACATTTCCATTATATGCTGTCTCTGGTGAATTGCTATCAAAGCACACAGGACTTTTCCATTGAGTGGAAAATTGGCGAGGCTTTCTTGTTTACAACTGCAAAGGTAACAACTCTGATAAAGTAATGGACATAATTATGACACTTTGAGCCAAATTGTGGGAAAAACAACTTTACATTCCCTTAGCCTGGCCATTGCACCTGAATGTGTTATTCTTAAAATCAACACTGATGCTGCTCGTTAACAGCATCTCTGCTCAGAGAGGGCTGTGTGCACTCGGTGACCTCCTTGCTTCAGGAAATCATAGTAAAAACACTCTCCCTGAAAGTGTAGCTTAAGGATTTTCACAGCAATTGGTGCTCTCAACAGGCTCAGCTTTGGAAGAAGAGTGTGAGATTGACTTCTAGAGGCAGCAAGTGAAGCTCTGGGCTAGAAGGGGACTGGGCAGTTGTATCCATCTCAGCAGAGTCCCTCAGCAGTCCTTCCAGGCTCTACTGTGAACTGCTTCTTCTTCCCAATTGCTCTTGAAAGATCAAGTCCCACCTAAGACTGAAATATAAATTCGTAGGCGCTGCACTGCTGTAGTGCCCATGCCATCCCCATTATAAAGACTCACAGACAAAGCAGTGTAGTGCAAGTCTCATTAAGAAAAACACTCCAAATGCAGTGGAAAGTAGATCTCAGCTTGTTTAGAAGCCACAGAATTTTAAAAAACCCACAGGATTATTAATCTTTCAACACTTTTCTTTTGTGGTTCTCAAAATGCTTTATGGACTTTTATCAAGCTTATAACACCTGTGAGGTGTTAAAACATTGCTACTTTCCCAAGGGTAGATAATGTGATTTTGGGGCACCCACATGGAGATGTGTGAAAGTTTCAGACACAAAACACCCAGAACTACCAGCTTCTGGTACATGCAACTTGTGACGCCAAATAAGCACTATTAGAAATGCAATGGTGGGCTTGCTTTTAATTACCTCTGAGTAAAAAAGAGTTTAGAAGTAAAAACATTTTCAAATGTGCCTCCACAGCTCTGAGAGCAGGAAACTTTTTCATTTGCTTGCGCTTTTTGCCTGAAGGAAGCTGAGACAACTTAACTAAAGATGCAATTCAGGCAGTTTGGTCTGTAAGTAAAACAAAGTACACACCATATTGGATGACTCACAGTGAAATTGCAAGAGCAGATGAAATCAGTGGGAGCCACAAGCTTTTCCGTAAACAATTTCAAAGTTACTGACACCAAAGCACAAGGCAGTGCAGTGTTAGGCACCTGCTAGGGGAACATACAATTAAAACACACAGCATTGTGAGGCGATGCGTTGAATGGGCAAAGAGCAGTGTGGGGACCAGCACAAAGCAGGGTTCACAACATCTTAAGACCAACGTGAACAGCAGCATGTCAACATAAAGGCACATTTCATTCCCTCTGGCTTGGATACTTCCCAGGAATTCCCCTCCCAGGGGTATTTTGGTGGAGAGGGCCCAATGACTAGGAGGTTTGGGACAGGAATGGGGAGAATGCAACCACTCCCTGTGATCATTTTTCCTGCCCACCCTCCCACGGTGAGTTTTTCTCTCTCCCTGTGCTTTCACAGGAGCTCTGAAGCAGCTGGCAAGGGGAGGGAGGCATGCCAGCTACAGCTCTGCTGGCAGGGGCCCTTAAGGGGGCTGCAAAGGCAACCGACTTCAAGCTCTGACCCTCTGCAGGGTTCTCTGTGGTCCACTGGGAAACTTCTAAGGTAAATGAAACTGATTTTTGGGGTGAGGGCAAAGGAAATCGTCTCGTTCTGAGTGACCTGCAAAAGGACCATCACAACCTACCAGTATCAACACAAAGAAAAGGAGCTCTGATTAAATTTGCCTACACAATTTGCCCTGTCAGTTAGAGACCTCACCCATCCAGTTTTAAATCCCATGAGAGCAGGTTACTGCAGTGTTGAGTACTACAGAAAGTCGAAGTGTAGGTAATTTCAAACCTAGAACAGACCGACAGATTGTTAGTATTGGGTCTAATAACTCATTGATAGGACAGCTACATGTTCACATGCCTGCTGAACAGCACTGTGCCTCCTGCCTGGTGTGTGTTCACAGCTATGGCAAGTGATCTCTGCTCAGGAGAGCTTTGGCACAGAAAGAGCTGCAATATTTTAAACTGGGAATTGGGGGACCATGTGGACCTTTGGTCTGGAATAGACTATTTCTTGCTGAGAGTAGAAATTGGTCCTATATTTGGCAGATGGCACTGACTCAAGTGTTCATCCAGAATGCTCTGATGCATATGTCCATGTATGTTCACAGACTACAAATAAACTTGTAGCGACTTAGGTTAGTGTAACAAAGGTGTTTGGCTAATGAGTGTCAAAACTACAAACACAACTGATCCTCCCAAAACTTGTTGAAGGAAAAACAGCACCTGACATATTTCAGCTGGGTACTGGATTTTTCAGCTTAAATCAGGACTTTGCTACTGCAAGCTGTGAGGCTAAAATATACCACTTTTATAGGATGCCCTCTGTGCTTGACATCTACAAATTATCCCTCTATCATCCCAGTGAACTAATACTATGATCGTATAAAACCCAGGAATACTAAACTATCAAAGCTTTACTGACTAAGCCAAAGCTATATAGCACTCGGGTGACAGTGACAGCTGGAAAACAGACTAGGAACACTGATTTCTGAATTATTTTTCCTGTCTCTAGACAATTCTTGTATGTAATAGAGATCAGGTAAAAGAATGGTAGTGGAGCAGATCTGAGTTTGCATATGCTCAGACATTTGCTATTGCCATGTTGCTGTCTTTGCAACAGCAACTTAAAAAGGGATTGCTTTAAAAAGCCCCAGCCAAAACCAAGATACCCCTAACTGTATTTTGAAACCTGATTATTTTTTCATAGCTCCTTTGTCACTACTAAAAATTTGTTCCTTAAAGTAATCAATTGTGATACAATCAATATATTATAATAAATTTTACTTTACTTCAGTTAAAAACCCATCGTTTTTGTATATGGGTATAGATTTTGTATAGTTAAAACTTTCTCCATCTCTGATTTAAGAATTCAGTGTTTCCAGATTTTTATATGCAATATTTGTATTTGACCACTGATTTTTATAATGCTGTCTGGTATTCAGTTTTTCTGTTGTGTATAATCATTCAGCAATTTCAATTATAACTGATGGAGTCAGGAAAATTTCACTTTCAACCATATTAGTTCTTCACACTATTATTCTCTCAGCTAATTCTAATTTTAATTAGATTGAGCAGCAATTGATTGTACTGATGTACTATTCAATTAATTCCACAGTGATGACTGAGGTTCTTTGCTGAGAGACAGCAAAATACCCGAGTACACCAAATTTTACAATAATTAGGTACCAGTTCTACTGGAAACAGTGGTCCATCACCTTGTATACCCAAATGCTGATTTTAAAGTCACACCTATTTAGATACTTTTTAACCTATTTCCCATTAGAAAACAAGGATGACTTCTTTTGTTAAGTGTAGCGATCATAAGCTCTTTAACATTAAGGAGGAACTTTAAAAATGGACATACAAAATATCTCAAATTTAAATTTTTCATCAGAGGGAGGTGGAGTCCTGGTTTGTTGTTGTGTGCCCATTGTTTTTTTCCCTCCTGTTATTGTAGATCATGCAGATACAGGGAAAATCATCTACAATCACACTACTTTTATGGTCTTCTTTGTCTTTTAATTCTTTATTGAAAAGTAAAATACAGACTACACTTCTGTATTTTCTGAACCAGAAAAAACCCAGATTAGACTATGACCATTGTAGATGATGTTTGATCTGCATGGATTGTGCATCTGTCTAGACTGTAGACTAAAACCTTTTGCAATGATTGGTAAGAGTCTGCATTACCCATTCAAACAGGAAATGTTGCATGAAGGTAAAATTCATGCCAGCATATAAAAGCAGAAAATGACTTACACTGTCTGACCTAATTCAGAATCCTCAACCTCAAACATTCAAAAATTCAATCATGACACCAATCATGAAACTAATGTAAAATCCTGATTTAAAAGCACATTGATTTTTCTTTTATCTACAGGTTTCTAAGCTCACAGAGAGCAGGCTTCCAGACTTTCCCTGGCAGTCATGAAGGATGAAAACATAGTTTTGAAGGTTACACTTTCCACATAATCTTATACTTCTTGGGATCAGTGCTCTGCAAGATATAAAACATTTTGTATAACAATTTCAATAATTGGTAAAACAGCTTTTAAAGGCAGGGCCTCTGAATAGTCACCAGTTATTAGAAAATAATTGGGAAGGCTAATAAGGAGCATATTTCCTTCTCTGCAGTTACCTACAATATTGTCAGTTTGTGAAACTAAAGGGTGAAGTCAGCTCTTTGATACAAAGTTGATAATTAACGCTGTAGACACATATTAGAGAGACAAGTAGGAACTTAACCCAAGTCAGCATGATGTCACAGGATTGTTGTGTCGCCTTCACTCACAACCTGAGCTGCTTTTTCAACCTCTTGGCCCAACCCAGTGTCACCATCCCTCTGCTCCATTTGCCCAGGCTCTTGGATAAACATGGTCCAGTAATGTATCTATGGATCTGCAGCACAACACTTTGCCACTTTTTCAGATCATAGCTGCTGTACCAAGCTGGGATGGGCCAGAGAAGTCCTGTTCAGGCACCCAAATGCTGCAAGGCTGTGGCTGTGGGTCCTCAAGGAAGTTGCCTTGGAGCTTGGCCCAAGGAGGTTGAGGGCCCATGGAAAAGCCTCCCTGCATCAGTAAACAACTACATACACTTGTGAAATGTTCCTCCCAAGCAAAGAAAGCACTGGTCCCTGGGCTTATACAACTCATGAATTGGTCATGCAGCCTACTGGATCACCAAGTAAGATAACCTCCTCTTTCTCTTCTGTTGCCTCTCCCTACAGATTTTTGCCCCATGAGAGGGGAGTAACAGCTTGCAGTCCTGAGTAAAGCCCAGTGTGGGCAATTACATTGTGCTGACATAACCTGCCACAGCAGTGGAATGCTAAATTCTGCATCACTGGCTCTGAACTGTTGAATGGCTCTGGCACATGTCAGGGGGTTGTGCTCCTCCCTTGAAATGGCTGCACCTCATGGGTGGAAGATGCAATGCCTGTGTCTCCGCACTGTGCAGAACAGCCAGCTCTGGACAGATTTTGGTATTTAAGTGCAAAATGGAGATTACACAGCAGAGTCAAAACATTTAACAGCAGTATTTTGAATTTCAAAACTGTATGAAAGATCAGTTTTAACCTTTGAATAGAGTTCAAAAGATGTCCCTCAGCACACTTCCACTTTTAAATAAACAGAAGAATCAAGGGCCCTGACATTTCCAAAGCCCAAAACACCGGTTTGTTTTCCTTACATAAATACATTGAATCTCAGCAACTGTCTACAAAAGATAACGATAGAATTTGTCATAGTAAAATGTGATCTGCTGATAGATTTAGCTTGCAGTTTTACAGTACCTTTGGGGAGCTTTGGTCCATTGAATAGAAGAATTTGGATGTACTGTGAGCTCTAAGGACACGTTTTTCCCCTCAATGTTTTTCATAAATGTCACTGAAGATGCAGCAGCCATGCAGTAAGTGAGAAAAGCAGCTGCCTTACCGTCAGGCTGAATTAGAATCATAGTGCAAATATACTTAAGTGACTCAGCAGTAACTAAGTGAGTATTTGGGATCTATTCTCCCCTGGTAGTGGTCACGTAATTCCCCTTCATCTACATGGGAATTGAGCATATGTTTTAAGCAGAAACTAAATGTGTAGTGATGTAAACCCTTCAAGAAGATTTTTTTCTTGAGGGAAAAGACACTGACAGAAGTTTTCTGTTATCTTTTGTTATTCTGTTGTTTGTGTTATTAAAATGAGCATTTTTTTCCAGGTTAGGGAGAATTTAAAAAATCACCTTTTCTTTCCCCCAGAGTGCCCAGGGGTTTTTTACCTTTCCATTTGCTAGCAACACAGTATTAACAACCCACATGTATAAATGGAGTTTATTAGACTACTGATACCTTTAAAAGGCAGTTTTGAAAATTAGGAGTAGTGGTTTTTGAGGTTAATCACGGAATCAGAGAATAAATTAGGTTTTGCAAAGACCTCTCAGATCATGGAGTCCAACCTATATTAACTAAGATTTAGGTATATTTTCTCCCTAATGGACTAACACAGAGTTACCAAACACCTTTGCTGTCTACCTCTGAAAAGGACAATGTTGCTTTCCAGATTTTCAATTTACCAGTCCCTCTTTCTCACAGCCCTGCTAAAATGTGTCCCTATGGGAGAGAGTAATAGCTCATACTCTAGACAGAGCAGCTGGTGAGAAAACCTTTTCTCCTTTTCTGGAGAAAAGATCAGGTATTTTTGCAGAAGGCAGAAGCAGCCACGTCTTGGGGCGGTTGTTGTCTCCTTCCACAACCAGTGTAAATACATTATTGTGGTTTGGATCTCTGGCTGGGTCACATGCCCTTCCTGGGGAAGCCACTGCTCTGCCAGGCAGGTGGTAAAACACAAGCAGCATCACATGGGGGACAGAAAATAGGTAGTAATGAAATAAGAAAGGCGAAAAAAAAATAAAGAGCCATAAGCCAAAATACACACTACTGTTTTTTTAGCCTCTTGTGCAAGACATGAACATCAAGATGAATTGACCACGATTATGTAATTGTAAAATAGATCTATCACACAACCTCTGGGTTTGGGGTTTGAATGTAGCCCTGTTTGAAGCAGCAGTATGAGGCATGCTGTTTCTTTGCCAAAGACATGGATACATATTTCTATTGCTTAAACATATTTTTCTTTTTTTTTTAGTATATAGCTATGGCCTTAGGCTGGGAAAAATATTTAAGCTCTTCACTCCGGTGTATATATTTTCTAAGGACAGCACCACTCTTATGCATATGCAAAAGTGCATGCTTTACATATTTACTTTCTTTATACAAAACAGTGTGCCTGCCACATCATGTATTGCTTTCACTTCTGTGCATATTACCCCAAATTTATCATCTTCTCATATTTAGAATGTAATTTTCACTCAAATCACGAGCAGCCAGCTTTTCTTAATAACAGTTATTCCAGAGATAACAGCTAATTATGACATTTCAAAAGGCGTACATTAATATTTCAGTAGGCTCAATGTTTTGAAATACTACTCAGGGTAACATCTTGGTTGTTTCTGCAGGGAAACCTAAGGATCCATTCAGCAAATAGGCAGTTAAAACATCCTTCAACATACAAACCCTTGCAAACACTTTCTACAGTGTCTTCTGTTCATCATAAGCCACAGCTTGGAAAAAACCAGCTTTAATGGATCGCTTCTTAATGTAATTAAGTATATTTAACAACAGTATGCTTCAGAGTCCTTAAATTAGTCCTTTGCCTCCAGACAATGTATTCATCCAAATCCCTCCCTAAAACATTATTATTCTGTAAATCCTATTAGCATTAATCTGCTAAAGTTAGGTGTGTTTTATCATTTTTTTCAGATACCTGGAAAGCTTTGAGAGCTACTGCTCATTCAGCAGTTTATGGTTCCAAACACTTCAGGATGTCTAACTCAGCCTGGAAATTTTGAAGGGTTCATGCCACCTTGCTTTGGACATCTTCAACTAAATAGCGCTATAGGGAAAAGAACAAAGTGCAGGATTTACTGCAGGATGGCATTAGCAAGGGTGTGGTAAGGGACAAAACTGACACCAAAACCTAACAGTGTACAATAAATGCAAAGGAGAGAAGGGATAATTCACCTCTCTTTTATCACTTCCACAGTGCATTTTTTTCCAGAAACAACAGAGACTTTTATCTGAAAGTCCTTGGATGACCGATCCCATTTAAACTCAGCCAAAGTCTCTGCAGGCTGGAGTGAGGCCTGACCACGCTGTGAGGCAAAGACAGCTGGGACCTCGAATATTTTCCAGCTCTAAAAAAGCATAGTCAGATTATTGTTTCAAAAGGATGATTAACACCTCTCAGAATTGAAGTCAAATGCATGCACGAAAAGCCAGGAAAGGGGCTTTCTGTTCCTCCCTGAGGTGCATGCAAAGCCTTTCTTGGAAGAAAGAAGTGGCCGCATTTTTCTTTCAGGTTTATCGCACAGGCACGTAAAAGGCACTTGGGGCTTCCCAAACCCTCAATTAAAGGCTGTGAGAATTTGTAAAAGCTAACAAGGGGAAGAGGGAGTTATTTGAGGATTTCTAAACTATTTTAAGCAGGAGCATGGAAAGATTGCTCAGGAAATATTTTTAAATCATATTTCAAGCATTTAAAATTTTTGTCTCAAGATCTCACTGCCAGATTAAGCTTGGTGACAAAAAACAAGACAGCAGGGCTGCTGACTTTAATTTGGATTCAGAAGGAGTGGTGTTGCCTAGCCTTGCCTCCAAGCCATGAAATGTCTCCTGAAGAGAACCAGAATGGCTAACACTCCACCCTCCTCTCCCTCGAAGCTGCTATGTTGTAAAGGGTTTACAATGTTTTAGAGTGGCTTCCCCCTTTCCCCTGCCCACTCCGAGAGATGGTCTTTCTCCATAGCCCAGGGACACTACTGGGGGGAGTGTGCCAAGGGGCACTGGGGCTGGCAGGCTGGCTATTCACACTGGAGACCAGGGCCACCATGGGAGGCTTCTGTCCTCTGCCTTTAACCACTCGTGGAGGTCTCTCCCGTGCGTGGAGGGGCACAGTGGCTGGCACGGACTGGACATACACCCAGCCACGGGGCTCTGTTTGGGAATTGGCCTACCCCAGGGACTGGGCTGAGGTTGTGTCAGGGCAGGTTTAGCTTGGGTATTAGAAAAAAATTCTTCACCCAGGGGGTGGTTGGGCACTGGAACAGGGTCTCCAGGGAAGTAGTCACAGCACCAAGCCTGACAGAGCTCCAGAAGCATTTGGACAAGGCTCTCAGCACGTGCTACAGTTCTTGGAGCGTCCCGTGCTGGGCAAAGAGTTGGACTCGATGATCATCGTAGGTCCCTTCCAACCCAGAATATTTCTGATTCTGTGGCTTAGGGTGGCTGCCGTGCCCACCACCCTCTGCCGAAGGCACGACACCTGCGCAGGTACATACCGAGTCCCCGTAATACCGACCACCGCCCGACCCGGCTGATACGCGGGGCGCTGAGGCTGAAACTTCGCCCCGGGCCGGCAGGGAAGAGAAGGGCCGGGAACAGCTGGGGCAGCGGCTGCCCCGCGGCCAATGGGCGGCTGCGGAAGCGCTCCGATACCGCGGTTGGAAATTCCCCGGTGGCAGCGGCCCCGCGCTCCCGGACTGTGGAGCTCCTGGCCCGTGGCAGCCCCGGGGCGAACCGCGGCGCGCCCCTCCCCGCTCCGGGGCGCTTTCTCCGGCCCAGCCCCGAGGCGTGCACGTCCCCCCATCCCCAGGTCTTTCAGCGCTCGCCAGGACTTTTCCCAGGCGCTTCCGCTCCCAGCGGGGCAGCTTCTCCAGGAGCACCGGGTCTCACGGGGCTGGGAGGGTACCAGGGAGAGGCAGGAGGTGTCAGAGCGCTCCTGCCGGGCAGGGCCCCCTTCGCCCCGCCCCGCGGTCTCGGAGAGGTCCTCCCGCAGAGGGGAGGTAGCACCCAGGCTGTCCCTGCCCGTCCTTCCTGCGCTAGGGCGGGGGAGTAGCGACCCTCCCGGCGGGCAAGGGGGAGCCCGGGGAGCTCCTCCCGCGCGATCCCGGCAGCGGCAGCGGCAGGAAGGGCAGGGCGGGGGCGGGGGCTGTGCCTGTGCCGGGGGGGGCGGT